>JAXLNO010000757.1:436791-603192 GCA_038087875.1 Malacoraja senta | reverse complement strand
CCGCGCCGCACCCGACGCCGGCCTGGGCCTGGGCTTAGGCCTCGGCCTCGCCTGTCCGCTCTGCCGCCGCTCCGGCCGCTCCGCCGTCGCCACCCTCTGGCAGCCGGGCCGCCGGAGGAAGCAGCGGGACCCGCGGCGGCAACAGGAGGCCGAGCCCGGTGAGCGGGGGTGGGGTGGGGGGCAGAGGCCGGGTCTCCCCTTACTCCTCCAGTCCCCCCTCACTCACTCTCCCCCCTCACTCCCTCCCCCCCCACCTCACTACCCCTCTCACTCGCTCCCTCACTACCCCCTCCCTCCCCCCTCTCCCCTCCCCCCTCCCCCCTCTCCTCACTCTACCCCTCTCACTCACTCTACCCCTCTCACTCACTCACTCTACCCCCTCACTCACTCGCTCCCTCTCCCCCCTCACTCTACCCCTCTCACTCACTCCCTCTCACTCACTCGCTCCCTCTCCCCCCTCACTCTACCCCTCTCACTCACTCGCTCCCTCTCCCCCCTCACTCTACCCCTCTCACTTACTCGCTCCCTCCCCCGGTCACTCCCTCTCCCCCCTCCCCCCCTCACTCTACCCCTCTCACTCACTCGCTCCCTCTCCCCCCTCGCTTCCACTCCCCCCTCACTCTACCCCTCTCACTCCCTCTCCTCACTCGCTCCCTCTCCCCCTTCGCTCCCTCACTCCCCCACTCCCTCTCCTCACTCATTCCCTCCCCCCACTCACTCCCTCCCCCTCCTTCCTCCTCCCCTCACCCCATCTCCATTCCCTCACCCCCCTCCCATTTCTTCCACACTCGTTCTCCCCCTCTCCTAACCCTTACTAACTCTCCCCTCACCCACACTCCCTCCTCTCCATTCCTCCCTCACCCCCCCCCCCCCCACCCGTCCAATCCCTCCTCACTCCCCTCTCCAGATTCCCCCTCCTCTCCAATCCTCCCTCACCCCCCACCTCTCCAGTCATCGGCCCCTCTCTGTCCCCACCTATCTCCATCCCCTCTCACAACCCCCCCCTACTACATTCCCCCAATCACTCCTCCCCATTTCCCCAGCTCATCTTTCCTCATTTCCCCCACTCTCCCTCCCCCTACCCCCCCCCCCCCACCCCCACCCCCACCTCCACCACCACAAAGCGTGGCGGAAGTCCCGGCGATATGGTGTGAACGGCAAGTTTAACGTGCGCGGGGTGGAAGGTGTGAATACGGAACTAGCTGACGGTTTTGCAATTCTTATTTCATATTTGCTTTCCACGTAGATCATTTAGCCCCAAAAAGCCAGTATCACAGCTGCCCCATTAGCATTCTTTCCCCATCACCCACCCACGTATTACGCTGTAATCTATAGAGATTAGATGAGAAGAGATCTTGGCATCATGTTCAGCACAGATATTGTGGGCTGAAGGGCCTGTATCTGTGCTGTGCAAGACCATCAGGACTCACTTTTCACCCACCACGAAAATGCATCAGCGAGAATTGATGCGGCCAATTAACCTACCGACCAGGAGGCTAGGAGGAATCCCAGGGAGTCACAAGGAGAACGTGCAAACTCCTCACAGCATGCAGGGTCGCGATCAGAACACTTAACCAATGCCCAGGGATTCAATTGATTTTCTAAAATAGAAATTAGCCAGTTTAAATCTACTCGAGTGCAATAATTATCAATGATCAGAGTAAAAGTATTCCAAGTGGAAAATACTTGCTCCTGGTCTGAGTGAGTTTTCCCAAACAGAACATGCCTAGGCATGTATCCTGCACTGTTTAGTCTGCTTAAAGAGACTTGTACAGTCCTTTGGCTCAACCCGTCTATACCTACCACATATAAGATTATTAAGGGTTTGGACACGCTAGAGGCAGGAAACATGTTCCTGATGTTGGGGGAGTCCAGAACCAAGGGCCACCGTTTAAGAATAAGGGGTAAACCATTTAGAACGGAGATGAGGAAACACTTTTTCTCACGGAGAGTTGTGAGTCTGTTGAATTCTCTGCCTCAGAGGGCGGCGGAGGCCGGTTCGCTGGATACTTTCAAGAGAGAGCAAGATAGAGCTCTTAAAGATAGCGGTTATGGGGAGAAGGCAGGAACGGGGTACTGATTGTGGATGATCAGCCATGATTACATTGAATGGCGGTGCTGGCTCTAAGGGCCGAATGGCCTACTCCTGCACCTATTGTCTATTGTCTATTGACCAAGATGCCTTGGTTGCATTTAGTTTAGCTTACAGATAACGCATAGAAACAGATTCTTCAGCCCACTGAAACCACACCCACCATCCGTTCCCCCCTTTACACTTGTCCTATGTCATCCCACTTTCTCATCCACTCCCTACACACACCTCCACATACAGAGACCAGTTAACTTACAAACCCTCACACCTGTCCAAATATTCCATATTCCCACCCTCTGTTTGAAAAGGTTGTCCCTCAATTTCCCTTTTAATCTTTTCCGTCTCGCCTTCAACCTCTGCCCTCTATTCCTCTCATGATTTCATACACCCCTCAGTCTCCTGCACTCAAAGGAATAAAGTCCTAGCCTGCCCAACCTCTCCCTGTAGTTCAGGCCTTTGACTCAGTTAGTTCTGCACGTGGTGCTACCTCCTGCACCCATGTAGAACTCACTGACTTCATCCATTTCACCACTAACTTCCATCCAGCACTCAAATTCACCTGGACCATTTCCGACATCTCCCTACTATTTCTAAACCTCACTATCTCCATCGCAGGTAACAGACTACTGACCGACATCTACTACAAACCCACTGACTCCCACGGCTATCTGGACTACACTTCTTCCCACCCTGCTTCCTGTAAGGACTCTATCCCCTACTCCCTATTCCTCTGTTTACACTGCATCTGCACCAAGGATGAGGTGTTCCAAACCAGGGCATCGGAGATGCTCTCATTCTTTAGAGAACAGGGGTTCCCCTCTTCGACTATAGATGAGGTTCTCACCAGGGTCTCTTCTATATCCCGTAGCTCAGATCTCACACCCCATCCCCCCCCACTCATAACAAGGACAGAGTCCCCCTTGTCCTCACCTTCCACCCCACCAGCCGTCACATACAACAGATAATCCTCCGACATTTTCGCCACCTCCAACGGGATCCCACCACTGGCCACATCTTCCCATCTCCTCCCCTTTCGGCTTTCCGCAGAGACCGCTCCCTCCGTAACTCCCTGGTCAATTCGTCCCTTCCCACCCAAACCACCCCCTCCCCGAGCACTTTCCCTTGCAACTGCAGGAAATGCTACACGTCGCTTTACCTCCCCCCTTGACTCCATCCAAGGACCCAAGCCGTCTTTTGAGGTGAGGCCGAGGTTCACCTGCACCTCCTCCAACCTCATCTATTGCATCCGCTACTCTAGGTGTCAACTGCTCTACATTGGTGAGACCAAGCGCAGGCTTGGCGATCGCTTCGTCCAACACCTCCGCACAGTTCGCATTAACCAACCTAATCTCCCGGTGGCTCAGCACTTCAACTCCCCCACCCATTCCGAAACCGACCTTTCTGTCCTGGGCCTCCTCCATGCCCAGAGTGAGTCCCACCGCAAATTGGAGGAGCAGCACCTCATACTTTGCTTGGGTATTTTACACCCCAGCGGTATGAACATTGACTTCTCCAAATTCAGGTAGTCCCTGCTTTCTCCCTCCTTCCCCTCCCCTTCCCAGCTCTCCCACAGCCCACTGTCTCCGCCTCTTCTTTTCTTCTTCCCGCCCCCACCCCCACATCAGTCTGAAGAAGGGTCTCGAACCGAAACGTCGCCTATTCCTTCGCCCCATAAATGCTGCCTCACCCGCTGAGTTTCTCCGGCATTTTTGTCTACTTTCTTCAGACTGATGTCAGTCCTGGGGTCGCCTCCTGTAACCGACCTAAAGACGCTGGAGGGCAATATCCCGGTTCACCCTCCAACCGGCCCTTGCTCTCCACGTCTGGTCTCCAGCGACTCCATCCCGGTATTCCACGCACGACGAGCTTTCGGGCAGTTTTGCGTCTGAGAAAATTTGGGCCCCATATCTGAGGAAGGGTGTGCTGGCTCTGGAGAGGGTCCAGAGGAGGTTTACAAGAATGATTCCAGGAATGAATGGGTTAACATATGATGAGCATTTGACTGCCCTGGGCCTGTACTCGCTGGAGTTTAGAAGGTTGAGGGGGGACCTCATTGAAAGTTACAGAATAATGAAAGGCATAGATCGAGTGGATGTGGAGAGGATGTTTCCATTGGTGGGAGAGTCTAGGACCAGAGGTCACAGTCTCAAAATTAAAGGGTGCTCTTTTAAAAATGAGGTGAGGAGGTACTTCTTTAGTCAGAGGGTAGTTAATCTGTGGAACTCATTGCCACAGAGGGCTGTGGAGGCCAAGTCAGTGGATATTTTTAAGGCAGAGATAGACATATTCTTGATTAGAACGGGTGTTGTGGGATCTGGGGAGAAGGCAGGATAATGGGATTCATACACAAATGAGATTAGGAAGGAAAGATTTGCCATGATTGTATGGTGGAGTAGACACTATGGGCCAAAGGACCTAATTCTACTCCTATAACTTGTGAGGAGCCACCAAGTTTTGGCTGCCTGGCGAAGCCTCTCTGCCGGACTTAGTAGATGGTCGAAGCCCCTGGGCACGTTCGGCCTTCCGACAAAGCCTGTTATTCCGATGTGCTGAAATGCGGCGACATCTCTTGTCCAGCATTATCTGTCATCAAAGATAGACGCAAAAAGCTGGAGTCATTCAGCGGGTCCTGTAACGTCACCTATTCCTTTTCGTGCAAGAAGGAACTGCAGATTCTGGTTTACACCGAAGATAGACGCAAAATGCTGGAGTAACTCAGCGGGGCAGGCAGTGTCTCTGGAGAGAAGGAATGGGTGACGTTACCCATTTCTTCTATCCAGAGATGCTGCCTGACCCGCTGACTTGCTCCAAGTTTTTGTATCTGTCTTCAGTTTAAAACCAGCATCTGCAATTCATTCCTACACATTATCCTGTGATCATCATGGCTTGTTTCCTGAGCCTGTTGCTAACGAGCGTGGTTGTAAGTTTGCCTTCTCGCCTCCTTGCAGAGCTCGTGTTCCGTGCTCCCCTGGTGTTGAGCAAAGCGGGAGAAGTCCGTGAGGAGTTTGAGAACCAACTCCGGCAGGTACGATGTTCCTGGTTACCACTATCCCCATTGGGAATGATGCACCCCGTTAGTACTCCTGTTTGGGGAAAATTAGAGAACCAGTGGCCACAACCTCAGAATAAAAGGACATACCTTTAGGAAGGAGATAAGGAGGAATTTCTTAAACCAGAGAGTGGAGAATCTGTCATATGCTGAGAGAATGGAGCGGCTGGGCTTGTAGACTCTGGAGTTTAGAAGGATGAGAGGGGATCTTATTGAAACATATAAGATTATTAAGGGCTTGGACACGTTAGAGGCAGGAAACATGTTCCCGATGTTCGGGAGTCCAGAACCAGGGGCCACAGTTTAAGAATAAGGGTAAGCCATTTAGAACGGAGACGAGGAAAGACTTTTTCTCACAGAGAGTTGTGAGTCTGTGGAATTCTCTGCCTCAGAGGGCGGTGGAGGCCGGTTCTCTGGATACTTTCAAGAGAGAGCTAGATAGGGCTCTTAAAGATAGCTGAGTCAGGGAATATGGGGAGAAGGCAGGAATGGGGTACTGATTGGGGATGATTAGCCATGATCACATTGAGTGGCGGTGCTGGCTCGAAGCGCCGAATGGCCTACTCCTGCACCTATTGTCTACTCTCTATTGTCTAATCTGTGGAATAGATGGCTGTGGAGGCCAAGTCCATGGATATTTTTAAGGGAGAGATTGATAGATTTGTGATTAGTACGGATGTCAGGCGGTTGTGGTGAGAAGGCAGGAGAATGAGGTTGAGAGGGAGAGATAGATCAGCCATGATTGAATGGCGGAGTAGACTTGATGGGCTGAATGACCTAATTCTGCTCCTATGACATGAGCTTGTGAACAACAATCCCCGTTAGGCTGCCTGTTCAGGGAACAACAGTCTTGGTTACATTGTCTGTTTAGAGGACAGTTGAGTGGGAGCCAGTCGCCCCCAGGGCTGGTGACCCTGAATCAGTTGCACTGTTACGAGCTGTGCTGGGAACAAACTGTCCCTGTTATTTATGTACGAAGGAACTGCAGATGCTGGTTTACACCGAAGATAGACACAAAATGCTGGAGTAATTCAGCGGGACAGGCAGCATCTGTGGAGAGAAGGAATGGGTGACGCTTTGGGGTCGGTCTGGAGACGGGTCTCGACCCGAAACGCTACCCATTCCTTCTCTCCAGAGATGCTGCCTGTCCCTGCTGAGTTACTCCAGCATTTTGTGTTCCACATTTTGAAGTGAGGAGCAGAGAAATCGTAGATTACATTCCACTCTGCCTCCAAATGCACTTTCTCCCCTCTTGTTCTGACTGTAGAACGCAGCAGTGTAGCAGGTATGTGGTTAGAGTGTTTACCCAATGGTCTACTCAATGTTTCAGGGACACATTCAAATCCCAGAGAAGAAACACTGAATTAAGCCCCTCAATCATAATGCTTTATAAGCATAGAAACAGGCCCTTCATCCCATCTTGTTGAGTATAGGAGCAAAGAGGTTCTTCTGCAGTTGTACAGGGCCCTAGTGAGACCACACCTGGAGTATTGTGTGCAGTTTTGGTCCCCTAATTTGAGGAAGGACATTCTTGCTATTGAGGGTGTAGATTGATGATGCATGTGAATCAACAACACTTAGCCAGCATCACTAACTCCACCCTATTATAACATTTATACTAACGCCCATTCCCAGCACCGTTAGTTGAAGCAGCTAGGATGTACTGACAACACCTCGTTTTGTAATGCTGCCAAGTTACTGTGCTGATTAAAGATGTGTGTAAATCTTATACAGTCTGAAGTGATTTACATGGCGTCAGAAATGGTCTTATCCACTCCTCTTGTATAACGGTTTTTATTTTATCTTTTGTGAGTTTTGCTTTACTTTACGATGGCTTCTTCTTGTCGAAAGCCTGAGCCTCTTGTCTTTGATGCTGATATCAGCGAACGCTGGGCCACGTTTGAAATTGATTACCAGCACTACATGAACATTGTACACAGGGCAAGGTTTTTCTCTCGTCGTCAACTTCCCGGGGAACGAGTTGACTCATTTATTTCTTCTTTGATGTATCTAGCCCAACGTAGCCGATTTCAGGAAATGCCGTTGGATCAGTTGACTGATCAGTTAACAAGGGATATTTTAGTGAATGGTAACACCGATCAAAAGCTCAGATCAGAGCTCCTGAGACGGCCAGAGTTATCGCTCGAGGAAGTAGAACATGTAGAACAGCTGAACTTGTCGATCCCATAGACATTTCGCATGAAAACAATACCATCAATCTGACGGGCCTCACTAGGCAGCGGACATACACAGATAACAGCCGATTTATGACCCAAGCTAGCCAGGCAGCTCTCAGCGGTCCTCCCCAGAAATGTCCTAACTGCGGCTATCTACACAACAGGCAATCCACTTGCCCCGCCCTCGGGAAGGCTTGTAATTACTGCAAAAAGCTAAATCACTTTGCCTCAGTCTGTCGGGCTGCTATCAGGGCCCGAGGAAAGAATGCGCCCAGTCCCAAGTCTAGTCTCAATTTTTTGCAACGAGACAGCAACATACTGACTCCCCATTTCCAGCTCGAAGCCGCCCCGAATATATTCCAATTAACTCGCAAGACGACCCGACTGTTTACACGTTACAGCATGCTGCTGCCACGAACTCTGATCCTACAGTGACGATATCTGTAAACAATGTTGTTTTTGGCGCGAAATTGGATACTGGCGCGAAGGTCAACACAATGTCAATCAACCTTTTTAACAATTTAGAGCTAACGAGCCACTTGTCAAGGACGCGTCCACTTTACATGCTTTTGGTGGGGAGGTGCTAGTTCCTCTGGGCAAAAAACAACTTGAAATGTGTACTGAAGAAAACAACGAGGGAATTGACCTATGTGTTGAACTTTAGTTACTCTGCTTGGCAATCGTGCCTGTCAGGAACTGTGGCTGATTTCCTTTGATAAAACTGTCCACAAACTGCAAAGTTTCTTTTGATCCACTGAATGAATTCCCTGGTCTCTTCGACAACAACCTAGGCAAGTTGCCTGTGTCCTACAAGATTATTACTGACCCCGATGTGACACCCGTAATCCGAGCCCCGCACCGATTGTCATTTGCCATGACTGACAGGGTTCACTCTATGCTGAAGGACATGCTCTCCAAAGGCGTAATTGAAGCAGTCAGCGACCCGACCGACTGGGTCTCAACCATGATTGCCACAGTCAAGAAGGGAAAGGATGAAATCCGCCTGTGCATTAATCCCAAAGACCTGAACACTGCCATTAAGCGCCCACACCATCCCATGAAGACAGTTGAGGATGTTGCAGCAAAAATCGGAACGGCCACCCTATTTTCTGTCCTAGATGCAAAGAACTCATTCTGGCAGATACCGCTGGAGAAGAAGTCATCAAACCTCACCACATTTGCCACCCCCATTCGGCAGATATAAGTGTCTGAGAATGCCATTCGGGATCAACTCCGCCAGTGAAGTCTTCCAAAGAACTATGGAGCAATTATTCGAGGATCTGCCTTGTGCCATTATTGTCGATGATATCCTTGCCTATGGTAAAGACGCAGTGGAACATGATCACAATCTCAGGCTCATCTTGGAGCGTGCTGTCAAGATCAACCTCAAGCTCAATCCTGACAAGTGCAAGTTCAGGGTTCCAGTGGTCTCCTATGTCGGCCACATCTTCACCCCTGATGGCCTCAAACCGGATCCGAAGAAAACTACTGCCATCACAGAAATGCCTGCACCCACTGACGTGAAAGGCCTGCAACGTTTCCTGGGCATGGTAAACTATCTCGGAAAGTTCATACCAAACCTCAGCGAACTAAGCTCCACATTGCGGCAGCTGACCAAAAAGGACACTGCATGGTCATGGTTCCAGCAACATCAGGATGCCTTTGATGTTCTAAAATCCAAACTGACCAGTGCACCGACCCTGACTTTTTTTTACCTGAAACATCCGGTGGTGATCACCTGCGATGCCTCGAAATTCAGGCTCGGCGCAGCCTGCCTACAACCGTCTGATGATGGCACCTTACTACCTGTCGCGTATGCCTCTCGCACCATGACCGACACAGAGCAGCACTACGCGCAAATCGAAAAGGAACTGCTGGCTGTCGTCTTTGCCTGCTCCAAATTCCACGACTTCGTCTTTGGCAACACGTTCACGGTTGAGACGGACCACCAACCACTGGTGACAATCCTGAACAAGCCTATCCATGCCGCTCCAGCTCGTTTGCAGCGCATGATGATGCAGCTGCAGTGGTACGACTTCTCTATTACCTACACAAAGGGTAAGGACATGCATGTCGCTGACACACTCTCTCGTGCTCCTCGAGCATCTTGCGAACAACACCCGCATGAACGGGAGAATTTCACGGTTCTCGGTGTCGGTCTAATCTCCAGTAAGCAACTGCGCATTCTGGCCGCGCACACTGCTAATGATGATACGTTTCAAGCCCTCTCATCCATCATTAAAACAGGCTGGCCAGACAAACAATCCAACACGCCCACAGAGGTGCAGCCGTACTTCTTGGTCCGTGATGAACTGGTGGTTCAGGATGGTGTTGTCGTTAAGGGTCACAAGGTAGTGGTACCTTCATCGCTACAAGACGAATACTTCAAAGAGGTACACAGCGGTCACCCAGGAGCCGACTCCACACTGGCAAGCGCCCGGGATCTGTTCTACTGGCCCGGAATGGCCACGTACATCCGGGACCGCGTAGCCTCCTGCCCCACTTGCAACAATCTTGCGCCTCATCAGCAGCTGCAACCCCTTCTGCAACAACCTCCACCAGCACTGCCTTGGTCGTCGCTGGCTGCGGACATTTTCGAATGGTGCGATAAGCACTACCTCGTTCTGGTCGACTCATTTTCCAACTGGTTTGAACTTGACCAACTGACCTCCCTCACGTCTGAGATGGTCATCAAGAAGCTGAAAAGACACTTCTCAGCCTATGGCGCTCCTGTCATTCTGAGAACCAACAACGGTCCACAGTTCACCAGCCACTTGTTCAAGCTTTTCGCAGACCGATGGAACTTCCAGCACGTCACAAGCAGTCCCGAGTATCCACAGAGTAATGGACTCGCTGAACGCGCTGTCAGAAGCGCCAAGCACTTGCTGGAGGGAGCGCGCATTTCAAAGTCAGACGTCTATCTCGATCTCCTGAATCTCAGAAACATCGCAAGAGACGGAACCTTGGGGTCACCAGCACAGCGGCTGCTGTCGAGGGTGACGAGGTCTCCGGTCCCCATCGCACAACAGCAGCTGGTCCCTCGGGTGTTGAAGCCCGCCACTATCCAGCAACATCTCCAAGAGAAGCACGACATCCAGAAACGGTCATACGACAGTTCCAGCAGACCACTCCAGCCTCTACTGCCGAGCCAGGTCGTCCGTCTACGAACTTCAACTGGACATTCTCGTCTGGGCGTTGTTGTACGCCCGACTGATGAGCCGCGATCGTGGTCTGTGAGGGAGCGGTATACCGGAGAAGTCGACAACACCTGCTTGCTGTGAAGGAGCCCCGACCACCGCCTGCTGATCCCTATGCTCCGCCGCTCCAGTTCCAGCCGCCTTTCGCAATGTCTCCCGCCCGTCCCCGCATGCCTTGCACCCCCCCCCCCACGTCCCTCGGTCTCCACTAACCACGGGGTTACACCCACCGCATGTTTCCCCCCTCGGTCACCACAATCCTCTCCCGTGCAATTTTCACCTTCAGCCTCTCCGCCTAATCCTTCAGTGGAGGGAGGGGATGGTTGGGTCCGCACGCGCTAGGGCCGTGTTAGTAGACCACCAGACAGGTATGGCGAGTATGTTTAATACACTTCCTTTCCACATTTAATCTTTAGGGGGACGGATGTAGATTGATGATGCATGTGAATCAATCACACTTAGCCAGCATCACTAACTCCACCCTATTATAACATTTATACTAACGCCCATTCCCAGCACCGTTAGTTGAAGCAGCTAGGATGTACTGACAACACCTCGTTTTGTAATGCTGCCAAGTTATTGTGCTGATTAAAGATGTGTGTAAATCTTATACAGTCTGAAGTGATTTACAGAGGGAGTGCAGCGTAGGTTCACAAGGTTAATTCCCGGGATGGCGGGACTGTCAAATGCTGGGAGAATGGAACGGCTGGGCTTGTATAGATGGCGGCGCGCACAGTCGCAGCGGCCCCTCGGGAGATAGTCGGAGCATTAAAAAGTGAGTGTTGTGTGTTGTGTCCAGTCTGTCCAAGATATATGTACTGTAGGAACATGCTCCTAAACATCGGGGCAAACCACGGTAGTAGTACGGGCGCGTTTTGGTGCGATTTAGACCAAATACGCCGTTATGGACTACTACTACCGGCTGCAAAGCCAAACATATCGGCCGCAGATATGTATACGACCGGAGAGAGGAGGCGGGAGAGGAGAGAGAGGAGGAGGAGGAGACGCAAGCGGTGTGAGAGGAGGCAGAAATGGGGTAAAAGAGCAGGCTCTTACACGAGGCGGAGACGGGGGAAAAGAGCAGGCATTTGCGCTAGGCTAACAGCTAACCCCACCCGACCTGCAGTGCCCTTGCTTCTCCTCTCCAATGTCCGCTCCCTGGACAACAAACTTGACGAACTGCGTCTTAAAACAACATACAGGGATATAAGAGACTGCTGTGTGTTTGTTTTCACGGAGTCATGGCTCCACGGCAATATCCCAGACACAGCAATACAGCTGGAGGGAATGACATCATTCCGTGCGGACAGAGAGGCAGCTAGCTCTGGTAAGAGCCGAGGTGGAGTCCTGAGCTTGTACATAAACAAGGACTGGTGTGTGAACGCTACGATAGCTGGGAAACACTGCTCTCCGCTGATAGAATTCCTCATCGTGAAATGTCGGCCTGTCTATCTGCCGAGGGCATTCTCCGTTGTTTTTGTTGTGGCTGTATATGTTGCTCCAAGTGCTAATGTAAATTCTAAGGCCAACGAAGCACTGGGAGCTCTGCATGACGCCATCAGTGAGTTCCAGACCAAATATCCTGATAGCTTCATTGTGGTGGCCGGGGATTTTAATCACATCAGCCTTAAGACGGTGCTCCCAAAATTCAAGCAATATGTGGATTTTGAGACCAGGGGAGAGAACATCTTGGACTTGGTTTACACCAACACCCCAGAGGCTTACAAGGCAGCCCCACGCCCTCACCTGGGCCACGGACCACATTTCAGTGTTTTTAACACTAGCCTACAGACCTCTGCAGAAACAAGCTAGAGCGGAGAGAAAACACACCAGGGTCTGGCCAGAGGGAGCAGCCTCAGCACTGCAGGATTGCTTCCTGCACACTGACTGGGATGTGTTCAGGACAGCGGCATCCTATGATGACCTCATCAACATCGAGGAGTACGCAGAGACTGTAACCAGCTACATTGCCAAGTGCACCGAGGATGTTACTATCATGAAAACCTTCACTGCACATGGAAACGAAAAGCCATGGATGACAGCAGAAGTGCGCTCGCTGCTGAGGGCTCGTGATGCAGCCTACAGAGCCGGTAACACAGCCGCTCTTCGATCTACCAGGACTGCACTGGAAAAAGGAATCAGCAGCGAAACGTGCCTACGCGGGGAAAATCCAGGGACACCTCTGCGACACAGGAGACACCAGGAGGATGTGGAAGGGAATCCAAACACTGACGGGGTACAAGGCAAGGCAGCAGGTAACTGACACGGATACGTCTCTCCCAGATGAACTGAACAACTTCTTCGCTCGTTTTGATGCAGCAAACACCACACCCAAGGGGAGAGCCAGCCCCTGCTTACAAACCGACCAGCCAGTACTGACCATAGACCCGATGGACACACGGAGAATCCTGTCTAAGGTCAACCCGTGGAAAGCAGTCGGACCCGATAACATCCCAGGACGTGTGCTTAAGGAATGTGCTGAGGAGTTAGCATATGTGCTACAGACATCTATAACATCTCCCTCAGTCAAGCCATTGTCCCTACATGCCTCAAAACGTCTACAATAATCCCCATAGCGAAGAAACCAGTTGTTGCCTGCCTAAATGACTACCGCCCTGTCGCCCTGACCCCAATAATAATGAAGTGTTTTGAACGCCTGGTGAAACCCCACATTACTGCCAGCCTCCCCTCATCGTTAGACCCCCTCCAGTTTGCCTATCGCCCCAACCGTTCTACAGAGGATGCCATCTCTACCACGCTGCACACAGTACTCACGCATCTGGAAAACAGAAACACATACGCCAGAATCCTGTACATTGACTTCAGCTCAGCGTTCAACACCATCATCCCACAGAGACTTGTGGAGAAACTAACCCTGCTGGGCCTCAACACCACCCTGTGTCACTGGATCTTGGACTTTCTGACAGAGAGACCGCAGTCAGTCCGTGTTGGCAAAAACACTTCAGGCTCGATCACGCTGAGCACCGGCTCACCTCAAGGCTGTGTGCTCAGCCCGCTGTTGTTCACATTGCTCACACATGACTGTGCGGCCAGATTCAGGGACAATAAGATCATAAAATTCGCGGATGATACAACAGTGGTGGGACTCATCGGCGGAGATGATGAATCAATGTACAGGGAGGAAGTAAAACAACTAGTGGACTGGTGCGGCAAAAATAATCTAGAATTAAATGTCGATAAAACAAAGGAGATGGTTGTCGACTTCAGGAGGGCGCAGCCAAAGCATGCACCCCTTAACATCAGTGGCGCCACAGTGGAGAGTGGAGAGCATAAAGTTCCTCGGGGTGCAAATTACAGACAGCCTCACCTGGTCCAGGAACACCACTGGGACCGTCAAAAGGGCCCATCAGCGACTGCACTTCCTCAGGAAACTAAAACAGGCCTCACTCCCCACCAACATCCTCAGGACTTTCTACAGGGGTACGGTGGAGTCTGTACTCACGTACTGCATAAATACGTGGTACTCCACCTGCAACTGCTCGGACAGGAAGGCTCTGCAGAGGGTAGTGAGGGGAGCAGAGAAGATCATTGGCGTCTCCCTACCCTCGGTACAAGAACTGTTCCAGAGCCGCTGTCGGAAAAAAGCTCAGAGAATTGCTAAGGACAAACTGCACCCCCTCCACATACACCTGGATCTCCTACCATCAGGCAAGAGATATCGCAGCATCAAAGCCCGGACTACAAGACTGCTAAACAGCTTCCTGCCATATGCTATGAGGCTGCTAAACAGCCACTCTGTACTCACAGTCACCTGATTCTGCCGCTTGGCACGGACACTTTAATAACTGGCACTGGCCACTTCAATAACTGGCACTGGCCACTCAAATCAGCCACCCCGGACATGTTTATGATTGTTTTTACTGTATTTTAACGTTGTTTTTACCTACTTTTTAACTATTTATACTGTTCCATCAGGGACTGGATTGTTTTTAGTGTTATTATGTGTGAAATGTTTTAAATTTCATGTGCGATGCTCCGGTATTCCCTGGGAAACGTCTTTTCATTTTGCACTGTACAACTGTTGCTTGCTAGATGACAATAAATAAAGGTTAATAATATACTCTGGAGTTTAGAAGGATGAGAGGGCATCTTGTTGAAACATAAGATTATTAAGGGTTTGGACACGCTAGGCAGGAAACATGTTCCCGATGTTGGGGGAGTCCAGAACCAGGAGCCACTGTTTAAGAATAAGGGGTAAGCCATTTAGAACGGAGACGATGAAACACTTTTTCACACAGAGAGTTGTGAGTCTGTGGAATTCTCTGCCTCAGTGGGCGGTGGAGGCTGGTTCTCTGGATACTTTCACAAGAGAGTTAGATAGGGCTCTTAAAGATAGCGGAGTCAGGGGATATGGGGAGAAGGCAGGAACGGGGTACTGATTGTGGATGATCAGCCATGATCACATTGAATTGCGGTGCTGGCTCGAAGGGCTGAAAGGCCTACTCCTGCACCTATTGTTCATTGTCCATACCGACCACTTTAGTCCCATTTGCCAGCATTTGGCCCATATCCCTCTGAACCCTTCCTATCCTTATCTGCCTGTCCAAATGTCTTCTAGATGTCGTGATTGTATAGCTTCCTCTGGCAGCTCATGCCGGACATTCACTGAGTGAAGGTCCCTCTTAAATCTCTCCCTTCTTGCCTTAAGCCTGCGCCCTCTAGCCTTATAATCCTCTACCCTGTGAGCATTCTCTTTCCTATGAGGAATGGACAGATGAGGTTTTGGGTCAGGACATATCTACAGCTGCGGCACAGTGGCGCAGCGGTAGAGTTGCTGCCTCACAGAGCCAGAGACCCAGGTTTGGTCCTGACCACGGATGCTGTCTGGACAGAGTTTGCACGTTCTTCCTGTGACCGCGTGGGTTTTCTCCGGGTGCTCCGGTTTCCTCCCACACTCCAAAGGCGTGCAGATTTGTCGGTTAATTGGCTTTGGTGAAATTGAAATTTGTCATACAGCATGGAAAAAGGCCTTTAGTCTTAACTGGCCCATGCCCACAAACATGCCCCGTCTACACTAGTCCCACCTTCCTGCCTTTGGTCTGTATCCCTCGAAACTTATCCTATCCATGTACCTGTTTAAATGTTTCTTAAACATTGCGATAGTTCCTGCCTCAACTATCTCCTCCGGCAGCTCGTTCCATTCTGTGTAAAAAACAATGTTTCTCCTCAGGTTCCTATTCAATATTTCACCTTAAACCCATGTCCTCTGGTTCTTGGGAGTCAAGGGATGTGGGGAGAATGCAGTAACAGGGTACTGATTATGGATGATCAGTCATGATCACAGTGAATGGCGGTGCTGGCTCGAAGGGCCGAATGGCCCAGTCCTGCACCTATTGTCTATTGATTCCCCTACTCTGTGCGTTTACCTAACCGATTCTTCTCGGGATGGAGTTTTAAATTTTAGCCCCAGTGTCGATGAAGGATCAACAATACTCTCCAAGTCAGGAAAGTATGTGAGGTAGAAGTTAAATTGTTGGAGATGCCAAAACTATTTTTACGGCAGAGATTGATAGATTCTTGATTACTACGGGTGTCGGGGGTTATGGGGAGAAAGCAGGAGAATAGGGGTGAGATAGATCAGCCATGATTGAATGGTGGAGTAGACTTGATGGACTGAATGGCCTAATTCTGTGTGTAGAACCTATGAACACTTGTCCTTCCTGATGGTGTAGTCACGGGTTTGTGAGCTATCTCGGCTGTCTGGAATGTACATTGTAGATTAACCTCGACTACTGATACCACAGGTCAATCATTAATAGCAGGTGCAAGGAAACCATCAGAGAGATGGCGAAAAGTTGCCCGTTATCTTGACAACTGAAATATCCTGAGGAGCCACAATTCATTATATAAACCGTAGAGTCACACAGCACAGAAACGGGCCCTTCAGCCCATCCTGTCCCTGCCGAACAAGCTGCCACATCTATGCTGGTCCCATCTGTGCACATTTGTCCCATATCCCTCTGAGCGTTTGACAGACACAAAATGCTGGAGTAACTCAGCGGGACAGGCAGCATCTCTGGAGAGAAGGTATGGGTGACTTTTTGCTGAAACCTTCTATCTTGTCTATCTTCGGTGTAAACTAGCATCTGCAGCCCCTCTAAACCCATCCCTCTAATCGTTTCATACCATGTACCTGTCTGTGTCGTTTACATGTTGCTATTAGTCCCTGCCTCAACCTCCTCTGGCAGCTCGTTCCACACACCCACCACCCTCTGAGTGAAAAACGTGCCTTGAGTTCCTATTAAATCTTTCCCCTCTCCCCTTAAACCTTTATCCGCTGCTCCTTGATTCCTTCACTCTAGCTATTCCCCTCATGATTGTACACACCACCTCTCAGCCTCCTGTGCTCTAAGGAATAAAGTCCCAACCAGCCCAACCTTTGCCTACAGTTCATGTCCTTGAGTCCTGGCCATGTCCTTGTCATTCTGATCTCAGGTGCTGTCTGTTCGGAGTTTGCACGTTCTCCCTGTGACCGCATGGGATTCCTCCGGGTGCTCCGTTTTCCTCCCACATCCCAAAGACGTGCGGGTTTGAAGGTTAATTGACCCTCTGTATATTGCCCCTGGGGTGTAGGGAGCGGATGAGAGAGTGGGATAACATTGGACTAGTGTGAACGGGTGAACGATGGTCATGCCTGAGTGGGGAAAGTGCTAGTGTATGGAGCGATCGCTGGGCAGCACGGACCCAGCGGGCTGAAGGGCCTGTGTCCACGCTGTATCTCTACATCTAAAATCTCTACATTGTCCTTGGAGCTTTTCACATGAAACTCTCAGGGTGCAGGGGTTCAAGGTGGCAATGGTGGGATGCGGAGCTGTCCGGGAAGAGAGGAGGCAGGAGAGCAGGGATAAAGGAGAAGGGAGGGAGTGCGGGGATAGAGGAGGGAGGGTGGCGCAGTGGGTAGAGTTGCTGGCGCAGCGGGTAGAGTTGCTGCCTCAGCCCCAGCGACCCGGGATCGATCCTGACCTCGGGTGCTGCCTGTGCGGAGTTTGTACGTTCTCCCCGTGACCGGGTTTTCTCCGGGTGCTCTGATTTTCTCGTAGAAGTTTGTAGGTTAATTGGATTCAGTAAAATTGTAAATTATCCCTAGTGTGTATACAATAGTGTGAGTGTATAGGGATTGCTGGTCGGCATGGACGGTGGGCCGAAGGGCCTGTTTCCACGCTGTATCTCTAAACTTGAAACAATGCAGCACAGGAATAGACCTTTTGGCTTACAATGTCTGTGCCGAACGAGATCTCAACTAATCTCATAGATTATAGTAATAAGTGTTAATAAGTAAATTGTAAATTGTCCCTAGTGTGTAGGAAAGTGCTAGTGTATGGAGTGATCGCTACGCGGCACGGACCCAGTGGGCTGAAGGGCCTGTTACCCTGCTGTATCTAAAGGCTGAGGCGCGATCGTCTTGTGTCTCCAGTACGAGACAGAGGAGAACTTTGGGTAACATAGCATTAGTGTACGGGGTGATTGCTGGTCAGCACGCACCCAGTGGGCTAAAGGGCCTGTTACCCCACTGTGTCTCTAAAGGCTGAGCCTTGCACGTTTTGTGTCTCCAGTACGAGGCAGAGGAGAGCTTGAAGGAGGATGAGGAGGCGGCCAGGGCGGAGATAATCCAGATCATCCTGGCGGAGGGTGAGCAGGACAAGCAGCAGACGGACAGGAAGAAGCCGGCCATGGCGGAGCAGCTGCCCAGGAAACGCAGTCGCGAATTTGTGAGTCCAGCTCGCTTTCACCTTTCCATGTTTAGAGATAACCTTCGTTTAGAGATACAGCACGGAAACAGGCCCTTCGGCCCACCAAATACACTCCGACCATCAATCATAGACTCAAAATGCTGGAGTAACTCAGTAGGTCTGGCAACATCTCTGGAGAGAGGGAATGGGTGACGTTTCAGGTCGGGACCCTTTTTCAGACATCACCCGTTCACACTAGTTCTATGTTATCCCACTTTCACTTTCTCATCCACTCCCTACACACGAGGGGCAATTTACAGAGAATCCATGAACCTACAAACCCGCACGTCTTTGGAAACTTGTGGGTTTAAGTCCGTTACATTTATTGTCACCAATTGGTGCAGTGAAATTTGAATTACCATGCAGCACACAAATAGGATAAACGCAACACTATAGAACTTAACATAAAACATTTATTATTGTCACGTGTACCGGGGGTACAGTGAAAAGCTTTGTTTTGCATGCGATCCAAACTATGAAGTGGTGCAGGGACAAGATGTGAATGTCCAGCAAGTCTGCAGGTGACACTAAAGTACATGGGATCGTGGACAGTGAAGATGTGCAGATGCTGGTTTATACCAAAGATAGACACATTGCTGGAGTAACTCAGCGGGTCAGGCAGCATCTGTGGAGAACATGGATAGGTGACGTTTCACAGAGTGCTGGAGTAACTCAGCGGGTCAGGCTGCATCTGTGGAGCGAAGGAAATGGGCAACCTTTCGGGCCGAAACCCTGAAGGAAATAGGCAACGTTTCAGGCCGAAACCCTGAAGGAAATAGGCAACGTTTCGGGCTGAAACCCAGATGGGTTTCGGGCCGAAACGTTGCCTATTTCCTTCGCTCCATAGATGCTGCTGCACACGCTGAGTTTCTCCAGCATTTTGGTCTACCTTATCATTTATAGTGTGGTTCCGTATAGCTTACAAAGCACAGAAGTACACTTTGCCAGAGTAACTCAGCGGGTCAGGCAGCATCTCAGGAGAACATGGACAGGTGACGTTTCACAGAGTGCTGGAGTAACTCAGCGGGTCAGGCAGCATCTCAGGAGAACATGGACAGGTGACGTTTCACACAGTGCTGGAGTAACTCAGCGGGTCAGGCAGCATCTCTGGACAACATGGATAGATAATGTTTTGGGTCGGTTCCCTTTTTCAGACTTGGGGTTCTGACCCGAAACGTTGGCCATTCCTTTTCTCCAGGAATGCTGCCTGATCCGCTGAGTTACTCCTGCATTTTGTGTCTTATCTTCGTGTGACAGTGAAGATGACTATCAAGAATTACCAAGAGATCCCGATCAGCTGGGTATGGGCCAAAGAATGGCAAATGTAGTATTAATACAGATAAGTAAGAGTAGTGGCAATATTGGAAATCAAACTAGGGCAGGACAATCACAGTAAATGGCAGGGCAGAGGGATCGAGGAGTACAGGTATAAAGTTCACAGGTATACAGGTTGGTGAAGAAGGCTTTTGGCACACTGGCAATCATCAGTCAGGGGATTGAGAATAGAAGTTAAGATGTTACCTTAGTTGTACACGAGCTTATTGAGGCTGCTCTGCAGCATTGTGTCCAGTTTTCTGGTCACCCTGCTACAGGACAAATGCCATTATGCTGGAACGAGCAGGCACGTAAATCGCTATCAAAACATGCGGGGGACACAATTTCTTGGCGGCTGCACATGCGCACGCACACACGCGAGGCTTCGGCCGTGGGCCCTGTGGACGGTAACATCGGGAGCTGACCTGGTTGGTGACCGACTCCGTACTCCAGCAACAGCAGCTTCGTCCGCCCCGAATCGTGGGGCTTGAATCGGCCCATTCGTGGGGTCTTTCGTCGGCCGGCGGGGGCTTCAACTTCACGAGCCTCGATCGCCTCGATACAGCAGTTTGATTTTAAGCCGCGCCGGGCCGATTTAGCCCTTAGAAAGCGTCTGATAAAGTCTGGATTACAAAACGGGGGGGATTGTCCCCCACCTCTCAAAGCATGGGGGGGTACGTGCCCCCCCCCCCAAGTCCCCCCCAGGATTTCCGCCCCTGAGTGTAGAGAAGGTTTAGAAGCGTCTGAACCAGAGAGAGGAACCGCTGCTAAGATGACACTGGAACATGGCGACTCTTTGCTTGTTGGCCCCAGGCAAGGTGGCGCAGCGGTAGAGTTGATGCATCACCGCATCAGAGTCCCTGGTTCAATCCTGACCATGGGTGCTGTCTGTACGGAATTTGTATGTTCTCCCCGTGAACCTGCGTGGGTTTTCTCTCACATTCCAAAGACCTACAGGTTTGTAGGATAATTGGCTTCTGTAAATTATAAATTGTCCCTAGTGCGTAGGATAGAATTAGAGTGATGGGGTGATTGTTGGTCGGTGTGGTCTCTGGTGAAGGTAGACAAAAATGCTGGAGAAACTCAGCGGGTGAGGCAGCATCTATGGAGCGAAGGAAATGGGTGACGTTCCGGGTCGAGTCCCTTCTTCAGACTAAACCTTCGATTTAAACCCGCATATGCAGTTCTTTCCTACACACAAAGTCCGATCAAAGATAGTCCGAGGGTCTCCAAAGATTAATGATTAATGTGCAATGTTTTATGTGTCAGTATTAATTGTTTACTGTATGTCGTGTTGTCAATTGCGAGCGGAGCACCAAGGCAAATTCCTTGTATGTGTACATACTTGGCCAATAAACTTCTTCATTCATTCATTCAAGTCGAGTGTAGTTCAGCACTGCTCTCTGGTTGTGGTGGGGATGGTTCAGTGGCCTGTTAACTGTCTCTTGGTTGTGGAGAAATATTCAAGGTGTGCTCCTCCGACAACAGACCGCCGACAACATGTCTGACTCGGAGAACGAGGAGCCGGTGAAACGAGTGGCGTCGAGGCAGCGGGGGATCATAGCCAACGGCAAGCTGAACGCCAACGGTACCAGCCGCTTCTCCAGGTACACAACGCTCTCGCCCCAGTGCTCCAATGGTGCTTGTATGGTCACAGACACAAGGACGTGCCTTTAGGAAGGAGATGGGGTGGAATTTCTTTAGTAAGAGAGTGGTCATAAGTGAAAGGAGCAGAATTAGGTCATTCGGCCCATCAAGTCTATTCAATCATGGCTGATCTCTCACTCCCTTCCAACCCCATTCTCCTTCCTTCTCCCCGTAAACCCTGACACCCGTACTGATCAAGAATCTGTGGAATTCATTGCCACAGAAGGCTGTGGAAGCCATCATTGGGTATTGTTAAGGTGGAGATAGATAGATTCTTGATTGGTACGGGTGTCAGGGGTTCTGGGGAGAAGGCAGGAGAATGGGGGATGAGAGGGAAAGATAGATCAGCCATGATTGAATGGCGGAGTAGACATGATGGACCGAATGGACTCATTCTGCTCCTATAACTGATGAACATGCGCAAAGTGCAAACGCAGTGATATTCTTTTACAAACAGTCCGGTAGAGTATTGTCACACCCATACACATCCCCGATTACCAAACTGCACAGAGTGCAAAGGGCAGGGTGGGGGTGTGGACAGAAGCTGGGTCACCCTGACCCCCTGCGAGTAGGAGGTAGGCTAGGAGTAGGCCATTTGGCCCTTCGAGCCAGCACCGCCATTCAATGTGATCATGGCTGATCATCCCCAATCAGTACCCCGTTCCTGCCTTCTCCCCATATCCACCTGACTCCGCTATCTTTAAGAGCCCTATCTAGCCCTAAATAGTTCACTGATCCACATGCAGTCGGCGACATGTTGTGCCACCATTTTTCAGAGTCCAGCCCACACTCTAGTTAGTTATGAGCGGTGCCCGATCCAGGCGAGCCCCAGGCTGCTGCAGGGCCTCCAGCCGTCGCCTTCCTTGGCCGTGTGGATCGACCAGTGAACAGACGTCACTCTCCTCTCCCCAGGGGCACCTCCTGCATCTGGCCTCGAGGGCGCCTCTCCCACCGGCCTTGCTCCTCGCCCGTCGTCTTCGCCGGCTCCATCCTTCCCGGTCTCTGGTATCGTTTTATTTTTTGGGTTTAGGGATACAGCATGGAGGTAGACGCAAAATGCTGGAGAAACTCGGCGGGTGAGGCAGCATCTATGGAGAGAAGGAATAGGTGACGTTTCTGACCACAATCTGCAACTGTTCAAACCTGTCTCACACCTACTGTTCTTATTCCTGACCTCTGTTCCAACTGTCTGCCGAACTGTCTTCTTCCCCTCACTACTCCCACACTCAGTCTAAAGATGGGCCCTGACCCGAAAACGTCACCTGTCCATGTTCTCCACAGATGCAGCCTGACCCGCTGAGTTACTTTAGCACTCTGTGAAACGTCACCTATCCATGTTCTCCACAGATGCTGCCTGACCCGCTGAGTTACTCCAGCACTCTGTGAAACGTCACCTATCCATGTTCTCCACAGATGCTGCCTGACCCGCTGAGTTACTCCAGCACTCTGTGAAACGTCACCTATCCATGTTCTCCACAGATGCTGCCTGACCCGCTGAGTTACTCCAGCACTCTGTGAAACGTCACCTATCCATGTTCTCCACAGATGCTGCCTGACCCGCTGAGTTACTCCAGCACTCTGTGAAACGTCACCTATCCATGTTCTCCACAGATGCTGCCTGACCCGCTGAGTTACTCCAGCACTCTGTGAAACGTCACCTATCCATGTTCTCCACAGATGCTGCCTGACCCGCTGAGTTACTCCAGCACTCTGTGAAACGTCACCTATCCATGTTCTCCACAGATGCTGCCTGACCCGCTGAGTTACTCCAACACTCTGTGTCCCTTTTACCAAATCACCTCACTGTTCTAAGAGAGCTGATGGGCTGTCACTGAAGGAAGTGGGGGTGCAGCTGCTGTGTAACGGGATGATCGCAGGGGGTCAGGGTGACGCAGCTTCTGTCCTCACCCCCACTCTGCCCTCCTTGTGTTGCAGGGCGCTGGGTGGCAGCTCGGAGGAGACCCGCAGTACAAGCACCCCCATGGAAAACAGCCAGAGCCGCCGGTCAGCGTGCCGCAGTGACAGCGCCACCAAGGTAACCCCGCTCGCCACACGCACGCCACACACACGCACGCCACACACATGCTCACCACATACGCTCACCACACACACGCTCACTGTACGCACACGCTCACCACACGCATGCCACACACGCGCTCACTACGCACACGCTCGCCACACACACGCTCACCAAACACACATCACACACGCACAACACACGCACACGCTCACCAAACACACATCACACACGCACAACACACGCACACGCTCACCAAACACACATCACACACGCACGCCACACACGCTCACCACGCACACACACACACGCTCGCCACACACAAGCTCACCAAACACACATCACACGCACACCACACACACACGCTCACCACACACACACGCTCACCACATACACGCTAGCCACACACACTCCACACGGTCTCAACTCAAAACGTCACTCATTCCTTCTCTCCAGAGATGCTGCCTGACCCGCTGAGTTACTCCAGCATTTTGTGGCTATCTTCGGTGTAAACCAGCATCTGCAGTTCCTTCATACACGTTATTTCTGAAGCTAGTTGTGGCCAGACCTCACTCTCTTCCTCTCCCTCCCTCCCTCTCTCTCCGTCACCCTCTCCCTCTCCCTCGCCCTCTCCCTCTCACACTCTCTCTCTCCCCCTGCAGGTCCCTGTGACCACCCTCGGCACCACCACCCCAACATCCTGTCGTCCTCTGAGAACAGCCGGCCCAACTCAGCGCCTGACCTGGCGGTGGACAAGCGGGCGCTGCCGGACGGGGTGCCGTTGGACCGGTGCAAGATGGAGCGGTCGACCAGCCCCGACAGCAACGACAGCATCTCGGAGGAGCTGAACCACTTCAAGCCCATCATGTGCTCGCCCTGCACACCCCCCAAGAAGCTGGCAGACGCAAGCTGCTGTCGCCACGCATCATCAGGTCCACGCCAGGAACTTGCTCAGCCCCCTGCACAAGGCGGCCACCACCTACGAAGTCAGCCCACACCTGCTGGAGAAATGGGGGCAGATCCTGGTGGATCGGCACATGGAGACCAAGGGCACCGTCACCTTGGAGGAGAAGGAGGGGGAGAAATGTTCGGGGCGTCCGGTGCCTGAGTGTGATCCGACCGCCGGCGCCTGCCGTTCCCAGCCCCTCTCCCGCGCCTCCGCCGGCCCCATGGACTGCTCGGACTTTGCTGAGGTGCCGGACTTGGCGGAGGAGGAGTGCGAAGCGGCAGAGTGCAGCGCCGGGGCCAGCCGCCGGAGCCGCAGAAGGAGAACGGGAGCGGCACGTGCCCGAACAGCGAGCGGCAGTCGCCGAGCCGCGGCAGCAAGAGGAAGGGCCGCAAGAACGCCCGCCCCTCGCCCCAGTCGCGCAACAGCCGCAAGAGGCACCGCAAAACCAAGCACGCCGCCGCCGCCACGGCGACCGGGCCCGACAAACGCATCCGCCTCAGCCCCGCCTCGCTCAACAACGTGGCCCACTCGCAACAGCTGGAGGAGGAAGACCGCAAGATGGCGCACCAGCTACAGCGGAAGTTCGACCAGGAACGCAGCTCTGTCAACCGCAGGAAGGGCAGTAAGGACAGCTACCCGCTGCGGACAAAGGTCATCTCCAACGCCGAGTAGCGGGGCCGCCCTTCGCCCTCGCTCCACCCTGTAGCCACCGCAGGAAAATACAGCCCTTCACCATGCACCACCTCGCATCCTTGGTCTCCATTGCTGCCTCTAATCCACTCCGCTGATCCCCCAGGTCAACCAGAACTCCCCTGTGGATGTGGGCAGTGACCAGCTGTCCTTCCACAAGTTCCAGGAGCACAGTTAGGCCATTCGGCCCATCCAGTCTACTCCGCCATTCCATCATGGGTGATCCATCCACCTTCTCCTCTCAACCGGGAGCAGGTCTGACCCCGGACCCCGGTTACAGGTGCGGCAAATGTCGAGTGTTTAACTTCCTCACCAATCCCCCACCGGCGAGTGGTCCACGCCACAACCTGTACTTTCTTTTTTTTTGTTTATAAGAGTTTTATTTTTAATCGTTGTTTATTTCGGGCACCTCGAGTCTCCAGGACGATGGCGGGATAAGTCCAGAGGAAGAAACACACCCAAGTGCTGGAGGAACTCGGCGGGTCTGGCGGCATCTGCGGTGGGAATGGACAGGCGACGTTTCCGATCGGGACAGAGGGTCCAGACGCGAAAACTCCACAAGATGCCGCCTGACCCGCCGAGTTCCTCCAGCACTTTGTTTTTTTCTCAAGGTTCCGCATCTGCAGTTGCCAGTGGATCTATCCAGCCGGTTTATTGATACCACCCTCAGTGTTTCCACATCCCCCCCAAAAAATTACCTGAAATGGGATTTGATGGTATTTCCCGGCCCGGTCAGCCTTTCCCAACTGCGCATGTGCGACTGCTGCCTCAACTATGCACACGCGGATACCGGGCCCACAGCGCCCGCGCGGGGAGTCGGCGTCCCTACCGCGTCACCGGCGCCATTTGTAATTGTGACGCGGCTGACGGCCCTCCCCTAACTGCGCAGGTGCGTGGATAGTCGTAAATTATACAGGTGCGTTCTTTTTCCCCAAAGATCTATAGCGAGCAAGATAGTCCACTCGACGAAAAAGACGTAGTACGGTCATGGGTAGATTCATGGGTAATTTTTGGCCCCATTTCCGTAACCGGCTTCCGTCTCCGCACCAAAGATCCCATAGGATACTAGTGCGAGACGGAAGCCGTTACGGAAACATCCCTCGTAAAATAAAAGTTCTTTGGTAAAAAACTTCTCATTTTCAGAATTAAAATTTATTAACACAAACTGTTCCCCCGCAACGTTGATTACACTGCGAGTCGGGGCGGGTCGGGTTACGGAAATGGATGAAAAAAAGGCCACGTTCCGCTCCGTTGCGTACTACACGTCAGCCCATTGCATTTAGCAGGAGTGGTCTATCTTGCTCCGCTATAGGATCTTTGCTTTTTTTCCCGCAAATCATCCCACGTGCCTGATTGGACCCTTTGCGTTTACCCGCGCGTGCGCAGTGTGCCCGGATTCCCACGCGTGCGCGGTTGGGGCAGCAGTCGCACATGCGCAGTTGGGGAAGGCTCACCGGGCCGGGAAATTTCCCGAAATTACTTCATTTCCCTAAAATTACCCGAAGACACCGGAATTTCCCGAATTTCAGGTAATTTCCTTCAAAGTGGAAACAGTGACCACCCTACTCCTTGGTTGGTGAAGATTGTCTAGGAAGCTTCACGCTTTGTCTGAGATTGTTGATGAGTGAGAGGACGGGTTAATGGCGGGCTGTGGTACTCTCATCTCTGAGAGGCAAGGTGACATCTCCTGCATTCCCACTATGCCAGGATTCAAATCCTCCGCCTGTTCTTGACTGATGGGAGATTCCTCTAAAGGTGGTGGTCGACCAGAACCATCCTGTGGATGTCGGGACTACCTGCCCTTTCATACATTCTAGGAACAAAATTGGGCCATTCGGCCATCAAGTCTACAGTACCGTTCAATCATGGCTGATCTATCTCTCCCTCCTAACCCCATTCTGCCTTCTCCCCATAACCCCTGACACCCGTACTAATCAAGAATCTGTCAATCTCCGCCTTAAAAATATCCACTGACTTGGCCTCCACAGCCTTCTGTGGCAAAGAATTCCACAGATTCACCACCCTCTGACTAAAGAAGTTCCTCATTTCTTTTTAAAGGTTTGTCCTTTTAGTCTTTCTGTAATCTACAGCACCCTGTTCCTCCCACCAACACCTACACACACATAAAGGGGTCAAGATACCTCCGCCACTGCACCTGTTCTGCTCAGAAACTCCAAGCATTCAAAGAGTTAGTCATAGAGTGACACAGCGTGGAAACAGGCCCTTCGGCCCAACATGCCCACACTGGCCAACATGTCCCATCTACACTAGTCACAGAGTGATACAGCGTGGAAACAGGCCCTTCGGCCCAACATGCCCCAGCTACACTAGTCCCACCTGCCTGCGTTTGGCCCATATCCCTCCAAACCTGTCCTATCCATGTACCTGTCCAAGTGTTTCTTAAACGTTGGGATAGTCCCAGCCTCAACTACTTCCTCTGGCAGTTTGTTCCATACACCCACCTCCCTTTGTGTGGAAAAAGTTACCGCTCAGATTCCTATTAAATATTTCCCCCTTCACCTTAAACCTATGTCCTCTGGTCCTCTACTATTTCCCTACTCTGGGCAGCTTAACAGAACCCCCCCCCCCCCTTCCCCCAGAGAGCAATAGATGGTCGGTGAAATTTGTCACTTGACATCCTTCCTTTGAAATCCACTGAAAACTCATAACTACAATTATTTTCAAAGTTGTTTCAAATTATTCACTTGCAGTAAATTCCTTGGGACCTCTTGACCAGATTTGGCTTGATCAAGGATCACTTCATCTGCCCTGTGTAATAGTTTTCCTGCTGAGAAATCTTTACACAGTTATCACGTTAGTTCAGCAGGGTCCCTTCTTCTGAACTATTTTAAGAGGCATTTAGACGGATACATGTACACGCCAGGCATGGAGGGATTGGTGCTGTGTCGGGCAAAGACCTGATGGGCTGAAGGGCCTGTTCCTGTACTTGTTCTAGGTGTACTGCCTTGGCCCATCCAGTCCATTACCCCCTACACTGATCCCCATATTCCCCTCAGCACCTCCAGGTTTTACCACTCACCTACACACTCTGGGTCATTTACAGAGGTCAAGTGATAGGTTTAAGATGAGATAGACAGTAGACAACAGGTGCAGGAGTAGGCCATTTGGCCCTTCAAGCCAGCACCGCCATTCAATGTAATCATGGCTGATCATCCCCAATCAGTAATCCGTTCCTGCCTTCTCTCCATATCCCCTGACTCCGCTATCTTTAAGAGCCCTATCTATGCTCTCTCTTGAAAGTATCCAGAAAACCGGCCTTCACCTCCCTCTGAGGCAGAGAATTCCACAGACTCACAACTGTGTGAAAAAGTGTTTCCTCGTCTCCGTTCTAAATGGCTTACCCCTTATTCTTAAACTGTGGCCCCTGGTTCTGGACTCTCCCAACAACGGGAATATGTTTCCTGCCTCTAGCGTGTCCAAGCCCTTATTAATCTTATATGTTTCTATAAGATGCCCTCTCATCCTTCTAAACTCAAGATGGGAGAGATTCTATAGGAACTTGTGAGGTAACTTTTTCCACTCAGACAGTGGTGGGTGTATGGATCGAGCTGCCAGAGGAGATAGTTGAGGCAGGTACTATAACCTCCTTTAAAACACACTGGACAGGTACATGGATAGGAAGTTCAGCGTGTTATGGGCAAATGGGACTAGATCAGATGCGGCATCTTGGTCAGCATGGGCGAGTTGGGCCGAAGAGCATTTTTTTACGTTCCTTACGACTCTAATTCACCAACCAAGTGTCTTTGGGATGTGGGGGGGGAATCCGGGGTAACCCCAAATGGTCACAGGGGGAACGTGCAAACTCCGCACGGACAGAACCCGGGTCTCTGCCGCTGCGAGGCAGCAGCTCTACCCGCTGCACCACT
The DNA here is from genome assembly GCA_038087875.1 of Malacoraja senta. Lineage (NCBI taxonomy): Eukaryota > Metazoa > Chordata > Chondrichthyes > Rajiformes > Rajidae > Malacoraja > Malacoraja senta. Next base: position 574,422 of record JAXLNO010000757.1, on the reverse strand, counting down.
GCCACCTTATTTATTGCTGAGGTTTTACCAGCACTTGATCCTTGTCCGACCCCCCTGCTCTCTCCGCCGTCCCCAGTTCCACATTTGGACAAGACGGGTTGGAGAGTGGACAGGGAGAGTGGACAGGTCTGCGTCCTGGTGCGGTGTGGTCCAGGGGCGGGGATCAGAGGATGTCGTGGACGGAGCATCGCACTGTCCGCTACCCTGTCTTCACTCTGATTTTCCTCCTCTAACCTGCGTGGTGTGAACTCTCTTCAAATCATTTATTGTGGAACTTGGAGTGCCGGCACTTACCAGCGGAGCAGCTGAATGGAAGCTCAACAAGAGGGGCTTGCTGGTAGCTTCTGCCAGTGTGTGATCCTAGACCGAGATTGATCGGGTGTGTCGAGAATCAGGAACTAGACTCACGTAATGTCCCCAGAGATCTTCGCACCGCCCTGCTTGCACCATGATGTGCGCCGGGGCAGCTTGGAGCCCTGTTGATCAGCTACAGATCGGGAGCAAGTCTGTTCATTATTTTAGTGAGATTTTATTTGCCATTTACAATACGAAAGCTACTGCCCTTGTGTCCCTGTTTGTGCACTTATCTGCCTCTTGCATACGCGTAGACACAAAATGCTGGAGTAGCTCAGTGGGACAGGCAGCTTCTCTGGAGGGAAGGAATGGGTGACGTTTCAGGTCGAGACCCTTTGGGAAGAGATGGTAGTAGCATAAAGAGAAGCTGCCTGTCCCACTGAGTTACTCCAGCATTTTGTGTCTATCTTCGATTTAAACCAGCATCTGCAGTTCTTTGCTACACATCTTACAGCAGGCATTTACAGTATTGTAGGGTCCATACAGTGCCCTCCATAATGTTTGGGACAAAGACCCGTCATTTATTTATTTGCCTCTACTCCACAATTTGAGATTTGTAATAGAAAATATCACATGTGGTTAAAGTGCACTTTGTCAGATTTTAATAAAGGCAATTTTTATACATTTTGGTTTCACCATGTAGAAATTACAGCAGTGTTTATACATAGTCCCCCCATTTCAGGGCACCATAATGTTTGGGACACAGCAATGTCAAGTAAATGAAAGTAGTCATGTTTAGTATTTTGTTGCCTATCCTTTGCATGCAATGACTGCTTGAAGTCTGCGATTCATGGACATCACCAGTTGCTGGGTGTCTTCTCTGGTGATGCGCTGCCAGGCCTGTATAGCAGCCATCATTAGCTTATGCTTGTTTGGGGGGATAGTCCCCTTCAGTTTTGTCTTCAGCATATAAAAGGCATGCTCAATTGGGTTCAGGTCGGGTGATTGATTTGGCCACTCAAGAATTGACCATTTTTTAGCTTTGAAAAACTCATTTGTTGCTTTAGCAGTATGTTAGGGATCATTATCTTGCTGTAGAATGAACTGCCGGCCAATGAATTTTGAGGCATTTGTTTGAACTTGAGCAGATAGGATGTGTCTACACCAGAATTCATTATGCTACTACCATCAGCAGTTGTATCATCAATGAAGATAAGTGAGCCAGTACCTTCAGCAGCCATACATGCCCAGGCCATAACACCCCCCCACCACCGTATTTCACAGATGAGGTGGTATGCTTTGGATCTGGGCAGTTCCTTCTCTCCTCCATACTTTGCTCTTGCCATCACTCTGATATTAGTTCATCTTCATCTCATCTGTCCACAAGACCTTTTTCCAGAAATGTGGTTGCTCTTTTAAGTACTTCTTGACAAACTGTAACCTGGCCATCCTTTTTATGCGGCTAACCAGTGGTTTGCATCTTGCAGTGTAGCCTCTGTATTTCTGTTCATGAAGTCTTCTGTGGATAAATCCACACCTAATTCCTGAAGTGTGTTTCTGATCTGTCGGACAGGTGTTTGGGGATTTTTCTTTATTATAGAGAGAATTCTGTCATCAGCTGTGGAGATCTTCCTTGGCCTGCCAGTCCCTTTGCGATTAGTAAGCTCACCAGTGCTCTCTTTTTTCTTAATGATGTTCCAAACAGTTGATTTTGGTAAGCCTAAGGTTTGGCTGATGTCTCTAACAGTTTTATTCTTGTTTCTCAGTCTCATAATGGCTTCTTTGACTTTCATTGAAGCCATTATGGTCCTCATGTTGATAAACAGCAATAACATGTCCAAAGGTGATGGAAAGACTGGAGGAAAGACTAGGTGCTGACAGCTCTCTTATACCTGCATTAAGGAGGCAATTAAACACACCTGAGCAATTACAAACACCTGTGAAGCCATGTGTCCCAAACATTATGGTGCCCTGAAATGGGGGGACTATGTATAAACACTACTGTAATTTCTACATGGTGAAACCAAAATGTATAAAAAAATGCCCTTTAAATGAAATCTGACAATGTGCACTTTAACCACATGTGATTTTTTTTCTATTACCAATCTCAAATTGTGGAGTACAGAGGCAAATAAATAAATGACGGGTCTTTGTCCCAAACATTATGGAGGGCCCTGTGATACTGTCCATTTGAGCTGTTTGTTTCCTGTGTTGGCTTCCACGCTGCATTGGAAATGGCAGACATGGGCTACTGCTTTTTTCTAACATCGCAGAAAATATTAAGACTTTTGTGTATGAAAACAGTACGGAACTAATGAACCCAGAGAATATTTTATTAGTTCACTTTATACTAAACCCAGTAAAGCACGGACTCCCAACCCATTTAAATTCTTTAAAGGAGAAATATTTGCCAAAGATTTATGTTTAAAAAAAGATTTAGGAAGAGAGTCTGTGGAGGAATTTGAAACCTGTCATAAAAGTGATATTTGCACAGAATGGAATTTTATGCTGATATTTGATATGAAGTAATGACAAATGAGAGCTGGTTTGAGGGATTGTATATAAAGAGAGACTTGTTCTGGACTTACTGGTGTGTCTGCCTCAACTGATCCGGACAAACAACTCGATTTCGCACCTGTATGTAGGTCAGAGATCAATGTAAAGACCCCAGGGATAATGCCCTCTCCCCAGAAGGAACGGGGATAGAGTTTGAAGATAGACACACAATGCTGGAGTAACTCATCAGATCAAACAGCATAAAGTCATAAATGTAGAATTAGGCCATTCAGCCCATCAAGTCCATTCCACCATTCAATCATGGCTCATCTACCTCTTCCTAACCCCATTCTGCCTTCTCCCCATAACCCTTGACACCAGTACTAATCAAGAATCTATCTATCTCTGCCTTAAAATATCCACCAACTCTAACTTCAAGTAACCCTTGCATCTCTGGAGAAAAGGAATAGGTGACACCCAGAGAGTTGTGAATTTGTGGAATTCTCTGCCTCAGAAGGTAATGGGGGCTGATTTACTGGATGCTTTCAAAAGAGAGATGCGCTCTTAGGGCGAGCGGAATCGGGATATGGGGAGGAGGCAGGAACAGGGTTTGATTGTGGATGATCAGCCATGATCACATCGAATGGTTCAAAGGGCCGAATGGTCTATTCCTGCACCTATTTTCTATGTATGACGTTTCAGGTCGAGACCCTTCATCAGACAGAGGAGAAAAGGAAATGAGAGATATAGAACAAATGAATGAAAGATATGCAAAAAAGTAATGATGATAAAGGAAACAGGCCATTGTTAGCTAGGGGCTAGGTGGAAATGAGTTTCAGACAATGAGACTCAACAAGACGACTGAAGCTAGTATAACTTGGCTGGGGGAGGTACGGAGAGAGAGGGGATGCAAGAGTTACTTGAAGGTGGAGAAATCAATTTCATATCGCTGGTTTGAAAGCTGCCCAAGCGAAATATGAGGTGCTGTTCCTCCAATTTGCGTTTGGCCTCACTCTGACAATGCGGGAGGCCCAGGAGGATCAGTATGGGAAGGGGAGTTAGACTGTTTGGATAGTTTCCCTGGTCCTCACCTTTCACCCACATTCAACATATCTGACATTTTCGCCACCTTCAACGTGATCCGACCAGTAGTCACATCTTCCTATCTCCACCCCTTTACTCCGAGACCGTTCCCTCCACAACTATTTGGTTAACTCATCCCCTTCCCACCAAACCACCCCCTCCCCAGGTACCTTCCCCTGCAACCGCAGAAGATGCAGCACCTGTCCTTATACCTCCTCCATCCAGGGACCCCAGCGTTCCTTCCAGGTGAGGTAGAGGTTCACGTGCGCCTCCTCCAACCTCATCTACTGCATCTGCTGTTTCCCGATGTGGCCTCCTGTACATCGGCGAGACCAAGCGGAGACTCGGCGACTATTTCACTAAACACTTGCGCTCGGTCCGTCAAGGCCTGCTGGATCTCCTGGTTGCTAACCATTCCAACACCCCTTGCCCATCCCATTTCTGACCTTGTTGCTGGAGTACGGTCACGTGCAAATTGGAGGAACAGCGCCTCGTATTCCGCTTCGGTGGCTTATAACCCAATGGAATGAACATTGAATTCTCCAATTTTGGGTACCCTCAAAACCTCCTCTCTGCCTTCGCCCCCATCCCTGTGCACACCTGGACTCACAACTATTTCCTCCTTCCACCTACATTCCTTCCTCTAGATTCACAATTAGTCATTCATGGAGCCTATTTTCTCATACCTTTTGTCTCTTAATCTCTGGGTTTTGTCCAACATCTGCCTGTCAAGCCTCCTCTCATCTATGTCCACCTATCACTTGTCAGGCTGTGTCCTGCCCCTTCTTTCTTGCAGCTTCTCCCCACCACCAGTCTGAAGACGGGTCCTAATACGTCACCTATCCATGTTCTCCAGAGATGCTGCCTGCCTGACCCGCTGAGTTACTCCAGCACTCTGTGAAACGTCACCTATCCATGTTCTCCACAGATGCTGCCTGACCCGCTGAGTTACTCCAGCACTTTTATCTTTTTTTTCTCCCCAGGGTGACTATTTGTCAGAGGCAACAATAACAATAGACAATAGGTGCAGGAGTAGGCCATTCGGCCCTTCGGCCATTCAATGTGATCATAGCTGATCATCCCCAATCAGTACCCCGTTCTTGCCTTCTCCCCATATCCCCTGACTATTTTTAAGAGCCCTATCTAGCTCTCTCTTGAAAGTATCCAGAGAACCTGCCTCCACCGCCCTCTGAGGCAGAGGATTCCACAGACTCACAACTCTCTGTGAGAAAAAGTGTTTCCTCGTCTCCGTTCAATCCCACTGTAGTTGAATTTATTTCCAATGCATTAAGTTGATGTTTTAGTGCACAGGAATGAGATGACTGATGAGGGAGACTTGCTTGGAACACAACTAACCCCCGACTGTGATCCCAGATCACGGTGTTTCTGTCCTGGCTACGGCATCACGTGCTTTGACCGGTTATTTTAACATCAGTGTTATTTGAATCACACAAATGGCAAAAATGTGGACTAAAGTTTGCCGTGGGAAGGGGGCTCCTCTTCAAAGGCGGTGAATTGGGAAGCGTTCAAAAGGAACCGAGTATGCCCTTGAGTGAACACACTCTGCCCGTCAGTTTGTGATTTGTTTCGCATTCCTTGGTATCGGGCTCATTTAAATGGAATTGTTTAACCTATCTAAAATAAACACCAAGTGCTGGAGCAACTCAGCAGCATCTCTGGAGTAAAAGGATGCGTGGCGTTTCGGGATGGGATGCTTCTTCAGACCTGAAACGTCACCCACAGACGCTGCCTGGCCCTCTGAGTTACTCCAGCACTTTGTGTCTATCTTTGGTATAAACCAGCATCTGCAGTTCTTTGTTTGTACTTTTCAACCTATTTCACAGGTTCTGTTCTTCAAAGGACCAAGGAGTTCCTCTCTCGGGTTCCCTTTGACCCCCTCCCCAATGCAGATTAAATCTAATTTAATATTCTGCTGTGAAGGATTGCTACATTGCCTACATAAACTAACTGCACTTTAAAGTCTCGCAAGTTTTTTTTTTTAATTTCCCGAGGATGTGACAGGTGCTTAAGAAATGCAAAGCTGCTAAGGGCAAGGCCACCGCTGGTGCTGAAGGTGCCTGAACTATGATGATGACAGGCACAACATGCTGGAGTAACTCAGCGGGGACAGGCAGCATCTCTGGAGAAAAAGGATGGTAAGACGTTTCAGGTTCAAAATGCACACATCCTTTTTCGCCAGCGATGCTGCCTGACCCGCTGAGTTACTCCAGCACTTTTGTGTCTGTCTTTGGTATAAACCAGCATCTGCAAGTTCCTTGTTTCTACATGTTTCTGGTCGCTGGGGTTTGCCAGTCAGGGTGAGACTGTGAGCTTTGATCCCACCTGCTGCACCTTCTGTGCTGCCTGTGAATAGTCGCTGCTCCAATCTCAATACGCCGAGATCCTGACTGACTCCAAGTGCTGAGTAACTCGGCGGGTCAGGCAGCATCTCTGGAGAACATGGAGAATTCGGAATGGAGAACCAGAGGACATAGGTTTAAGGTGGGTGGAGGGTGGGGGGGGGAGGGGTGGCAGGGATTTAATGGGCACCTGAGGGGTCACTTTGTTCACACAGAATGGTGGGTGTATGGAACAAGATGCCGGAGGAGGTAGTTGTGGCAGGTACTATCTCAACGATTAAGAAACATTTAGACAGGTACATGGATAGGATTGGCGTAGAGGGAAATGGGCCAAAAGCAGACAGAGTAGATGGGGCATGTTGGTCAGTGTGGGCCGATCCATGTTTCCACGCTGTATGACTATTGCTAGGTGACATTTTGGGTCGGGACCCTTCAGAATTCTGTGGATAAAATGGTTAGTCTGAATGGACCCGACCTGAAACGTCACCTATCCAGCTCCTCCAGATGCTGCCTGACCCACTGAGTTACTCCAGCACTCTGTGTCTTTGTTGTGTGTAAACCTGCAACCAGAGTTCCTTGTTTCTACTTGGGGACTAAACTGAACAGACGTAGCCATTGGGAAGGTGAGATTCAGTAGCGAGTGTCCATGGCCAGCCAGGACCTGCTTCTGCATGGTGACTTCCGGGAAACAATTCCCCCCCCCCAACTCGGACCACCCAACTGTGGGAACAAGGCAAAAGAGCCGGAGTAACTCACCGGGACAGGCAGCATCTCTGGAGAGATGGAATGGGTGACGTTTCGGGTCGAGACCCTTCTTTTTGTGAGTCTGTGGAATTGTCTGCCTCAGAGGGCGGTGGAGGCCGGTTCTCTGGATACTTTCAAGAGAGAGCTAGATAGGGCTCTTAAAGATAGCGGAGTCAGGGGATATGGGGAGAAGGCAGGAACGGGGGTACTGATTGGGGATGGTACACAAAAATGCTGGAGAAACTCAGCGGGTGCAGCAGCATCCATGGAGCGAAGGAAATAGGTAACGTTTCGGGCCGAAACCCTTCTTCAGACTGATAGGGGGTGGGGAGAAGAAAGGAAAAAAGGAAAAAGGCGGAGGAGGAGCCCAAGGGCTGGGGGAGACATCTGGTTGTCTCCCAGGGCTGGAGACAACCAGATGGCTGATGAAGGGGAGGGGACAGCAAGGGCTAGCAGAATTGGGAGAATTCAATGTTCAAGCCCCCAGGATGTAGACTGCCCAAGCGGAATATGAGGTGCATTTCCTCCAATTTACGGTGTTGCTCGCTGTGGCCATGGAGGAGACCCAGGACAGAGAGGTCAGATACGGAATGGGAGGGGGAGTTGAAGTGCTGAGCCACCGGGAGTTCGGGTTGGTTATTGCAGACCGACCGGAGGTGTTCGGCGAAACGATCGCCAAGCCTACGCTTGGCCTCACCGATGTAGATCAGCTGGCATCTAGAGCAGCGAATGCAATAGATGAGGTTGGAGGAGATGCAGGTGAACCTCTGTCGCACCTGGAACGACTGCTTGGGTCCTTGAATGGAGTAGAGGGGGGAGGTGAAGGGACAAGTGTTGCATCTCTTGTGGTTGCAAGGGAAAGTACCAGGGGAGGGGGTGGTATGGGAGGGAAGGGAAGAATTGACAAGGGGATGATTGGGGATGATCAGCCATGATCACATTGAATGGCGGTGCTGGCTCGAAGGGGCCGAATGGCCTACTCCTGCACCTATCGTCTATTTAGACCCGAAACGTCGCCCATTCCTTCTCTCCAGAGATGCTGCCTGTCCTGCTGAGTTACTCCAGTTTTTTGTGTTCATCTTTGGTTTGAACCAGCGTCAGCAAACAGTTGACCAATCTGCTGGGGACAAGGCAGAACGGTGAAGAAGGCAGCTGGAACAGAGGCAAAGTTACGGTAACATTTATCGTCAAAACTTTCCTTCAATTGGGTTGGTTTTCAGACTAGGTGCTGTGGGCAAGGTTCGTAGGAATGGGTCCCAGCAGGGGGGTGGGGTGGTACGAGTCCAGGCTGCTTCTGCTGCAGCTGGGTTCCTCCAGGCGAGTGAAGCTGTGGGGAGGCCGCTCGACCTCAGGCATCTTGCCCTTCAGCTGCACGCACTCGTCGTGGAGCTTGTTGAAGTTGGCCGTCAGCCTGCGCCGCATCTGGCTGTATTTCTGCTGCATGACCCTCAGTAGAGCTGCCGCCTCCCGGTACTCCTGGCTGCTGGCATCCTTCACCCGCAGGACCTGAGCTGTGAGCAAAGGGGCAACGTCCCCGGGTTAGAAACATAGAAAATAGGTGCAGGAGTAGGCCATTCGGCCCTTCGAGCCTGCACCACCATTCAATGTGATCATGGCTGATCATCCAACTCAGTATCCCGTACCTGCCTTCTCCCCATACCCCCTGATCCCTTTAGCCACAAGGGCCACATCTAACTCCCTCTTAAATATAGCCAATGAACTGGCCTCAACTACTTTCTGTGGCAGAGAATTCCACAGATTCACCACTCTCTGTGTGAAAAAAGTTCTTCTCATCTCGGTCCTAAAAGACTTTCCCCTTATCCTTAAGCTGTGACCCCTTGTTCTGGACCTTCCCCAACATCGGGAACAATCTTCCTGCATCTAGCCTGTCCAACCCCTTAAGAATTTTGTAAGTTTCTATAAGATCCCCCCTCAATCTTCTAAATTCTAGCGAGTACAAGCCGAGTCTATCCAGTCTTTCTTCATATGAAAGTCCTGCCATCCCAGGAATCAGTCTGGTGAACCTTCTCTGTACTCCCTCTATGGCAAGAATGTCTTTCCTCAGATTAGGAGACCAAAGACCAGATTAGGAGGACCGGCTGCAGTCCTCTCATCGCCGGGCCGCTAGAATGGCAAGTCACCAGCTCGGTGCCCAGAGATCTCATCAGACACTGCAGCAGAATTGGCTCATTCGGCCCATCCAGTCTACTCCACCATTCTATCATGGCGAGACACAAAATTGCTGGAGTAACTCAGCGGGACAGGCAAGCATCTCTGGAGAGAAGGAATGGGTGACTTATCGGGTCGAGAGCCTTCTTCAGACTGCTCACTTCTGACTGATGCTGCCTGTCCTGCTGAGTTACTCCAGCATTTTGTGTCTATCTTCACTTTAAACCAGCATCTGCAGTTCCTTCCTCCACATTCAACCATGGCTGATGTGTAGTACCCTATTCTCCTGCCTTCACCCCATAACCCCAGCCCTTATTAATCAAAACTCTATCTATCTCCGCTTTAACAATGACGGCCTCCACCGCCGTCTGTGGCAATAAATTCCACAGACTCACCACCCTCTGGTTAAGGAACTTCCTCCTCATCTCCTTTCTGAAGGTACATCCTTTAACTCTGAGACTGTGCCCTCTGGTCCTAGACTCTCCTACGAGTGGAAACATCCTCTCCATATCCACTCTATCCAAGCCTTTCACTATGTATGTTTCAATGAGGTCCCCCCTCATTCTTCTAAACTCCAGCGAGTACAGGCCCAGTGCCGTAAAACGCTCAAACATTAACCCAATCATCCCCAGGATCATTCTAGTAAACTTAAGGGGATCTTATTGAAACATATAAGATTATTAAGGGTTTGGACACGCTAGAGGCAGGAAACATGTTCCCAATGTTGGGGGGAGTCCAGAACCACAGTTTAAGAATAAGGGGTAAGCCATTTAGAACGGAGACGAGGAAACACTTTTTCACACGGAGAGTTGTGAGTCTGTGGAATTCTCTGCCTCAGAGGGCAGTGGAGGCCGGTTCTCTGGATACTTTCAAGAGAGAGCTAGATAGGGCTCTTAAAGATAGCAGAGTCAGGGGATATGGGGAGAAGGCAGGAACAGGGTACTGATTGTGGATGATCAGCCATGATCACATTGAATGTCGGGGTGCTGGCTCGAAGGGCCGAATGGCCTACTCCTGCACCTATTGTCTATTGTCTAAACCACCTCTGGATCCTCTCCAATGCCAGCACATCCTTCCTCGGATATGGGACCCAGTTACTGGATTAGTGCTTCAAGGGTTAAGATGGGATTGTTCTTCTGGGAGCAGAACAGGCTAGAAGGAGATTTAAAGGTGTTGGAGGAACAGGGGAAGAAAGTATTAATGGCTGGGGCAAAGGATGAGAAGGGCAAAGGAAGTGAACGAACCGAAGGGGAGCTGCGAATGGATGACCCATTCCTGCCTGATCCAACTCCTATCCCCAAAACATAGCTGGACGAACTCAACAGGTCAGACAGCATCTGTGGTGGGAATGGTCAGTCTGAACAAGAGTCCTGACCCGAAAATTCCTCTGTCCCGTTCCCTCCACAAATGCCCACTGAGTTCCTCCAGCACTTTGTGTCTTGCTCTAAGCTCCCGTATCTGCAGTTCCTTCATCTCCAGTTCCATTCTCTTGTCTGATGTGTTAAGTTTCCCTGAAGCAATGGAGATTGAGAGGAGACTTAACAGAAGTATATCAAATTATATGAATAGGGTGGACAGTCAGAACTTGTTTCCCTGAGTGGAAATATGACAGACTAGAGAGATAGCTTTAAGATTAGGGGGTCAAAAAGTTTAAAGGAGATGTGCAGGGGCAGGTTTTTTTTACACAGAGGGTGGTGGGTGCCTGGAACGCACTGCCAGGGGTGGTGGTGGAGGCAGATACGATAGTGGTGTTTAAGAGGCTTGTAGACAGGCACGCGGATATGTAGGGAATGGAGGGAGACGGATCATGTACAGACAGATGTGATTAGCTATCATCATGTCGGGGATATGGGGAGAAGGCAGGAACGGGGTACTGATTGGGGATGATCAGCCATGATCACATTGAATGGCGGTGCTGGCTCGAAGGGCTGAATGGCCTACTGCTGCACCTTTTGTCTGTTGTCTATGTTCAGCATACTGTGCTTTATACTCTAGGATAGGGCAGAGACCAAGATATATTTGCAGTATCGGGAGAGACTTTAGACTTTAGAGATACAGTGTAGAAACAGGCCCTTCGGCCCACCGAGTCCGTGTCGACCAGCGATCACCCCGTACACCAGCACTATCCTACACACTGGCGACAATTTACAATTTTTACCGAAGCCAATTAACCTATAAACGTGGGTACACAAAAATGCTGGAGAAACTCAGCGGGTGCAGCAGCATCTATGGAGCGAAGGAAATAGGTAACGTTTCAGAAGAAGGGTTTCGGCCCGAAACGTTACCTATTTCCTTCGCTCCATAGATGCTGCTGCACCCGCTGAGTTTCTCCAGCATTTTTGTGTACCTTCGATTTTCCAGCATCTGCAGTTCCTTCTTTAACCTATAAACGTGTATATCTTTGCAATGCTGGAGGAAACCAGAGCACCCGGAGAAAACCCACGCGGTCACTGGGAGAAGGTACAAACTCCGTACAGATAGCACCTGCAGTCAGGATCGAACCAGGGTCTCTGGCGCTGTGCGCCACCGTGCCGCCCCAAACTCTTGAATAAGGAGGCATAATAACATCAAGGCAGGACAATCTTTAAACCTGAGGTGCGTAGAAATGTCTTGCAGAGGGTGGTGAATCTCTGGTAGCCTACCCAGAGGATGGGGGAGGTGGCATCACTGGGGATGTTTCATGAGGTTTTGAAGAGTTTGGGGGGTGAAGGGTGAGGGGGATTTCACACAGAAGAGGAGCTGAGGTTTGGGGCAGACCAGCCGTGGTCATATTGCATGGCGCGCTGGGGCCGAGTTTCTATTCTCCTGTGTCGGGCAAGTTCCACATTGGGAGAACCCTATAGGATGTGTTGGATGTGTAGGAAGGAACTGCAGATGCTGGTTTAAATCAAAGATAGACACAAATGCTGGAGTAACTCAGCGGGACAGGCAGCATCTCTGGAGAGAAGGAATGGGTGTCTGAAGAAGGGTCTCAACCTGAAATGTCACCCATTCCTTCTCTCCAAAGAGGATATGTTAGAGATGGTTTGTCCCAACCTCAATTCTCTTGGGCAGCTTACAACCCAGCCAATCGACAATAGACAATAGGTGCAGGAGTAGGCCATTCAGCCCTTCGACACAGCACCGTCATTCAATGTGATCATGGCTGATCATCCACAATCAGTACCCCGTTCCTGCCTTCTCCCCATACCCCCTGACTCCGCTATCTTTAAGAGCCCTATCTAGCTCTCTCTTGAAAGTATTCAGAGAACCGGCCTCCACCGCCCTCTGAGGCAGAGAATTCCACAGACTCACAACTCTCTGGGTGGAAATGTTTTTCCTCATCTCCGTTCTGAATGGCTCTCCCCTTATTCTTGGTTAGAATATTGATTCTCTAACCAAGTAAAATCCTTGCTTTCCCTCTCTCTCCATCCCTCCCGCACCCTGGTTCTCCGACTAGTCTCACTGTCCTCCTGATTAATATTACTGATTGTCTGCCTCCTTGTCACCTTACCCTCAGCCATCAAAGAACCATTCTAGCATTTCCTCGATCGTCTGCTTTGATCTGTCATTTTCACCCTTCCATTACCTCTGGACCCCCTCTCAGTCTGAAGAAGGGTCTTGACCCGAAACGTCACCCTTCTCTCCAGAGATGCTGCCTGTCCCGCTGAGTTACGCCAGCACTCTGTGTCTATCTAGGGTCTCTTCTGTTCCCACGAACCAGTGGAAGAATCACTACAGTGACGCAAGGCAAAATCATGCAGATACACCAAAGCTTTTCACTGTACCTCAGTACACGTGACAATAAACTAAACTGTAAATCAAAACTAAATGTACAGATGACAATTCAGATCAGGATCTTTCTTCAGACTAACCATTCCCTCCACAGATGCTGCCTGACCTGGTGAGTTCTTCCAACTCTGTTTTGGGGAGAGGAATTGGATCGGGCAGCATGTTGGGTGTCAAAGACTCTTCCCAGGGGCTGGATGTGGCCTGACCTGATCCTTGCTGACATTCTCCAGTCTATTTCACCGATACACATTAAAATAGAGAGTGTTTAAACTTCATTATGTTATCAGATCAACCCATCTAAGGTTCTGGAGAGAAAAACCTCGTCTGAAGTGTCTTCTCAAAGCATGCCCCACTATATAAAAGATAGACACAGAGTGCTGGAGTAACTCAGCGGGTCAGGCAGCATCTGTGGAGAACATGGATAGGTGACGTTTCACAGAGTGCTGGAGTAACTCAGCGGGTGGGTCAGGCAGCATCTGTGGGGAACACGGATGGGTAATGTTTTGGGTCAGGACCCCTCGATGGTTGGGGGTGGTGAGGGGGGGGGGGGAAGAGTGCATGACCACCCAGGACTCTTTGAAGAGTAAGGAGGTATAGGGAGGAGACGAATCAAGAGGCAGTTCCGCGCTGCAGCTGGATAGCCTGAAGGGGCGAGGGGCCGAATGGCGGTCGGAAACAGAACTCTGATGGAGTACCTAGTGGCATGACGGTCAGTGCTCTCTGCTCCCTCATCGCTCTCAGTATCTCCTCCATTTGCTCCGCTTTGCTTCTGTAGCACGTACGTTCTGGAAGTTTCTGAGGCTGCATTGAAGGAAAACAATCAACATCCTCCACAAATACCGCCTCCCCTCACCCCAAGACCCTCAGTAAGATGGGGAAGCCCCAGGGGGAACCCAGCGAACGGGCACATGAAGAGAGCGTATATCCCCCTCATAACTAATTCACACAGAGGGCGGTGACCAGATGGAACAAGCTGCCAGAGGAAGTATGTCAGAAGGAACTGCAGATGCTGGTTTAAACCAAAGCTCCTATAGCGGAGCAAGATAGACCACTCCTGCTAAATGCAATGGGCTGACGTGTAGTACGCAACGGAGTGGAACGTGGGCCTTTTTTTCATCCATTTCCGTAACCGGACCCGACCCGACCCGACTCGCAGTGTAATCAACGTTGCGGGGGAACAGTTTGTGTTAATAAATTAAAATTCTGAAAATGAGGAGAAGAGTTTTACCAAATAACTTTTATTTTTACGAGGATGTTTCCGTAACTGGCTTCCGTCTCCGCACTATTATCCTATGGGATCTTTGGTGCGGAGACGGAAGCCGGTTACGGAAATGGGGCCTTAAATTACCCATGAATCTGCCCATGACCGTACTACGTCTTTTTCGTCGAGTGGACTATCTTGCTCGCTGTAGGATCTTTGGTTTAAACTGTAGACTCAAAAAGCTGGAGTTAACTCAGCGGGACAGGCAGCATCTCTGAATAGAAGGAATGGGTGACGTTTCGGGTCAGACTGAAGTAGGGTCTCGACCAGAAACTTCACCCATTCCTTCTCTCCAGAGATGCTGCCTGACCCGCTGAGCTGAGTTACTCCAGCATTTTGTGTCTGTCTGCCGGAGGAAGTAGTTAAGGCAGGTACGATAACAACATTTAAAGGATAGTTGTGGTGTTTAACTCCTACACTTCACGCTGCCTCGGCAATGCCTTCAGCATAATCAAGGGCGAGTCTAACCCCGGTCACTCCCTCTTCTCCCCTCTCCCATCGGGCAAGAGTGAAAACGCACACCTCCAGATTCAGGGACAGTTTTTCCAAGCTGTTATCAGGCAATCAAACCATTCTTTCACCAACTAGAGAGCGGTCCTGACCTCCCATCTACCTCATTGGGGACCCTTGGACTATATTTAATCAGACTTTGCTGGACTTTACCTTGCACTAAATAGTATTCCCTTTATCCTGTATCTGTACACAGTGGACGGTTTGATTGTAATCATGTACACTCTTTCCGCTGACTGGTTAGCACGCGATAAATATCTTTTCACTTTACCTCTGTACATGTGGCAATAAACTAAACTAAACTAAACTAAACGCTCGAAGATAGACACAAAAAGCTGGAGTAACTCAGTGGGACAGGCAGCATCTCTGGAGAAAAGGAATAGGCGACGTTTCGGGTCGAGACCCTTCTTCAAACTGTGAGTCAGGGGAAAGGGAAACGAGAGATATAGACGGTGATGTGGAGAGATGTAGAACAAATGAATGAAAGATATGCAAAAAAGAAACGATGATAAAGGAAACAGGCCATTGTTAGCTGTGGGCTAGGTGAAAACCAGTTACTGACAATGAGACTCAACGAGACGACTTTGAAGCTATAGGATCTTTGATCTTTGGTGCTGAGACTGAAGTCGGTTACGGAAATGGGGCCGAAAATTACCCATGAATCTGCCCATGACCGTACTAAATCTTTTTCGTCAAGTGGTCTATCTTGCTCGCTATAGGATCCTTTGGGTATAATGACTTGGGTGGGAGAGGGACGGAGAGAGAGGGGATGCAAGGGTTACTTGAAGTGTAACTCTCTAAGCTGAAGGCATTAGGTCATAAGGAATAGGAGTAAAATTCGGCCATTCGGCCCATCAAGTCTGCCATTCAATCACGGCTGATCTTTCCCTCCCTCCTAACCCCATTCTCCTGCCTTGTCCCCATAACCTTGACACCCGTACCAATCAATAATCTATCTCTCTCCGCCTTAAATATATCCACTGACTTGGCCTGCACGGCCTGCTGCGGACGCAGTGATGCACTGACTTGGCCCGCACAGCCTGCTGCGGACGCAGTGATGCATGGTTGCGGGCTGGAGCAGGGAGATACCTTCCTGTGCTTGGGCTGGGGGTGTTGCCGCGGGAGGTTGACTCTGGCGCAGGGGTCAGGGTAGAGTTGCAACTTGCGAAGCCGCCACTCCAGCTGCTGAACGTTCTGCTGAATTCCTGAAGGGAAAAACATCCAATCAAGAAAATACATGGAAGAACCAAGGACTCGACGGGCCGAATGGCCTGCTCCTGCACCCGTTGTCTATTGAAGCAGGGTCAGACCTGGAACTGGTGAAGACAATCGAGGTTAAAAAAGAGTCTGTGAATCACACCTGGTTGTATCTGACTTTAGAGATACAGCGCGGAAACAGGCCCTTCGGCCCACCGAGTCCGTGCCGACCAGTGATCCTCCCCCGTACACTAGCAATATCCCACACACTAGGGACAATTTACAATTTTACTGGAGCCAAATAACCTACAAACCTGTGCGCCTTTGGAGTGCCCGCGCCATTGTTATACCCAATGCATTTTTGTGTGACATTAATGTGTAACTAGCATCTTAACGCCAGTTAACCCACAAACCTGTACGTCTTTAGAGTGTGGGAGGAAACCGGAGCACCCTGGGAAAACCCACGCGGGTCACGGGGAGAACGTGCAAACTCCGTACAGACAGCATCCATAGTCGGGATGGAACCCAGCCGGGTCTCTGGCGCTGTGAGGCAGCAGCTCTACCCGCTGCGCCACCCTGCCGCACCCATGTCCTGTACCAGTCCCAGATCTCCCCTTCCCCACTCACTGCTGTGCTTTGTCCGACTACCCCACAAACAACCAGACAACTTTTAACTTCGAATTCACAGCTGAAACGCAAACCTGTTGGGCATAGAAACAGAAAATTGCTGCAGGAGTCAGCCATTCGGCCCTTCGAGCCAGCACCGCCATTCAATATGATCATAGCTGATCATCCCAAATCAGTACCCCGTTCCTGCTTTCTTCCCATATCCCTTGATTCCATTAACCCTAAGAGCTAAATCTAACTCTCTCTTGAAAACATCCAGTGAACATCCAGCCTCCACTGCCTTCTGTGGCAGAGAATTCCACAGACTCACAACTCTCTGTGAGAAAAAGTGTTTCCTCATCTCCGTTCTAAATGGCCGACCCCCTTATTCTTCAACTGTGTGGCCCTGGTTCTGGACTCCCCCAAACATGGGGAACATTTTACATACATGGGGAACATAAGAAAAAGGTGTAAGCCATTTAGAATGGAGACGAGGAAACACTTTTTCTCACAGAGAGTTGTGAGTCTGTGGAATTCTCTGCCTCAGAGGGCGGTGGAGGCCGGTTCTCTGGATACGCAGCTTACACCCAGTGTGTATGAAGGAACAGCAGATGATGGTTGAAACCGAAGATAGACACAAAAAGCTGGAGTAACTTGACGGGACAGGCAGCATCTCTGGAGAGAAGGAACGGGTGACGTTTCGGGTCGAGACCCTTCTTCAGACTGGTGTTTATTTTATCATTTACATTACCTGATGTACTCATGTATGGAATGATTTGCCAGGATAGCACACAGAATCAAAAATCTGACCAATGCCTGTAGATAGTGAACATAAGGTCATAAGGAATAGGAGCAGAATGAGTCCATTCGGCCCATCAATCCTACTCCGCCATTCAATCATGGCTGATCTATCTCTCCCACCAAACCCCATACTCCTGCCTTCTCCCCGTAACCCCTGACACCTGGGCGAAAGAGCCTCTTACCGACTGGTTCCACAAAGAAGGGGTCAGTTGTCACATCCAAGAGTTCCTCATAGCCTCTGTACTTCTCGGCGACATCTGTTGCCACCGAGGGAACCTTGGTTTGCGTCTCCTCCAAGACCGCCATGTTTTCTGTGGTCATTGCTGCATCTTCAACCTTTGGGAAGAGATGGGAAGATCGGATATTGAAATATTACAAGATGGTGCGTAGGTTTGACAGTCGGCATGGTAGGCACAGGCTGGGACCATGGGCTTTGTACAGGGTGCAGACACGGTGCAGGGCAGACAACAATGATTCTGGATGATCAGCCATGACCATATTGAATGGCGGTGCTGGCTCGAAGGGCCGAATGGCCTACTCCTGCATCTAATTTCTATGTTTCTCTTCCGCATACAGACAGGGCAGAGTTTGGACAAACTACATCCGTGTGTGTGGATATAAAATTATGCGAAGCAGAGAGAGGGTAGACAGTCAGAACCATTTTTCCCAGGACGGTAAAATCAAATACCAGAAGGCATAGCTATAAGGTGAGAGGGACAAGGTTTAAAGGATATGTGTGTGGCAAGTGTTTTACACAGAGGGTGGTGGGTGCCTGGAACACGCTGCCAGGGGTGGTGGTGGAGGCAGATACGATAGTGGTGTTTAAGAGGCTTTCAGACAGGCACATGGATTTGCAGGGAATGGAGGGATATGGATCACGTGCAGGCAGAGGAGATTAGTTTAACATGGCATCGTGTTTGCAGCAGGCACTGAGGGCTGAAGGGCCTGTTCCTTCATAAGTTCATAAATGATAGGAGCAGAATTAGGCCATTCAGCCCATCAAGTCTACTCCACCATTCAGTCATGGCTGAGCTACCTTTCCCTCTCAACCCCATTTTCCTGACTTCTCTCCATAACCCGAGACACCCGTACTAAATATGGGGAGAAGGCAGGAACGGGGTACTGATTGGTGTTGATCAGCCATGATCACATTGAATGGCGGTGCTGGCTCGAAGGGCCAAATGGCCTACTCCTGCATCTATTGT
Organism: Malacoraja senta; assembly: GCA_038087875.1. Taxonomy (NCBI): domain Eukaryota; kingdom Metazoa; phylum Chordata; class Chondrichthyes; order Rajiformes; family Rajidae; genus Malacoraja; species Malacoraja senta. Next base: position 555,925 of record JAXLNO010000757.1, on the reverse strand, counting down.
CTATTGTTTATAATCAAGAATCTGTCAATCTCCGCCTTAAAAATACCCAAAGACTTGGCCTCCACAGCCGTCTGTGGCAATGAGTTCCACAGATTCACCACCCTCCTCATCTCCATTCTAAAGGAACGTCCTTTAATTCTGAGGCTGTGCCCTCTCTGGTCCTAGATTCTCCCACTAGTGGAAACATCCTCTCCACATCCACTCTATCCAGGCCTTTCACTATTCTATAGGACCCCCCCCCCCCCACCCCCCATCCTTCTAAACTCCAGCGAGTACAGGCCCAGTGCAGACAAACGCTCATCATAGGTTAACCCACTCATTCCACCTCCTCTGGACAATCTCCAACGCCAGCACATCCCACCTCACATATGGGGCCCATTAACTGGATTAGAGCTGGTGGCCAGCTGCCGTCTCCCCTTAAACCGACACCCCTGCCACGGTGGCGCAGCGGTAGAGTCGCTGCCTCACAGCGCCAGAGACCCGGGTTCCATCCTGACTACAGGTGCTGTCTGTACGGAGTTTGTACGTTCTCCCCGTGACCTGCGAGGAATTTCTCCGGGTGCTCCCATTTCCACCCACACTCCAAAGACGTGCAGACGTGCAGGGTAATTGGCTTAGTGTAAATGTAAAAAAAATTGTCCCTAGTGTGTGTAGGACAGTGTTGATGTGCAGGGATCGCTGGTCGGCACAGAATCGGTGGGCCGAAGAGCCTGTTTCCACACTATATCTCTATACTAAACTAAAACAAAAACTGCATCAGTCTGAAGGAGGGTCTTGACCCGAAACGTCACCCATTCCTTCTCTCCACAGATGCTGCCTGACCCGCTGAGTTACTCCAGCATTTTGTGTCTATTTTCGGTCTAAAACAAAAAGTAAATGTGTGCTGTGCTGTGTTCTATGTTGATCAGTTTTCTCCTGGAAGAGCTAACCTGGGTCATGAAGAACCCTTCCACAGGCCCTTCCTCCGCCGTGGCCTCTCCCTGTTGCTTCTCCGGAGCGGCGGTGGGGTCAGGAACGCTGCCCTCTGTCTTGCCGCTGTCCTGTGGGGCCGACACTGGTTCTGTGACGGCATGGCCTGCCAGGCCTGCAGCTCCAGCCCTGGCCCCGGCCTCTCCACGCTGGGCCCCTCCACACCCAGGCTCAGCACATCCCAGGCCCAGGAGCCGCCTGGCTGTTTCCAGCATCAGCGGCTGTTTGGGGATCTTTGGAATGTGAGTGTCGATCTGGAACAACAAGACACACACGTCAACCTCATTACACTGCAGACGTACAGCACAGATGTACAAATAGAGGCATATAGAGAGACACATATAGAGAAACGTATAGAGAAACATAGAAAGAAATATATAGACACACTGATAGAGAGACATATAGAGAGAGACATAGAGAGAGACACATAGAGAGATACTTATAGAGAGAGACACATAGAGAGAGACTTATAGACACATAGAGACACGTAGAGAGAGACTTGTAGAGAGAGACATACAGAGAGACTTATAGAGAGACACATAGAGAGAGACACATAGAGAGAGACACATAGAGAGAGACATAGAGAGAGACACATAGAGAGACTTATAGAGAGAGACACACTGAGAGAGACACATAGAGAGACTTATAGAGAGAGACACATAGAGAGAGACATAGAGAGAGACATTTCATAGAAACATAGAAAATAGGTGCAGGAGGAGGCCATTCGGCCCTTTGAGCCAGCACCGCCATTCATTGTGATCATGGCTGATCGTCCCCAATCAATAACCCGTGCCTGCCTTCTCCCCATATTCCTTGACTCCACTAGCCCCTAGAGCTCTATCTAACTCTCTCTTAAATCCATCCAGTGACTTGGCCTCCACTGCCCTCTGTGGCAGGGAATTCCATAAATTCACAACTCTGGGTGAAAACATTTTTTCACACCTGTCTTAAATGACCTCCCCTTTATTCTAAGACTGTGGCCCCTGGTTCTGGACTCGCCCAACATTGGGAAAATGTTTCCTGCATCTAGCTTGTCCAGTCCTTTTATAATTTTATATGTTTCTATAAGATCCCCCTCATCCTTCTAAACTCCAGTGAATACAAGCCTAGTCTTTTCAATCTTTCCTCATATGACAGTCCCGCCATCCCAGGGATTAATCTCGTGAACCTATCTGCACTGCCTCAATCACAAGGATGTCCTTCCTCAAATTAGGAGAACAAAACTGTACACAATACTCCAGATGTGGTCTCACCAGAGCCCTATACAACCCCATACAGAGAGAGACTTATAGAGAGAGACATATGGAGACTTATAGAGAGATACACATAGAGAGAGACAAAAAGAGACTTATAGAGAAACATATAGAGAGAAAACATATAGAGTGAAACATATAGATATAGAGAGAAACATAGAGAGAAGGGTATAGATACATATATAGAAAAACATATAGATACATACATAGGTACACCGATAGAGAGAAACATATAGAGAGAAACATACAGAGAGAAACATACAGAGAGAAACATATAAAGAGAGGGGTGGCACAGTGGTACAGTGGTGCAGCGGTAGAGTTGCTGCCTCACAGCGCCAGAGACCCGGGTTCGATCCCGACCATGGGTGCTGTCTGTACGGAGTTTGTACGTTCTCCCCGTGGGTTTTCGCCAAGATCTTCGGTTTCCCCCCACACTCCAAAGACGCACAGGTTTGTAGGTTAATGGCTTGGTGTAAATGTATATTGTCCCTAGTGCGTGTAGGATAGTGTTGGTGTGCGGGGATCGCTGGTCGGTGTGGGCCGAAGGGTCTGATTCCATGCTGTATCTCTAAACTAAACTAAACTAGACGTTAGTGGCAATGAAAAGACCTTTAGATAGGCACTTGGATAAGCATCTGGAGCGATATGGGTGATGTGCAGGCAGATAGGTGATGGTCTTGGCATCATGGTCGACAGGGACGTGGGCTGAAGGGCCTCTTCTTGTTCTGTCCTGTTCTATGTTCATGTTAGGGTTAGATGCTGTTGTGGAGTGAAGAAGGATACCGACCCGAAATGTCACCCATCCTTTTTCTCCAGAGATGCTGCGTGACCCGCTGAGTTACTCCAGCACTCTGTGTCTATCTGCTGGAGTAACTCAGTGGGACGGGCAGCATCTCTGGAGAGAAGGAATGGGTGACATTTCGGGTCGAGACCCTCCTTCCTACACAGAGCAAAGGGTGCACTCCTATACAGAGTGCAGAATATAGTTCTCAGCATTGTAGCACATCAGTTCCAGAGACAACGTCCGATGTCTGCAATGGGGTAGAGGTGAATCGGACAGTTCCCTAGCTTGTGGAAGGGCCGTTCAGAAGCCTGATAACAGAGGGGAAGAAGCTGTTCCTGAGTCTGGTGGTGTGCGCTTTCAAGCTTCTGTACCTTCTGCCGGATGGGAGCGGGGAGAAGAAGGAATGACTGGGGGAGGATGTCTTTGATGATGTTGGCTGTTTTCCTGCGGCAGTGTGAAGTGTGGATGGAGTCAATGGTGGAAAAGGTCTGGTCTGTGTGATGGGCTGGGCCATATCTACAATGGTGGGAAGTGTGGTCTGTGTGACGGGCTGGGCCACATCCACAATGGTGGAGTGTGATCTGTGTGATGGACTGGGCTACATCCATAGCTCTCTGCAATTTCTTGCAGTCTTGGACAGAGCTGTTCTCAAACCAAGCTGGTTGTTAAGGGTTATGGGGAGAAGGCAAGAGGATGGGGTTAGGAGGGTAAGTAAGTAAGTAATTTATATAGCACTTTTAAATCAAATCATGTTGAAGCCAAAGTGCTTTACAGAGAAAAAAAAATTAGATTATCATATATCCATATAAAATAAAAAAGAAGAAAAAAAGACACAATACACTATAGGATTCAACATGAACGTCCCCCAACAGCAGAATCAACACTTTCCACTGTGAGGGAAGGCACCAAAAAGTCCAGTCCTCCTCCTCCTCCTAGTCCACCCGAGGTTGGGGCCTATTTGAGGCCTCCGCAGACAGTCACCGCGACTGGCTGCGGGAGAGATAGATCAGCCATGCAGATCAAGGGCCGTTCAGAAGCCTGATCACAGCAGGGAAGAAGCTGTTCCTGAGTCTGGTGGTGCGCGGTTTCAAGCTTCTTCTGTCTGACGGGAGCGGGGAGAAGAAGGAATGGCCGGGGTGAGACAAGGCTTTGATTGTGTTGGCTGCTTCCCTGGGTCAGCAGTGCCGCAGCACCGTGTGATGCACGGTTCAGAGTCGCATTCAATGCGATATGTGTGAGACTGTGGTGCAGCTGGCCCGGGATGCTGCATCAGATTGCGGGAGACCCGGGTTCCATTCCAGCGAGAGTGAGTTGTGTAAGGTCATAAGGACTAGGAATAGAATTAGGCCATTCGGCCCCTCAAGTCTACTCCGCCATTCAATCACGGCTGATCTATCTCTCCCTCCTAACCCCATTCTCCTGCCTTCTCCCCATAACCTTGACACCCGTACTAATCAAGACTGCAGTCAGTCACCTTGCGCTTGGGATTAAAGACGTTGAGGGGCGGTGGGCGAGCTGCCGGCTGCGGCTTGGTGGTCACCACCTCCATCCCCAGCCTCTCCTTCAGCATTGCAATCACCAGCTGCGGTTTCTTCTCTGTGGGTCAAATCAGACAGCACTGGGCTGAGAACAGTTCACAATAAGTTTAATCTTTAGGGAACGTTTAGACAGGTACATGGAAAGGACAGATTTAGATGGATAGAGGCCGAATGCAAGCAGGTGGGACAAGTGCAGAGGGGTGAGGTTGGCCAGTGTGTTTCAAGGAGGTTTTTTTACACAGAGGGTGGTGGGTGCCTGGAACACGCTGCCAGGGGTGGTGGTGGAGGCAGATACGATAGTGGTGTTTAAGAAGCTTTTAGACAGGCGCGTGGATATGCAGGGAATGGAGGGATACGGATCACGTGCAGGTAGAGGAGAGATGGTCTTGGCACGGAATTGTGGAGCGATGAGCCGGGTCCTGTTCCTGCTACACATACCTCCAGATTCCGGGACAGTTCCTTCCCAGCTGTTAACAGCCAACTGAACCATCCAACCACAACCAGAGAGCAGTCCTGAACTACTATCTACCTCATTGGTGACCCTCAGACTATCCTTGCTCATACATTACTGGCTTTACCTTGCACTAAAAGTTATTCCCTTATCATGTAAATGACTCGATTGTAATCACATATCATTTTTCCGCTGCCTGGTTAGCACGCAACAGAAGCTTTCCACTGCACCTCGGTACACGTGACAATAAACTAAATGGAACTCAATTGTACTAAACTAAACGGAACTGTTGTATGTAAGTTATCCCAGAGTTAGCCCTGTGATTGATGATGAAGTTGCATAGAAACATGGACAATACGTGCAGGAGTAGGACATTCGGCCCTTCGAGCCAGCACCGCCATTCAATGTGATCATGGCTGATCATCCACAATCAGTACCCCGTTCCTGCCTTCTCCCCATATCCCCTGACCCCGTTAGCCCTAAGAGCTAAATCTAACTCTCTCTTGAAAACATCCAGTGAATTGGCCTCCACTGCCTTCTGTGGCAGAGAATTCCACAGATTCACAACTCTCTGGGTGAAGACGTTTTTCCTCATCTCAGTGTGACGATGTCGATGTGGTGATTGGGTTGGGAAAAACGATGGCTAATGGATTTGGTGCGGGGAGAGTGTGGAGGGGGTGGTTGCATGAACAGCCACCCTTGCTGGTATATCCAGCAGAGCGCGGGAGTGCAGCGTGAGGGAGTGCAGCTTGCCGTTCACCCATGCAGGGCACCCGTTAGTTTATGAGGGTAAACGGCAGCGGCGGCAGCAATGAGATGTGTCGGAAGGAACTGCAGATGCTGGTTTCAATCGAAGATAGACACAAACTGTTGGAGTAACTCAGCGGGACAGGCAGCATCTCTGGAGAGAAGGAATGGGCGACGTTTCGGGTCGAGACCCTTCTTCAGACTGATGTCAGGGGAGGGGATGGAGAGAGAGGGAAAGCAAGGGCTATTTGAAGTTAGAGAAGTCAATGTTCATACCGCTGGGGTGTAAACTGCCCAAGCGAAATATGAGGTGCTGTTCCTCCAATTTGCACTGCGCCTCACTCTGGCAATGGAGGAGGCCCAGGACAGGAAGGTCAGTGTGGGAATGGGAGGGGGAGTTAAAGTGTTGTGCAACCAGGAGATCAGGTATGTTTAGGCGAACTGAGCGGAGGTGTTCAGCGAAGGTGATCGCTGAGCCTGCGCTTGGTCTCGCTGATGTACAGGAGTCCACACCTGGAACAGCGGATACAGTAGATGAGGTTGGAGGAGGTGCAGGTGAACCTCTGCCTCACCTGGAAAGACTGTTTGGGTCCTAGGATGGAGTCGAAGGGGGAGGTAAAGGAACAGGTGCTGCATCTCCTGCAGTTGCAGGGGAAAATATCTGGGGAGGGGGTGGGAAGGGTGGGAAGGGACGAGTTTGTATACTCTGGAGTTTAGAAGGATGAGAGGGGATCTTATTGAAACATATAAGATTATTATGGGTTTGGACACGCTAGAGGCAGGAAACATGTTCCCGATGTTGGGGGAGTCCAGACCCAGAGGCCACAGTTTAAGAATAAGGGGTAAGCCATTTAGAACGGAGCCGAGGAAACACTTTTTCACACAGAGAGTTGTGAGTCTGTGGAATTCTCTGCCTCAGAGGGCGGTGGAGGCCGGTTCTCTGGATACTTTCAAGAGAGAGCTAGATAGGGCTCTTAAAGATAGCGGAGTCAGGGGATATGGGGAGAAGGCAGGAACGGGGTACTGATTGGGGATGATCAGCCATGATCACATTGAATGGCGGTGCTGGCTCGAAGGGCCGAATGGCCTACTCCTGCACCTATTGTCTATTGTCTATTGTCTATTATCTATTATCTATTGTCTATTGACCAGGGAGTTGCGGAGGAACGGTCTCTGCGGAAAGCGGGAAGGGGTGGAGATGGGAAGATGTGGGTAGTGGTGGGATCCCGTTGGACACCAGATATAATCTACCGGCATTGAGGGTGATTGGGTTTTTGTAGATGGTCAACTTGGTCAACGCCGGGAAGAGACAGGCAGCCAACAACTCCTCATCGTCACATATCTGAAACACACAGGCAAAGGGAACGTTAGGACAAGGGGGGCATTTGTAACCACCTCATTTTGTGGAGAGTGCAAGCAACATTTTACCAGCTAACACCATGGTTCCCTTCCATAAGATCATGATATCTATGGACCTCATTCCCCCAGACAGCTGTGGAGGCCAAGTCAATGGATATTTTTAAGGCGAGATTGACAGATTCTTCCAGCTTCATCTCCAGATTCAGGGACAGTTTCTTCCCGGCTGTGATCAGGCAACTGAATCGTCCTATCACAACCCGAGAGCAGTGCTGAACTACTATCTACCTCTTTGGTGACCCTCGGACTATCCTTGATTTGACTTTGCTGGCTTTACCTTGCACTAAACGTTATTCCCTTATAGATCTATTCACTGTAAATGCATTGATTGTAATCATGTATTGTCTTTCCGCTGACTGGATAGCACGCAACAAAAGCTTCTCACTGTACCTCGGTACACGTGACAATAAATTGAATTGAACTGAACCCTTGATCAGTACGGGTTATGGGGCAAAGGCAGGAGAATGGGGTTGAGTGGAAAAGATAGATCAGCCATGATTGAATGGTGAAGTAGACTTGATGGGCCGAATGGCCTAATTCTGCTCCTAGAATGCATGACATCGGAGCAGAATTAGGCTATTTGATCCATTGAGTCTGCTCAGCCATTCCATTATGGCTGATCTATCTTTCTCTCTCAACCCCGTTCACCTGCCTTCTCTCCGCATCCTTTGACACTTTTACTAACCAAACTACGCTTTAAAAATACCCAATGACTTGGCCTCCACCGCCGCCTGTGGCAATGAATTCCACAGATTCACCACCCACTCATCCCTCATCTCATTTCTAAAGATACGTCCTTTTATTCTGAGGCTGTGCCCTCTGGTCCTAGACTCTCCCATTAGTGGAAACATCCTCTCCACATCCACTCTATCCAGGTCTTTCAGGATTCATAACGTTTCAATCAGGTCCCCCCTCATTGCTGTTTTGCTGTTATGCTATTTTGCTGTTTTTTGTCCCGTAAACCTCTAAACGTTGGGCTGAAGGGCTTAATTTGAAGAAGGACATTCTTGCTATAGAGGGAGTGCAGCGTAGGTTCACCAGGTTAATTCCCGGGATGGCGGGACTGTCATATGCTGAGAGAATGGAGCAGCTGGGCTTGTACACTCTGGAGTTTAGAAGGATGAGAGGGTATTTCATTGAAACATATAAGATTGTTAAGGGCTTGGACACGCTAGAGGCAGGAAACATGTTCCCGATGTTGGGGGAGTCCAGAACCAGGGGCCACAGTTTAAGAATAAGGAGTAAGCCATTTAGAACCGAGACGAGGAAACACTTTTTCTCACAGAGAGTGGTGAGTGTGGAATTCTCTCCTCAGTGGGCGATGGAGGCAGGTTCTCTGGATGCTTTCAAGAGAGAGCTAGATAGGGCTCTTAAAAATAGCGGATATGGGGAGAAGGCAGGAACGGGGTACTGATTGGGGATGATCAGCCATGACCACATTGAATGGCGGTGCTGGCTCGAAGGGCCAAATGGCCTACTCCTGCACCTTGTCTATTGTCTATTGTCTATCGCCTTCAGGAAAACATTGATGGGACTTGGCTTGCAATGATTTTCACCCTGAGCTGCGGGCAATGAGGCATCATCATCTCGCCGGGCAGCCCCTGACTGGCTCATACAAGGGCCGGGTGGAATGGGAACTAACCCTGGTCCACAGGAGGAGGGCATCTGGGCCAATGTGCCCGTGCAGTCTCCTAGAGTGTTCTTACAACACCCGCTCACCCACCATGCTCTCACAGAGTGGCACAGAACCAAGACACGACCTTCAACCCAACTCCATCACAACATTTAACAGACAGGACCATCAGCCCAACTCTCAATTAATCAATCAATCAATGTATTCATCACATACACAATAAAGTGCAGTGAAATAATTTCAGGCAGGACCTTCAGCCCAACTCTATAACAACATTTAAAAGACATTTGGACAGCTACATGGATAGAAACATTAACAGGTTGAGCCAAAGGGCTGTACAAGTCTCTTTAAGCAGACTAAACAGTGCTGGATACATGCCTAGGCATGTTCTGTTTGGGAAAACTCTTATATGTTTCAATAAGATCCCCTCTCATCCTTCTAAACTCCAGAGTATACAAGCCCAGCCGCTCCATTCTCTCAGCATTTGACAGTCCCACCACCCCGGGAATTAACCTTGTAAACCTATGGCAGAGGGACCAGATTCAGAATCCAGCCAGTACCTTATTACTTGCGAGACTGAGGTGTGTCAACTGAGAGAATGGAGGAAGGAACTCATACGTTGGTTTTGGGAAACACAACCGTTTGCCTTCAAGGGTTTTCAGCGTATCTTCTCCCTGGAAAAATAAAGGAGAAAAATGGCATGATGTAGTTTAGTTTAATTTAGAGCGGAAACAGGCCCTTTGGCCCACCGAGTCCACACCGACCAGCGATCCCCGCACACTAACCCTGCACTGGGGATAATTTACATTTATACCGAGCCAATTAACCAACAAACCCGTACGTATACACATCAGCGCCTCTACTTCATTAGGATGGAGAGTGACATTGTTAATTCAGAAACAAGGGTTCTGAACTTAAAGTAAGGTAACTTTGAGGGTATGAGACGTGAATTGGCCAAGATTGACTGGCAATTGATTCTTAAAGGGTTGACGGTGGATATGCAATGGAAGGCATTTAAAGACTGCATGGATGAACTACAACAATTGTTCATCCCAGTTTGTCAAAAGAATAAATCAGAGAAGGTAGTGCATCCGTGAATAACAAGGGAAATCAGGGATAGAAACAAAACAAAAGATGAAGCGTACAAATTAGACAGAAAAAGCAGCCTACCAGAGGACTGGGAGAAATTCAGAGTCCAGCAGAGGAGGACAAAGGGCTTAATTAGGAAAGGGAAAATAGATTATGAAAGAAAACTGGCAGGGAACATAAAAACTGAGTGCAAAAGTTTTTATAGATATGTGAAGAGAAAAAGATTAGTTAAAACGAATGTAGGTCCCTTGCAGTCAGAAACAGGTGAATTGATCATGGGGATCAAGGACATGGCAGACCAATTGAATAACTACTATGGTTCTGTCTTCACTAAGGAAGACATAAATAGAAACATAGAAAACAGGTGCAGGAGCAGGCCATTCGGCCCTTCGACCCTGCACCACCATTCACTATGATCATGGCTGATCATCCAACTCAGTATCCTGTACCTGCTTTCTCTCCATACCCCCTGATCCCTTTAGCCACAAGGGCCACATCTAACTCCCTCTTAAATATAGCCAATGAACTGGCCTCAACTACATTCTGTGGCAAAGAATTCCAGAGATTCACCACTCTCTGTGTACATTTTTTTTTCTCATCTCGGTCCTAAAGTATTTCCCCTTTATCCTTAAACTGTAACCCCTTGTGCTGGACTTCCCCAACATCGGGAACAATCTTCCTGAATCTAGCCTGTCCAACCCCTTAAGAATTTTGTAAGTTTCTATAAGATCCCCCCTCAATCTTCTAAATTCTAGCGAGTACAAGCCGAGTTTATCCAGTCCTTCTTCATATGAAAGTCCTAACATCCCAGGAATCAGTCTGGTGAACCTTCTCTGTACTCCCTCTATGGCAAGAATGTCCTTCCTCAGATTAGGAGACCAAAACTGTACGCAATACTCCAGGTGTGGTCTCACCAAGACCCTGTACAACTGCAGTATAACCTCCCTGATCCTATACTCAAATCCTTTTGCTATGAATGCTAACATACCATTTGCTTTCTTGACTGCCTGCTGCACCTGCATGCCTACTTTCAATGACTGGTGTACCATGGCACCCAGGTCTAGTTGCATCTCCCCTTTTCCTAATCGGCCACCATTCAGGTAATAGTCTACTTTCCTGTTTTTGCCACCAAAGTGGATAACCTCACATTTATCCACATTATACTGCATCTGCCATGCATTTGCCCACTCACCCAGCCTATCCAAGTCATCTTGCAGCCTCCTAGCATCCTCCTCACAGCTAACACTGCCCCCCCAGCTTCGTGTCATCCGCAAACTTGGAGATGTTGCATTCAATTCCCTCGTCCAAATCATTAATATATATTGTAAATAGCTGGGGTCCCAGCACTGAGGCTTGCGGTACCCCACTAGTCACTGCCTGCCATTCTGAAACGGACCCGTTAACTCCTACTCTTTGCTTCCTGTCTGCCAGCCAGTTCTCTATCCACATCAATACTGAACCCCCAATACCGTGTGCTTTAAGTTTGTATTCTAATCTCTTATGTGGGACCTTGTCGAAAGCCTGAAAGTCCAGATATAACACATCCACTGGTTCTCCCTTATCCACTCTACTAGTTACATCCTCGCAAAATTCTATAAGTTTCGTCAGACATGATTTACCTTTCATAAATCCATGCTGACTTTGTCCAATGATTTCACCACTTTCCAAATGTGCTGCTATCCCATCTTTAATAACTGACTCTAGCATTTTCCCCACTACCGATGTTAGACTAACTGGTCTGTAATTCCCCGTTTTCTCTCTCCCTCCCTTTTTAAAAAGTGGGGTTACATTAGCTACCCTCCAATCCTCAGGAACTACTCCAGAATCTAAAGAGTTTTGAAAAATGATCACTAATGCATCCACTATTTCTGGGACTACTTCCTTAAGTACTTGGGGTACCGCAAGGCTCAGTGCTGGGACCCCAGCTATTTACAATATATATTAATGATTTGGACGAGGGAATTGAATGCACATCTCCAAGTTTGCGGATGACAGGTGCAGCAGGCAGTGAAGAAAGCGAATGGTATTTTAGCATTCATAGCAAAAGGATTTGAGTATAGGAGCAGGAAGGTTCTACTGCAGTTGTACAGGGTCTTGGTGAGACCACACCTGGAGTATTGCGTACAGTTTTGGTCTCCAAATCTGAGGAAAGACATTCTTGCCATAGAGGGAGTACAGAGAAGGTTCACCAGACTGATTCCTGGGATGTCAGGACTTTCATATGAAGAAAGACTGGATAGACTCGGCTTGTACTCGCTAGAATTTAGAAGATTGAGGGGGGATCTTATGGAAACTTACAAAATTCTTAAGGGGTTAGACAGGCTAGATGCAGGAAGATTGTTCCCGATGTTGGGGAAGTCCAGGACAAGGGGTCACAGTTTAAGGATAAAGGGGAAATCTTTTAGGACCGAGATGAGAAAAACATTTTTCACACAGAGAGTGGTGAATCTCTGGAATTCTCTGCCACAGAAGGTAGTTGAGGCCAGTTCATTGGCTATATTTAAGAGGGAGTTAGATGTGGCCCTTGTGGCTAAAGGGATCAGGGGGTATGGAGAGAAGGCAGGTACAGGATACTGAGTTGGATGATCAGCCATGATCATATTGAATGGCGGTGCAGGCTCGAAGGTCCGAATGGCCTACTCCTGCACCTATTTTCTATGTTTCTATGTTACTTCCTGAGAAGTTTACGGAGAGTCGGTATGTCAAGGAGGACTCTCTCGAACTTCTACAGATGCACAGTAGAGAGCATGCTGACTGGCTGCATCGTGGCCTGGTTCGGCAACTTGAATGTCCAGGAGCGGAAAAAGATGCAGAAAATTGTCACCACCGCCCAGTCCATCACCGGCTCTGACCTCCCCACCATCGATGGGATCTATCGCAGTCGCTGCCTCAAAAAGGCTGGCAACATCATCAAGGACCCACACCATCCTGGCCACACACTCATCTCTCCGCTGCCGTCGGGAAGAAGGTACAGGAGCTTGAAATCTGGAACATCCAGCTTCTTCCCCACAGCCATCAGGCTATTAAACACGCCATCAAACAAGCTCTGAACAAAAACAGCCTATTATTACTATTGCACTTTATCTGTTTATATATTGTGTTTATATATGGTCTATGGTATATAGACACATAGAACTTTATCTGTATTATGTTTACATATTCTGTTGTGCTGCAGCAAGCAAGAATTTCATTGTCCTATCTGGGACACATGACAATAAACTCTCTTGACTTTTATTTGTTGTGTGGGAGGAAACTGAAGATCTCGGAGAAAACCCACAGTCACGGGGAGAAGGTACAAACTCCGTACAGACAGCACCCGTAGTCAGGATCGAACCCGTGTCTCTGGCGCTGTGAGGCAGCAACTCTAGTGCTGCGCCACCATGGCGCCCCTTTAGCTGAGCGTCTCTTCAAAACTGAATACAACAAACCACTTGAACATGTAACAAAAAAAATTTCCTCCCTCAATAGACAATAGATAATAGACAATAGGTACAGGAGTAAGCCATTCGGCCCTTCAAACCAGCACCGCAATTCAATGTGATCATGGCTGTTCATCCCCAATCAGTAGCCCGTTCCTGCCTTCTCCCCATATCCCCTGACTCCGTGGACATGGTTCTGGACCAGGGCTGGCGGTGAGAGGGAGCTCAGCTCTGGAAATGGCAGCCAACAAATTCCATTCACTGCAGTCACTCTACAAACACTCAAGGGCGGCACGGTGGCGCAGCGGGTAGGGCCACTGCCTCACAGCGCCAGAGAGCCGGGTTCGATCCTGACTACGGGTGGTGTCTGAACGGAGTTTGTACGTTCTCCCCGTGACCTGCGGGATCTCCAGTGTCCTCCCACACTCCAAAAGTGTATAGGATCGTAGGTTAATTGGCTTGGTATAATTGTAAATTGTCCCCAGTGTGTGTAGAATAGTGTAAGTGGGCAAGGATCGTTGGTCAGCGCGGACTATGCGGGCCGAAGGGCCTGTTTCTGGACTGTATCTCTAAACTAAACTAAATTAAACTAGGCAGTTTAACTGACTACCCCCACTCTATGAGCAGTTGAACAGACTGTACCCCCACTCTTATAACAGTTTAACACACTGTACCCCCACTCTTATAACAGTTTAACACACTGTACCCCCACTCTTATAACAGTTTAACACACTGTACCCCCACTCTTATAACAGTTTAACAGACTGTACCCCCACTCTTATAACAGTTTAACACACTGTACCCCCACTCTTATAACAGTTTAACACACTGTACCCCCACTCTATGAGCAGTTTAACACACTGTACCCCCACTCTTATAACAGTTTAACACACTGTACCCCCACTCTTATAACAGTTTAACACACTGTACCCCCACTCTATGAGCAGTTTAACACACTGTACCCCCACTCTTATAACAGTTTAACAGACTGTACCCCCACTCTTATAACAGTTTAACACACTGTACCCCCACTCTTATAACAGTTTAACACACTGTACCCCCACTCTATGAGCAGTTTAACAGACTGTACCCCCACTCTACACAGTTTCACACACTGTACCTCTATTGTAGGAAAGATGGTGTCCAGTTTACCCTTAAACAGGGCAGGATGATGCAGGATATCTGCAAAGGGATGAAGGCAAGTTAGTGACTGGACAAGAATGTGCCAAATGTTGTGGGAACCTGGGATTATTGACAGTAGACAAATAGAGACATAGAGCTGGACAGTATGGAGCCCACCTTGTCGAGTTTAGTTGAGGTTAGAGACACAGCGTGGAGACAAGCCAGAGTCCACACTGACCAACAATAGGTCGACCCTACACACTAGGGACAACGTTGCACAACCCAATTAACCTACAGACCTGCACGTCTTTGGAACGTGGGAGGAAATCGCAGCACCTGGAGAAAACCCACAAGGTCACGGGGAGAACGTGCAAACTCCGTGCAGACAGCACCCGTAGTCTGGATTGAACCCAGGTCTCTGGCGCTGTGAGGCAGCAACTCTACCGCTGTGGGGCAATGGGACCAACCAAGCCTAATCCCATGGGCGTGAACTTGGCCCGTATCCCTCTAAACCCTTCCTATCCATAAATGATGCAAAGGCCCTAAAGGTGAGGGGTGGGTGGGGGGGGGGGGGTGGAGGGGGGGGGGGGAGTATGGTGGTAAGAAGTCTACAGTTGCAGAAGCACTTTGGGGAGACCACATCTATAGTAGTTTGCATATGTTTGCCTGATTCAGTCCCAGGCAGTGACTAGTGGGGTACCGCAAGGCTCGGTGCTGGGACCGTAGCTATTTACAATATACATCAATGATTTAGATGAAGGGATTACAAGTAACATTAGCAAATTTGCAGAGCTGGGTGTCAGTGTGAACTGTGAGGAGGATGCTATGAGAATGCAGGGTGACTTGGACAGGTTGGGTGAGTGGGCAAGATGCATGGCAGATGAAGTTTAATGTGGATAAATGTGAGATTATCCACTTTGGTAGCAAAAACAGGAAGGCAGATTATTATCTAAATGGTGTCGTTGGGAAAAGGGGAAGTACAACGGGATCTGGGGGTCCTTGTTCATCAGTCAATGAAAGTAAGCATGCAGGTACAGCAGGCATTGAAGAAAGCGAATGGCATGTTGGCCTTTATAACAAGAGGAGTTGAGTATAGGAGCAAAGAGATCCTTCTGCAGTTGTACAGGACCCTAGTGAGAACACACCTGGAGTATTGTGGCCGTTTTGGTCCCCTAACTTGAGGAAGGGCATTCTTGCTATTGAGGGAGTGCAGCGTAGGTTTACAAGGTTAATTCCCGGGATGGCGGGAATGTTGATAGAATGGAGCGGCTGAGCTTGTATACTCTGGAGTTTAGAAGGATGAGAGGAGATCTTATTGAAACATATAAAATTATTAAGGGTTTGGACACGCTAGAGCCATTCAGAACGGAGACGAGGAAACACTTTTTCTCACAGAGAGTTGTGAGTCTGTGGAATTCTCTGCCTCAGAGGGCGGTGGAGGCCGGTTCACAGGATACTTTCCAGAGAGAGCTAGATAGGGCGTTTAAAGATTGCGGAGTCAGGGGATATGGGGAGAAGGCAGGAACGGGGTACTGATTGTGGAAGATCAGCCATGATCACATTGAATGGCGGTGCTGGCTGGAATGGCTGAATGGCCTACTCCTGCACCTATTGTCTATTGTCTCTCACACTCCAAAGGCATACAGGGTTGTAGGTAAATTGGCTTGGCGTATGTGTAAAAAATTATCCCTAGTGTGTGTGTGTGTGTGTGTGTGTGCGTTGGGTAGTGTTAATGAGCGGGGATCGCTGGTCGGTGCAGACCCGGTGGGCCGAAGGGCCTGTTTCCGCGCTGTATCTCTAAACTACAAAATATAAACTAAACTAACTAGCTCCTTCATCTTGCTGACATGGGGAGAGAGTTTATTGTCCTGACATCAGTTACGTTCTTTATCTCCGTCTTGTACTCCATCTTATCGTTGTTGGTGATCCAGCACCTCCACAATGGTGTCATCTGCAGACCTGTGGATGGAGTCAAAGCCAAATTTGGGCCTACATTTGTGGACATGTAGGGAGTTTAGTTCGGAACTGGGAAAAAATCCTGACAGGATGTCCCTGCATCTCCCTCTATTTACAGCCTACGGTTGGAAGAGGTAGAGCCATGCAGGCTGGCTCTGTTAGCTCCCAGGGTCAAGTGTGCTATTGGAAGTCTCTCTCTCGAGCCACATTAAAAATTCAGTAATCATAAGGTCTGTACAGTCCTAAATCATTGGCTGCAGGGAAGGGAAAGCAAAGCAGAAATTACACTCACCGGAACTCTCTTCACTCTCATCATCAGAATACTTTCCATCCATATCCTTGTCCACTTCCTCTTCCTCTTCCTCCCTTTCCTCCTTGTTCATTCCCTGCTTGGCCATTTCCTCTTCCTCCACTTCCTGCTTGGCCGTTTCCACTTCCTCCATTTCCTGCTTGACTGTTTCCTCTTTCCCCACTTCCTGCTTGGCCACTTCCTGCTTGGCCATTTCCTCTTCCTCCACTTCCTGCTTGGCCATTTCCTCTTCCTCCATTTCCTGCTTGGCTGTTTCCACTTCCCCCACTTCCTGCTTGGCCGTTTCCTCTTCCCCCACTTCCTGCTTGGCCGTTTCCTCTTCCTCCACTTCCTGCTCGGCCACTTCCTCCTCCTTCTTTTCTTCTTTCCCTTCCACCGTCTCCCCCTTCTTGCCATCCTCTTTCCTCTGCTCCACCACCTCCCTTTCCCCCTCTTTTCCCACACCAACATTCTCTCCTTGCTCCACTGTTTCCTCTTCCGCTCCCCTCTCCCCCTCCCCTACTCTCTCCTCCGCCCCCGGTCCCTGCTCCACTTTCCCCTCCTCCCCCCCCACCATCTCCCCTTCCTTCATCCCCACTCCTGCCTCCATTCTCCCCTCCTCCTCCTCAACTCGCCCCTCCTCCCCCACTCTCTCCCCCTCCCCCCACTCTCTCCTCTTCCCCACTCTCTCCCCCTCCTCCACTATCTCCTCTTCCCCCACTCCCTCCCCCTCCTCCATCAGCCAGTCTTCCTCCATTATCTCCCCCTCCACCACTCTCTCCCCCTCCCCCACTCTCTCCCCCTCCCCCACTCTCTCTCCTTCCCCTACTCTCTCTCCCTCCTCCACCCTCCAGCCCTCCCCCACTCTCTCTCCCCCCTCCCCCTCCAGTCTCTCGCCCTGGTCCTGCCCCATGTCCTTCCCTTGCTCATGCTCCCTTTGTTCCCTGATTATCCGGACGTCGGACTGGAAGCCGAGAGAATCCTCCATTGTCAGTGTGGGACATACGATGGGCTCCTTGACTTGGCGGACGAGGTTGTAACACAAGTCAGCACCTCCACCCTTCTCCGACGGCTCAAACAGCTCCATCTGCTGCAGGTAGGGGACGCCCGTCAGGTAATTGTGATCCAGGTTTAAGTACTTTAGCCTAGTTCGCAAAACAAAGTAGCGGTAAGGTACAAACATTTTGTCGGAGCGAATAACAGAGCGCAGGGGCTAGAATTGGACCGAAAATCAATGAGAAGAGTTGAGAATCTTCATTGTGGGGCAGTTCCAGAAGCCTAGGTAGGTGAGTAGGTAGATAGACCCATAGAGCATGGCGACAGGCCCTTCAACCCAACTCTCCAGACCACAGTGCCATCTGTCTGCCTCTGGCCCACAACCCCACAAAAAGAGGAATTGAATATAGGAGCAAAAAGGTCCTTCTGCAGGAATCGAATATAGGAGCAAAGAGGTCCTTCTGAAGTTGTACAGAGCCCTAGTGAGACCACACCTGGAGTATTGTGTGCAGTTTTGGTTCCCTAATTTGAGGAAGGACATTCTTGCTATTGAGGGAGTGCAGCGTAGGTTTACAAGGTTAATTCCCGGGATGGCGGGACTGTCATATGCTGAGAGAATGGAGCGGCTGGGCTTGTACACTCTGGAGTTTAGAAGGATGAGAGGGGATCTCATTGAAACATATCTCATTGAAACATGAAACTAAAGAAGGGTATCAACCCACTGAGTTACTCCAGCTGTTTGTGTCTATCTTCAGTTTGAACCAGCATTTACAAAACACACCCACACCCACACCACCCACACCCACACCACCCACATCCACCCACACCACCCCCACCCACACCACCCCCACCCACACCACCCCCACCCACTCCACCCCCCCACCCACACACACACACACACACACACACACACACACACACACACACACACACACACACACACACACACACACACACACAATAATAGAGCAAAGTAAAAAATAATTCCCCAAGTCTATGTAATTTGGAGCCTATTTGGAGCCGTGGTAGAGTGTGACATTGTCACCATTAACATGGATTAACATGGAAGCTTGTGTGGTCCTGAGATCCTGGGAGCGATGCCGTCTGGAGCGATGCTCCTGGTAGGGCCACCCATGGCGGTAAGGTCGAGGGGGAGGTCTCTGACAAAGAGCGATCCAACCAAGACCTCAACGGTGGAACAGGCGGAGGATGATGGCTGACCTTAGTGGAGCGTCACGACGGCTGGGAAGGCGGATGAAGGCTGCAGCAGAAAAGGGTCTCCGGTCGTCTTGGACTCCATGCCACTGGATCCTGACCCAGATCTGTCAAGGACCATGGGGTGGCTGTCTGTGCACCAGTCTCCCCAAGTTAAACAAAGTCACGCACAGGCGTCCTCCCAAGAGAGGACAGTCATACTCGTTTCTAGTGACCGCCGATGATGATAACATGGAATCGAGCCCTGTGGCTTCAGCATAAGTGGAGACAGGTAAATGAAAAATAGGAGAGAGAGAGAGAGAGAGAGATCTTTGGCAGTAATGCAGAATAATGTGATAGGACAGGAAGGGAGAGAAGTTGGAGACACAAGAAACTGCGGATGCTGGAATCCCCATTAAAAAGCATGGTGCTGGAGTATCAGCGGGTCAGGCAACATCTCTGGAGGGACATTCTGTCCCGAAACGACCCGAAACATCACCTGTCCATTCCCATCAGGGATGTTGCCTGATCCGCCGAGTTACTCCAGCACGTTGTGTTTCGAAAGAGAGAGGCAACATGCAGATAATGAGTAGATGGAATCAGTGACACACAGGGGGACAAAGTCGTGGATGATGAAGAAACTCAACGCCTAGCCTGCAGCGTAACCATCGAATGGGTGTCAAGGGTTACAGGGAGAAGGCAGGAAAATGGGATGAGGAGGCAGAGATCAGCCATGATTGAATGGCGGAGTGGACCCGATGGGCCGAATGGTCTAATTCTACTTCTATAACTTTGAGCTTGCGAACCTGTGGCGTGACTGAATGAAACCTGCGTCATAGACCACTGATCAGTGCCGGAGGTCGTGTCACCGGGAACAAAAGATGACCCAGCGTTAACCAGGGGGGTTAACCAGGAGGGGGGAGGAGGGGGGAGGACAAAGGAGGACCTGGCGCGGGATAATTTGTAATTTTGTCAGAGAGTGATACACTGTGGAAATCGGCCCCTTGGCCCAACTCGCCCACACCGGCCAACATGTCCCAGCTGCACTAGTCCCACTTGCCTGCGCTTGGTATAATATCCCTCCAAACATGTCCTATCCATGTACCTGTCTGTTTCTTAAACATTGTGATAGTCCCAGCCTTAACTACCTCCTCTGGCAGCTCGTTCCATACACCCACCACCCTTTGTGTCGGCGCACTTTATGTGGCCAAAACAGAACAATATGATCAGCCATGATCATATTGAATGGCGGTGCAGGCTCGAAGGGCCGAATGGCCTACTCCTCCACCTATTTTCTGTATCTATGTATCTAAAAACAACAATACGGTATCAATCAATCAATCCACCAATTAATCAATCATTGGTTGTGTCAATCTTTGATTAGTTAGTTAGTTAGTTAGCCAGTTAGTTAGTTAGTTAATTAGTTAGTTAGTTAGTTAGTCAATCAATCCATTAGTTGTGTCAATCTTTGATTAGTTAGTTAGTTAGTTAGTTAGTTAGTTAGTTAGTTAGTTAGTTAGTTAGTTAGTTAGTTAGTTAGTTAGTTAGTTAGTTAGTTAGTTAGTTAGTTAGTTAGTTAGTTAGTTAGTTAGTTAGTTAGTTAGTCAGTCAGTCAGTCAGTCAATCAATCAATCAATCGGTCGAGCGACCCATCCATTCGCATGTGTGGAACATGTCACTGTGAAACAGAGAGGGGAAAGCTGATCTAACTGCTCACCTGTGCAGGCCGGCCAGGCTTGATAACACACAGGGGTCGGAGAATCTGTTCTCATCCAACATCAGGGCCTCGAGGACTGGAAACCTCAGAAGCGGTGCGTCCATCCTGCGTGGGTCCACACGTGGTATTTAGGGATCCTTAGTGAGCTGGGTGTATCATAGAATGATGCAGCACAGAAACAGGCCCTTCCTCACCAGCCTTGGCTCTAGAGGGGGGGGGGGGTGCAAGGGTCCCGACCCAAGGTGCCACCTGTCCATGCTCATAAGGTCATAAGTGATAGGAGCAGAATGAAGCCATTCGGCCCATCACGTCTGCTCCGCCATTCAATCAGGGCTGATCTATCTCTCCCTCCTAACCCCATTCTCCTGCCTTCTCCCCATAACCGCTGATACCCATACTAATCAACAATCTATCTATCTCTGCCATAAAAATATCCACTGACTTGGCCTCCACTGCTGTCGGTGGCAACAAATTCCACAGATTCACCACCCTCTGATGAAAGAAATTCTTCCTTATGTTCTCCAAAGTTGCTGCCTGACCCGCTGAGTGACTCCAGCACTTTGTGTCCCTTTGGCCCTGGAGTTATACCTTATGGGTTGTTTTTTTATAGACACAAGGAACCATTCTAAATGCAATAACTTACCCCTAAGTTGAGGAAATCGTGATCTATCACGAGCAGCTTCCGTAGACCATTCGCACTCTTTGTAGCTCATCTCATCCATGTCGACCAAGATACCTATCTGCACTAATCGCATTTGCTTGCATTAGGCCCATGGCCTTTTCCTATCCAAGTATCCCGAGTGCCTTTTATACATTGGAATGGTATCTGCCTCCATCATCTCCCCTGTTAGTCCATCCCAGATATTCACCACCCTCTGTGTAAAAAAACTTGCACCACATATATCAAATTTCCACCTCTCACCTCAGAGCGATGTCCGCTAATCTTTGACATTTCCGCTCTGGGGAAAAAGATGCTGATGTCTACTCTACCTGAAGCCACGGTCTCCGGTAGGAAAGTGCCGATTCGGGCACTCCAAGCCGCGGAGTGTGTTTAACCGTCCCGACGTCAAAGTTCAGATCATCCCGACGAGAGGGCCTGTACATCGGGCCGTCTGTACGGAAGGTTCATGGCCCCGACCACGGATGAACAAAGGAGGAGGACTGGCTGAACTTTGTTGCCTTCCACCACAGTGAAGAATGCTGTGGTGGATGTTTGTGCTAAATTCTATTGTGTGTTCTTTTTAAGTGTATCGCTGCTGGCAAATTCATATTCACTGCACCTTGACTTTGATCTGCGCCTCTCATAATTTTATATACTTCTGTCAGGTCTCCCTTCAACCACCGACGTTCCAGAGAAAACAATCCACGTCCGTCCAACCACCTTATACCTAATACCCACTAATCCAGGCACAGAAGGCAGTGGAGGCCAATTCACTGGATGTTTTCAAGAGAGAGTGAGATTTAGCTCTTAGGCTAACACAATCCAGGGATATGGGGGAAAAGCAGGAACAGGGTACTGATTTTAGATGATCAGCCATGATCATACTGAATGGGCCGAATGGCCTATCCCTGCACCTATTTTCTATGTTTCTGTGTCAAGGGTCACAAGGAGGAGGAGGAGGAGGGAAAGTGAAGGCCAAGGCTGAGATCAGGTTAGTCTTAACCTACGGCGTAACAATCTCATGGGGCTGGGCGACCTATTCATGATTCGATTTTTCCATCTTTGTGGTTCTGAATCCGCTAGACTTTGAACTCCTCTATGGCATCTCCCCGGACCTCAACTTAAAGGTAAGGTTATTCCATTTAGAACGGTTCCTTGTATCCAGAAGCTTACCTGTCCAGTGGACTGTAGAGTGCTGCCAGGTTTGGAGTAAGGGAGTCTAGATCGTTCCCTGTCAGGTGGAGGACTTTGAGGTGAGGGAGGAGGCCCAGTGCCAGAACATCCTCCTTGTTCACACTGTTGTAGGACAGATTCAGTACCTGAACAGAACCAGGGGCCACAGTTTAAGAATAAGGAGTAAGCCATTTGGAACGGAGACGAGGAAACATTTTTTCTCACAGAGAGTGGTGAGTCTGTGGAATTCTCTGCCTCAGAGGGCGGTGGAGGCCGGTTCACTGGATGCTTTCAAGAGAGAGCTAGATAGGGCTCTTAAAGATAGCAGAGTCAGGGGATATGGGGAGAAGGCAGGAACGGGTACTGATGGGGATGATCAGCCATGATCACATTGAATGGCGGTGCTGCTCGAAGGCCAAAGTGGCCTACTCCTGCACCTATTGTCTATAACACACAAACCATCGACGTGAAGCCGGTGGAGCGTCCGGTGAACATAAAACACTGAGGACAACAGTGGGGAAATAACAAAACAAAGATAGACACAAAATGCTGGAGTAACTCAGTGGGTCAGGCAACATCGCGGAGAAAATGAATGGGTGACGTTTCCAGTCGAGACCCTTCTTCAGACTGTCTGACGAAGGGTCTCGACCAAATCGTAACCTATTCCTTCTCTCCAGAGATGCTGCCTGACCAGCTGAGTTACTCCAGCCTTTTGTAGACACAGATGCTGGTTTATATCTTCAGTATTAACCAGCATTTGCAGTTCCTTCTTACACGAAAACCCCCCCAATATTGATACTGAGAATAACAGACATCGGGCAGAGTGGGTGCTGAGGAAAACAGATAATAGGCAGAGTATTATTGAGAATAAAAGAAACTATTATTATTATTATTATCGTCACGTGTACCGAGGTACAGTGAAAAGCTTTTGTTGCGTACTATCCAGTCAGCGGATAGACAATACATGATTACAATCAAGCCGTCCACAGTGTACAGATAGAGGATACAGGGAATAACGTTTAGTGCAGGTAAAGCCAGTAAAGTCAGATTAAAAATAGTCATAGGGGTAAAAAATAGTCCAATATGGTAGATAGTAGGTCACAACTGCTCTCAGTTGGTGATAGGATGGTTCAGTTGCCTGATAACAGCCGGAAAGAACCTGTCTCAAATCTGAGGTGTGCGTTCGTTTTCACACCTTCTGTACCTCTTGCCTGATGGGAGAGGGAGAAGAGGGAGTGACCGGGGTGAGACTGGTCCTTGATGATGCTGCTGGCCTTGCCGAGGCAGCGTGAGGTGTAGATGGAGGTGGAGTCAATGGATGTCTTGAGGCTATTTCACTGACACTGGGGGAACACTCCACGTGGGAAGATTTACCTCCAAGTTGAAAAATCGTGAGTGGTGAGACAGCGTCCGGAGCCCATTCAGGCTGAGGTTCCAGTCCCTGAGAGTCGGAAAAAAACGGAACGGCTCTGACAGCAACACAACGGAAATGATTAGATATTATTACAGCCGATTAGATTAGAAACATATACAATTATTAATGGGGCTGTCCACTTAGGCGACTTTTTAGGCGACTGCAGGAGACTATGCGGTCGCCACATGGTCACCACATGTTCGCGGGTGGTTGCTGGGGAGTCGCCTTCATGGTCGCGAGGAGTTCCCACATTCTGGAACTGGTCGCGGCCTCATTATGGTCGGCGTGAATTTTCAACATGTTGAAAAATAACCGGCGACTAGAATGAAGCCGCCATGGAGAATAGCGAGAATTCCCAAGACGTAGGTGGGTCGCCAGGAGGTCGAAAGTTCTCGTAGGTTCTCGTAGTTTGTAGCCGGTGCTGACCGGTGAATTTCATTGCTCATATTGGCTCATTGTGGGAAAAAAAAGGTAAGCAGTAGTTTTCAGAACCAAGGATAACCGACCAGTAATGTTAAATGTCCGCCGAGCTTCACAGCCGTGTATCTCTGGCTTCTGAAAGGTTGTCTCCACCCCTTCTCCCCCCTCGCCCCCCCCCCTATTTTAAAGGACTTACCGTACACTGTGCTTTAGCCGTCTTAATTACAGCGCCAACCTTCCTGTTCAACGAGGTGTGTCTACCACCTTGGCTTTGCACTGTGTGAATTGTTTAGACAGCGCTCCCCCCGCTTGCCCTGTCCCACGCCTGCATATCGGGCTGGTGAAGGAAGCGATGTGTTTGTGTGTGTGTGTGTATGTGTGTTCCACTCTGACAGTCGCCGTTCCAGTTGCCGGTTTTTCAGGCGACTGCCGGCAACTTGACAGTCGCTGGCAGTCCGCTGAAAGTTGGACAGGCCCAGAAGGGATTGGACAGGCTAGATGCAGGGAAAATTGTCCCCATGTTGGGGGGGGGAGTCCAGAACCTGGGGGCCACAGTTTAAGAATAAGGGGTAGGCCATTTAGGACTGAGATGAGGAAAAACATTTTCACCCAGAGAGTTGTGAATCTGCGCCTGAGATCCAGGTTCGATCCCGACTACGGGTGCTGTCTGTACGGAGTTTGTACGTTGTCCCCGTGACCTGTGTGGGTTTTCTCCGAGATCTTCGGTTTCCTCCCACACTCCAAAGACGTACAAGTATGTACGTTAATTGGCTTGGTATACGTGTAAATTGTCCCTATTGTGTGTAGGACGATGTTGATGTGCGGGGATCGCTGGTCGGTGTGGACTCGGTGGGTCGAAGGCCCTGTTTCCGTGCTGTACCTCTAAGCTAAACTAAACAATCAAAGCAGTATGGACACATTACTTGGGGGTCTCTGTGGCCTGACCCTTATTCATTGAGCTGGGAAGAATGTTTAGATGTCTAATTGAGTCTTACCTAGAGGTAATTGGTTTTCTGCTGCATTTATATAAGCCACATTATCAAACAAGTGAAAATCTTCTTCATTAACCTGAAGGACACAAATTGGAAGAAAAAAAAGAAACTTCTATAAAAATAATTTACTTACTGTAAATATGACCTAGTTCAGCCTGAAGTTATTAATGTTCAAATCTATTAACATAAAAGGCCGGTGATCTACATGATGATAACAATGCAAGTGTGGCAGCGGATTGATAAGTTTGTAAGATCATAGGTTCTAGGAGCAGAATTCGGCCATTCGGCCCATTAAGTCTACTCCGCCATTCAATCATGGCTGATCTATCTCTCGCTCCTAACCCCATTCTCCTGCCTTCCCCCAATAACCCTGACACCCGTACTAATTAGGAATCTGTCAATCTCCGCCTTAAACATATCCATTGACTTGGCCTCCACAGCCGTCTGTGGCAATTAATCCCACAGATTCACCCTCAAACTAAAGAAATTCCTTCTCACCTTTTTAAAGCATACAGTGCCCTCCATAATGTTTGGGACAAAGACCCATCATTTATTTATTTGCCTCTGTATTCTACAATTTGAGATTTGTTATAGAAAAAAAATCACATGTCAAGAGAGTCAAGAGAGTTTTATTGTCATGTGTCCCAGATAGGACAATGAAATTCTTGCTTGCTGCAGCACAACAGAACATGTAAACATAATACAGAGCGGGAGATAAAGTCCAGTGTGTCTATAGACCATAGACCATATATATACACAATAAATAAACAGATAAAGTGCAATAGACTGTTATTGTTCAGCGCTTGTTTGATGTTGTGTTTAATAGCCTGATGGCTGCGATAGATCCCTTCAACCTGGATCACATTCTCCGGGCTCTGCGGCCTTCCATTGATGGAGCTGGAAGCCTCCTCGGACTATCGTGAGCCCTATCGCTGGGTGCGGACTTAACATCGGAGCTGATCCCTTGCCTGGGATCGCTCCAACGGCGGCCACCGCGGACTTTACCATCAAGCTCGCAGGCGGGAGAGGCTAGTCGGGAAGCTCCAACGTCGCGGAAGGTTCGACCAGCCCCGACGCGAGGTTCGATCGCTCGGCGCGGGGGAGCTGACAACCCCTCGATGCGAGAGCTGATCGCCTCGACGTGGAGGGCCCGAACACCGCCGGCTACGGGAGTCAAGATCATCCCGTCAACGGGGGCTCGAGGCCCAGGACCGAGGAAGAACAAAAGGAAGAGACTTGAACTTTATTTCACCTTCCATCACAGTGAGGAATGTGTAGGAGTCACTGTGCTGGATGTTCATGTTAAAATGTGTTTTGGGTGATCTGTTGCTTTTAATTGTATGACTGACCTGGCCAATGAAATTCCTCGTATGTTGCAAAACATACTTGGTGAATAAAGTGTGATTCTGATTCTGATTCTGATGGTGGGGAGGTCAGAGCCGATGATGGACTGGGCAGTGGTCACAACTTTCTGGATTCATTTCCGCTCCTGGACGTTCAAGTTGCCGAACCAAGCCACGATGCAGCCAATCAGAATGCTCTCTACTGTGCACCTGTAGAAGTTCGAGAGAGTCCTCCTTGACAAACCGACTCTCCGTAATCTTCTCAGGAAGTAGAGGCGCTGATGTGCCTTCTTTATAATTGCATCAGTGTGCTGGGACCAGGAAAGATCTTCGGAAATATGCACGCCCAGCAATTTGAAGTTCTTGACCCTTTCCACCACGTTGATATAAACGGGATTGTGGGTCCATATCCTACCCCTTCCAAAGTCCACAATCAGTTCCTTGGTTTTGCTGGTGTTGAGAGCCAGGTTGTTGTGCTGGCACCATTTGGTCAATCGGTCGATCTCACTTCTATACTCGTCACCATCAGTGAGGGAGTGCAGCGTAGGTACACTAGGTTAATTTCCGGGATGGCGGGACTAACATATGATGAAAGAATGGGTCGACTGGGCTTGTATTCACTGGAATTTAAAAGAATGAGAGGGGATCTTATAGAAACATATAAAATTCTTCATGGATTGGACTGGCTAGATGCACGAAAAATGTTCCCAATGTTGGAGGAGTCAAGAACCAGGGGTCACAGTTTAAGAATAAGGGGTCGGCCATTTAGGGCTGTGATGAGGAAAAACTTCTTCACCCAGAGAGTTGTGAATCTGTGGAATTCTCTGCCACAGAAGGCAGTGGAGGCCAATTCACTGGATGTTTTCAAGAGAGATTTAGCTCTTAGGGCTAACGGAATCAAGCGATATGGGGAAAAAGCAGGAACGGGGTACTGATTTTAGATGATCAGCCATGATCATATTGAATGGCGGTGCTGTCTCGAAGGGCCGAATGGCCTATTCCTGCACCTATTTTCAATGTTTCTGTGTTTAGTCTTCAGGGAGGGAAGTCAAGGTCACAAGGAGAAGGAGGAGGAAAGTGAAGCCAAGGCTGAGATCAGGTTAGTCTTAACCAACAGCGTAACAATCTCATGGGGCTGGGTGACCAATTCATGATACGATTGTTCCATCTTTCTGGTTCTGAATCCGCTGGACTTTGAACTCCTCTATGGCATCTCCCCGGATCCTCAACCTAGGGGTAAGTTATTCCATTTAGAACGGTTTCTTGTATCCAGAAGCTTACCTGTCCAGGGGGCTGTAGAGTGCTGCCAGGTTTGGAGTAAGGGAGTCCAGATCGTTCCTTATCAGGTGGAGGACTTTGAGGTGAGGGAGGAGGCCCAGTGCCAGAACATCCTCCTTGTTCACACTGTTGTAGGACAGATTCAGTTTGGCAAATGAAATTGCTCGTATGTTGCAAAACATACTTGGCTGATAAAGTATTATTGTGATTGTGATTGTTTCCTCCCACATCCCAAAGACGTGCGGTTTTGTAAGTTAGTTGCCCTCTGTAAATTGCCCCTAGTTTGCAGGGAGTGGATGAGAAAGTGGGATAACATTGAACTGGTGTGAACGGGTGATCGCTGGTCAGAGTGAACGCGGGAGGCTAAAGGGCCTGTTTCGGGGGGGGTGGGAGGTTGTGGGGGAGAGGGTTGTGTGGGTGTGTGGGAGGGAGGGGTTTGTGGGAGGGGGGTGAGTGTGTGCAGGGGGGTTGTGGTGGGGAGTGGTGTGGGGGGGAGTGGTGTGGGGGGGAGTGGTGTGGGGGGGAGGGGTGTGGGGGGAGGGGTGTGTGGGGGAGGGGTGTGGGGGAGGGGTGTGCGGGGGAGGGGTGTGAGGGGAGGGATGTGTGGGGGAGGGGGGTGTGGGGGAGGTGTGTGGGGAGGGGTGTGCGGGGAGGGGTGTGGGGGAAGGGGTGTGGGGGTGGAGGATGTTGTGTGGGGAGAGTGGTGTGTGGGCAGGGGGAAGCGGTGTGTGGGTGGGGGGGAGCGGTGTGTGGGTGGGGGGGAGCGGTGTGTGGGTGGGGGGAGTGGTGTGTGGGTGGGGGGGGAGTGGTATGTGGGCAGGGGGGAAGCGGTGTGTGGGTGGGGGGGAGCGGTGTGTGGGCAGGGGGGGAGTGTTGTGTGGGATGGGGGGAGTGGTGTGTGGGCAGGGGGGAAGCGGTGTGTGGGTGGGGGGGAGCGGTGTGTGGGTGGGGGGGAGCGGTGTGTGGGTGGGGGGAGTGGTGTGTGGGTGGGGGGAGTGGTATGTGGGCAGGGGGGAAGCGGTGTGTGGGTGGGGGGGAGCGGTGTGTGGGCAGGGGGGAGTGTTGTGTGGGATGGGGGGAGTGATGTGTGGGTGGGGGGGAGCGGTGTGTGGGTGGGGTGGAGCGGTGTGTGGGTGGGGGGGAGTGGTGTGTGGGTGGGGGGGGAGCGGTGTGTGGGCAGGGTGTTGGGGCAGGGGGAAGAGAGCTCAGAGAAAAGAGGGGGAAAGAGCCATGGGGGAGAGTGCGGTATCACGGGGAGGGGGCAGGAGCCAGCGAGGGGGACCAGAGGGCAAGGGGTTGGCGGTGCGATGGGAACTCACAGCGGGCGCGGGTCGCTGGTCGCTGGTCGCACTCCTCCGATGGGATCAGAATCTCCGCTTTCCGTTTGGCGACATCTCCGATTCCGCGTCGGGCTGGGTCGGGCCGTTTCCAGTCCCTCCCGCCATCCAGAGCCTCCCGCAGCTGCAGTAAAGACGCGATGGCGCAGGAAGGGGCGGACCACCCCGCGGAGTGAGAGTAGAAGGGACCAATCCGCGCGGCGCTGAATGGCAGGAGAGGCAATCGATCTGCGCACGCGCGGTTTTTAAGCTCTTACCAGCTTCCACCGATCGGAACGAAACTTGGTGAAATCGCAGCACAGGGGAACGGTGAGTAAGCTGGCGAAAAATTGTAGCGCTATCGCGTACTGTTTTTGCGCAAATAGAATGACCGCCAAACCGGAAGATAACAAGATCAGAGTTTCAGTTATGTATAGAAGATATGGGGGGAAAAGTGATTAATTGGAGAGGTAATTTTTTTGTAGACAAAAAGGTGCTGGTGTTCCTTGCTGTTGGTGTCGACAATGGTTCACTATCCTACAACTGCTTAAGCTGTTTAAGGGCCCTGAACGCTTAATTTAAATGATAGATTTTGTTTTTTAAACTTTACTAATCTTTTTACAACATTAAAAATTCTAAATACTTGAAAATCTAGTTATTAACCTTGTAAAGGCGTAAGGAACACCGTACTGTCACAAAATAAGCACTGGGTCTAACGATAGCACGGGCACTCCAAAGATATGATTCTAGGAATGAGTGGGTTAGTATATGACGAGCGCTTCACAGCACTGGGCCTCTGCTCACTGGAGCTTACGGTGAGGGGGGGGGAGGGGCTCATTGAAACTTACAGAATAATGGAAGGATGTGGAGAGGATGTTTCCACTGGCGGGAGAGTCTAGGACCAGAGTTCACAGCCTCAGAATTAAAGGACGCTCTTTTAGAAAGGAGGTGAGAAGGAACTTCTTTAGTCAGAGGGCAGTTAATCTGTGGAATTCATTGCCATAGAGGGCTGTGGAGGCCAAGTCAGTGGATATTTTGAAGGCAGATGTGGACAAATCCTTGATTAGAACGGGTGTCAAGGGTGTGTAAGAAAGAACTGTAGATGCTGCCTGACCATGCTGGAGTAACTCAGCGGGTGAGGCAGCATCTCTGGAGAGAAGGAATGGGCAACGTTTCAATAGACAATAGACAATAGGTGCAGGAGTAGGCCATTCGGCCCTTCGAGCCAGCACCGCCATTTAATGTGATCATGGCTGATCATCCCCAATCAGTACCCCGTTCCTGCCTTCTCCCCATATCCCCTGACTCCGCTATTTTAAAGAGCCCTATCTAGCTCTCTCTTGAAAGCATCCAGAGAACCTGCCTCCACCGCCCTCTGAGGCAGAGAATTCCACAGACTCACAACTCTCAGTGAGAAAAAGTGTTTCCTCGTCTCCGTTCTAAGTGGCTTACTCCTTATTCTTAAACTGTGGCCCCTGGTTCTGGACTTCCCCAACATCGGGAACATGTTTCCTGCCGCTAGCGTGTCCAAATCCTTAACAATCTTATATGTTTCAATGAGATCGCCCCTCATCCTTCTAAACTCCAGAGTGTACAAGCCCAGCTGCTCCATTCTCTCAGCATATGACAGTCCCGCCATCCTGAGAATTAACCTGGTGAACCTACGCTGCACTCCCTCAATAGCAAGAATGTCCTTCCTCAAATTAGGGGACCAAAACTGCACACAATACTCCAGGTGTGGTCCCACTAGGGCTCTGTACAACTGCAGAAGGGCCTCTTTGCTCATATACTCAACTCCTCTTGTTATGAAGGCCAACATGCCATTCGCTTTCTTCACTGCCTGCTGTACCTGCATGCTTACTTTGTTTCGGGTGGAGTCAAGGGTTATGGGGAGAAGGCAGGAAATGGGATTAGGAGGCAGGAGGCAGAAAATGGGATTAGGAGCCACGATTGAATGGCGGAGTAGACTCGATGTGCAGAATGGCCTATTCTCTTCCTATAACGTGCAGGTTCGTAGGTTAATTGGCTTGGTACCATTATAAATTGTCCCTAGTGTGAGCGGGGATTGCTGGTTGGTGCGGACTGGGTGGGACGAAGGACCTGTTCCTGCGTTGTATCTCTAACTAAACTAAACTAAAGGTACAATGGATTAAACGGCCTTCATTTATGCTGTATTATTCCATAATTCCCACCCGAAAATGCAAGCACATTGCTGTGACGTTGTGATACGTACGGCATTGAGGCCCTGGTCGTTGATATCCACAACGCAGAGGTCCGAATGATCATCCACACAGTGGCGGCTCATCTGTGAAGAACAACAGAGAGGTTGGCAGAGACTAGACTCCCTCCTCCGACAGTGCACAGCCGCAAATGAGACAGACCACCTGTGATGAAGGAAAATTCCATTTGTGGCACAGAGTGCTGGAGTAACTCAGCGGGTGGGTTAGGCAGCATCTGTGGAGAACATGGATAGGTGACGTTTCACAGAGTGCTGGAGTAACTCAGCGGGTCAGGCAGCATCTGTGGAGAACATGGATAGGTGACGTTTCACAGAGTGCTGGAGTAACTCAGTGGGTGGGTCAGGCAGCATCTGTGGAGAACATGGATAGGTGACGTTTCACAGAGTGCTGGAGTAACTCAGCGGGTCAGGCAGCATCTGTGGAGAACACGGATAGGTGACGTTTCACAGAGTGCTGGAGTAACTCAGCGGGTCAGGCAGCTTCTCTGGAGAACTGATATCTCCCTACACATTTTGGCTGCTCCACTGCGAAATCTCCTCAAGGCATGCCTACTTTGAACAAGTTCTCCTCCTCCCTCTGACGAGAGTTCTGCAACACTCTCTCTTGCTGCTCCCCCTCTGTGATTTCTCCTGCTCTCTCCGGCTCCATGATCTTCCATTCATATGTCCTAAGTACCATCTATATCTCTAGTTTTGGGTCTTCTGAAAAAGGTCTCGAGCTGAAACGTCGCCCATTCCTTCGCTCCAGAGATGCTGCCTGTCCCGCTTAGTTACTCAAGTATTTTGTATCTATGTATCTATGTATCTATCTATGTATGTATGTATCTATCTATCTATCTATCTATCTATCTATCTATCTATCTATCTCTCTATCTATCTATCTATCTATCTATCTCTCTATCTATCTATCTCTATCTCTCTATCTCTCTATCTATCTATCTCTCTCTCTATCTCTCTATCAATCAGCACGTGCCGTCAGGGTAGGCAAGGTAAGCACTGCCTACCCAGACTAAAATTATAAAATGATAATTATTAAATAGAAATATTAAAGGCACGGGAGAATTATTCCTACCTAAGCGATCGATCTCTTAGGTAGACATAATTCTCCGTTCCTTTCATCCACGATACATGTAATACGCGAAGGTCTGTGCAGCTGAAGGGCCGTCGACGCTGCTTCAAGACATCAATGACAAGGGCAGCTGAAGGCAGCTGAAATTCTGCTTTTGCAGCGTGGACTGCATACTGCGCATGCGCAGCACAAGTTTCTTGGCGGGTTTTTCAAACATGGATTGTCATTATCTTAAGAGTATCTTAAGAAACAAAGAGAGAAGAATGGAGTTCTTGTACAAATAATAAGGTAAGTAGATTTCTTTGAGCTATATGTTTTCAAATTCCGTATTTCCCAGCACTGAAGACGCTATTTCTTTTACCCAAAAATAAGGCACGAAAATGTAACTGCATCCTGGAGGCCGAAGGTTAGGTTGTTAGACAATAAAGATAGACTTGGCTATCCCTCTGTACAGCAACATCAATAACGATGTTGCTGCACTGAGGGATAACTGGCAGCTGATGGGAAGCGGCTGTAAAAGGACAGCGCCGCTGGGGTGGGGGGGGGGGGGGAGTTCCCCTCCTTCTCAACGCTCCTGCCCTCCCCGCAACTTTACCCATGGCCAAACTCCCCACGCACACACTGTGATAGGAACTCTCCCCCCAAATGGTCCCATGAACTAGTATTGTCATTCAATAAGATCACAACTGATTCAACCTGTCCCGGTGTGCTCCCGCTTTTCCCACCATCTCTACACCTGCCGTCACCCTCCACCCCCACCCATTCAGTAATTCAGAATGGAGGAGATTTGGAAGCCTTGGGCAAATTGAATTGTTACTTTCTTTATTTATTTTATTTATTTTTTTGAGCGTGAGAAATTCTATCTCCCGCCAGCCTTCTTTCAAAATTTAGCAACTCAAAATCGGGGG
This sequence comes from Malacoraja senta, assembly GCA_038087875.1. Lineage (NCBI taxonomy): Eukaryota > Metazoa > Chordata > Chondrichthyes > Rajiformes > Rajidae > Malacoraja > Malacoraja senta. The sequence goes on along the minus strand of JAXLNO010000757.1, from coordinate 522,539 downwards.
TGCGTCTTCATTGCTGGGAAATACGGTACTTTATTAAGAGATATGGCTTTTGAAAACTTTATAAAAGTCGACTGACAGCTTAGAGAGGAGAACAATCTACGCTTGCGTGGTTTCAGTTTTTTTTTAAACCCGACTGATTGCCTACTCTGAATAATTACTCATGGTGTCTGTCTGTCTCTCTATCCATCTATGCCTATCCATCTAGCCCTATCTATCCATCCATCCATCCATCCATCCACCCATCCATCCTTACATCTATCATTTTACTTCGGAGTCACGTGAGTGACTACGTGAAGAACCCCGCCAGTGCGCCTGCGCATCATTACGTCAGACTCCTTGACGCAAACGGACGTGAGGAGCAGAGCTCCTCCAGTGGTTTGTAGTTTTTCAACTACAAGGTAAGTAGAAACTTTTTTCATGTTTTCCAGGTCCGTTTACTGTGGGTCTATGGGGATTTTTTCCACAGACGCCATGGGAAAAAACGGACAGGGGGAAGAGGCGAGCGACACAGCCGACAGAAAGTCGGGAAAGTCGGGAGTCCGCGGTTCGAGACCAACCGCCTCTAAACCCCGGAACAGTCGCCAGCGGTGAGCATAGCGACTATGGACCTGGGGCTGGTGAAAACACAGTCAGCGCCTGTCGGGCAAAAGACGAAGTTTAAATCCCAACGGCCCGCAGAGGGAGTCCCAGGCAATGGAAGTAGCTCCAGGGCTAGATACTGCTTTCGAGCGTATTGCCCAAATAGAAAGCCTTTTACATAGGCTGTTGGAGCAAAGTTCACTCAGGGAGGACTTCACTGAAATCCAAGCTGCTGGAAGCAGCTCAACAGCTCCTGGTACAGGGCTAGATACTGCTTTCGAGCGTATTGCCCAAATAGAAAGCCTTTTACATAGGCTCTTGGAGCAACGTTCACTCAGGAAGGAGTGTACTGAAATCCAAGCTGCTGGAAGCAGCTCAACAGCACCTGGCACAGGGCTGATGGAATGCACCCTCAGGGATGAGGAGCGTGCTACGGGTCATGAGATTTCAGACCCCGACTCTGACGGTGAGGCTGTACAAGGCGATGAACGGCAGCTGCCAGATGTTCCACCCCTAGCAGTAGGATTCGCTGCCCCGTCAGGGTCAGGAGAGCCATTAGGAGAAGAACTGGCCTCCTTAATAAATTACTTGGTTTACCATCAGCTGGAACAGCAGGAGATGGATGAGACTGCAAGAAAGCAGGAGACCCCAAGTAACTATGGGTTGCTGAAAGCAGCAGCAGTGAACCAAATTATCTGGAATCAGTTGCAGAGAATATTAAAGCTGCTGAGTTCTGGAATAACTGCTTTTACCAGAATAGCAGATAACAGCCAAGACATGACGAAGTTGCATCAGCAAGCACTGGGGTTGCTATGCAGCACCCACTTCGAGATCAATTATCTGAGGAAGGTGCTATACGGCCTACTATGAATCCGAAATTCGCAGCACTCTGCAAACCAAATAATATACAATTACCCAACTTACTCTTTGGAGAGGATCTCGGGAGACGTATTAAAGAGTTGGAAGATGAAGCGAAAACAGGATTGATAAAAACATCAATGGTTGCAAAGTCTGTAAAGAGGAAGTATCCTTTCAGACGTCATACGGATCCTAGACCAGGACCAAGTCGCTCATGAACGCAGGGACGTAGCTGGCAGCCTGCAGCGGGAGTAAGAACCAGTGGTGGTGCTTCCGGGAGAATCCAGGGATCTCAGAATACTCAAATGACTCAAGAGGTAGGTGGACCTGGTTCTCATGGGAACATACTAACTGGATTAAGTCCAAAAGTTGGAGGCAGATTACGTCTCTTCTATAAACATTGGAAGAAGATTACTTCAGATGTGGTAATTCTGAATAATATACAAGGATTTCGAATTGAATTCAATCCAAATTATGATTTGCCTGTCCAGCATGTTCCTAGCAGAACTCTCCACTTTGCGAAGTAATGGAGGGTCAAGCTGCGCTTCAAAACCCTATATATAAAAGGTGTTATTGAAGAATCAGTCTACCAAATTCACCAATTTGGGTCAAATATATTCCCTCGATCAAAAAAGGATGGAGGATGTAGGATTATTATAGACTTGACAAGTCTGAATCCTTTTGTTCAGTGTCTGTTCACTTGCAAGATATGAAGTATCTTAAATTTACATGGATGAACCAATTAGGGCAGTTCAAAGACTCTGCCTAATGGGTTAACGTTCGCTCCCAGAATATTCATAAAATTGTTAAAAATCAATTCTGGGGTTGCTGAGAGCCAGGGGCATGTACTAATGGCATACCTGGATGATGTCCTGATTATAGGAAGGACAAAACAGTTATGAAATCAAACTTTTGAAAGTTTGGGGGTTTCTAAATTCATCCAAAGAAATCAAGGTTAAAAACATGTACCTCGATTGATTATTTGGGGTTCACAATTGATTCAGCCCAAATGAAAATTACTTTGCCCAGTGAAAAAAGGGTGGAGTTGATTAAAGATTGCAGTAATCTGTTAAACGAGCAAAAACCTCTAATCAGACAGGTGGCTCGAGTACTGGGAAAATTAGTAGATTCCCAGCAGTCCAGTATGGACCATTATATTATCAACAGCTGCAGAGAATCAAAGAACAGGCACTGAGAGTAAATGCTGGTCATTTTGATAGAACCATGCAAGTAACAACAAATGCTGTTTCTAATCTGCAGTGGTGGATTCTACATGTCTCAAGCAGTTCAGGCAAAGTGCTGATTGAACAACCTTCCATGATATTACAAACTGATGCCAGTGCACTAGGATGGGGTGCAACTGACTTAACATCTAGCTGCGGAGGCAGATGGAATCAGGAAGAGTTATTGTTACTGCAGACATGGAGAATTGCCTATTTGGAGCTTTTAGGATGTTTCTATGGACTCCAAGCTTATGGTTCTAACACAACTAAAAGGAAGGTTCAAGTTCAAATTAATAAACACAACAGCAGTTGCCTATATTAATGATATGGGTGGAATTAAGTTGGTGTCATGTGACAAAATGGTTAAATCAACTTTGGTCTTGGTGTATTGAAAAGAACATTTGGATTTCAGCTATCTATCTACCAGGTAGAATGAACACGATAGCAGACACCAGGTCACGAAAGTTCCATGATAATAAAGAATGGATGTTGAATCAAGATGTATTCAATGATATAGTAATCAGATTTGGAATGACCGACATCGACTTGAATCATCAGCTATCGAGATATGTCTCATGGAAACCAGATCCAGGAGCAATGGCGATTGATGCTTTCTCGCTACATTGGGGTGGTATGTTTTCATATATATTTCCACCTTTCTTCCTCATAAGCCAATGTTTGCTTAAAATCAGGCAAGATGCTGCTTCAAGGGTATTGGTAGTACCAGATTGGCCTACACAGCCATGGTATCCGTTGAAATTAGAATTAACAACACAAATGTTGATGAAAGTCCCAAAAAGGAGTAATTTATTGCTGCACCCTGTAACAGGGTAACAACATCCATTATATGATCGTTTGGATTTGTTGATTTGCAGGTTTTAAGAATGCCTTTTCTTGGACGAGGACTGTCTGAGCGTACTGTGGACATGCTTACGGCAGCCTGGAGGAAGAGCACTCAAAAACAGTACCTGTTTTATATTAAGAAATGGGAAGAGTTCTGTGTACAAAATAATGTGCAATAAAGTACTGCAGATATTTCAAATGTTTAGAATTTCTGTCAAAACTTTATTATGATGAAGGTCTGAGTTGTAGTGCAATTAATTCAGCCAGAAGTGCATTGTCCTCATATTTGGTTCTGGATTCAGAAAGAAACCCAATTGGGTCACACCCAATTGTTTTCAGACTAATGAAAGGAATCTTTAATTCCAAACCACCGAAACCTAGGTACATGACAAACTGGGATGTAAGTGTGGTACTGAAACTACTTCGTGAATGGTCATCAAGTGTGTCTTTACCTTTGGCCAAGCTCAGTATGAAAGTATTAATGCTTATGGCATGAGTGACAGCACAACGAGTGCAAACACTTGAAAAATTACAAATAGTCAGTATGGAAGTAACTGAAGATAAGGTTACATTCTATATCTATGACCTACTAAAGCAAATTAGGCCAGGTGTGACAGGATTTAAAATTATACTAGCAGTATATCCAAATGATCCTTGTCTCTGTATTAAGACATATTTGTTACAATACATTGAGGTCACAAAGAATTTGAGAAATACGGAAACTGGGTTGTTGATCACACACAAGAAACCACACAAGAGAGTTTCAATACAGACTATTTCCAGATGGATAAAAGAAGTCTTAACAGCTGCTGGTATTAACACTTATGTTTTTACGTCTCACTCGACTAGGGCAGCAGAAACGTCGGCGGCCAGGGCAAAAGAAGTCCCCGTCGACCATATCCTCGCAGCCGCCGGGTGGTCCAATGAGTTGATGTTTCAACATTTTTACCATCGGCCTATTGTTAATGCGGGATTGTTTGCAGAAACTATTTTAAGTTCTGTGTAAATTCCTCTGGTTTAAAGGGGATCTGATTCATTTCATTATTGAAATGAATTACTGCATTTGTGGTACAAATGTTATTATGAATGCATGATTGATTATTTCTCGTTCCGAGTCAATCAATGCAGTGAGAAGCCGGGATTGATCCACGGCATGAAATCACAAAGCTTTAAAATCTTCGCGTAGTCACTCACGTGACTCCGAAGTAAAATAGTAAGATTAAACGAGAACTTACCTAAGTTTGAAGTTTGATCTTTATTTTATGAGGAGTTACGTAGGTGATTACGTGCCCGCCACGACCCTACCCTCTATCATAAAGGTCAGATGGAAGTTCTTGTATTACTCGTTTTATTATGAGACTATATTACTTCGGTTGTTGTTTTTTGTGATTTCACACCGCTGCTTTGAAGATTGACGCGCAGGCGCACTGGCGGGGTTCTTCACGTAATCACCTACGTAACTCCTCATAAAATAAAGATCAAACTTCAAACTTAGGTAAGTTCTCGTTTAATCTTACTAACCTATCTATGACAAATAAATAAACAATAATCTTCCATATTACTGATCTTGACCACTTCCTTGGTTGTTCTGTATATTGATTTTAGAAAAAACGCTGCCACTTAAGGCTGTGATTTTTGGCCATCTTACTCAGAGTCCCCCTCCGCTGTGCAGGACAACAGGATTATTAGTGTTTTAAAAATGTTGAGATTCTCTCTCCACGCCCCTTCCGGAGGGACTGTAAATCCCGGAAGTGTTGAGTGTCTCAGTCAGTCTCTGCAAGATGGGGGAGCGAGAGGGTCACGTCTCTCAGTCTGAGCTGTGAATAACACTGAGCACATGTCTACTAAACTGTGAGTGTGGTTTCACTGACCTTGAGTGCCCTTAATGTGGTTTGAAAATGAAAATGTGGTTGGTTGAAATAAAGCCCAGCAAATGGTTGCTGGTGGTGGTTGGTTTGAAATAAAGCCCAGCAAATGGTTGCTGGTGGTGGTTGGTTTGAAATAAAGCCCAGCAAATAAAGTCTAAACTTGACAACTTCCTGTTTGCACTGTATATTGATTTTAGATAAAACGCTACCACTTATGGCTGTGATTTTTGGCCATCTTAGTCCCCCTCCGGTCATCAGGTGCAGAGGATTCTTCCCATCAATGAAAAATTAAAGTGTTATTAGTGTTTATAAAATGTTGAGAATCTCTCTCCTGTCAATCACACCCCTTCCGGTGGGAGGGATTATAAAACCTGGACGTGTGGGTGTGGCTCAGTCTCTGCAAGATGGGGGAGGGAGAGGTCACGTCTCTGCCTGAGCTGTGAATCAACTGAACACACTGAATGTCTACTGAACTGTGAGTGTGGTGTTTTGTGGTGTTTTGTGTGGTTTTATGGTGGTTTCACCCTGCTTGAAATGGTATGAAACTGCACTTGAATTTGGTGGCCTTGCACCCTGCTTGAAGTGGTATGAAACTGCACTTGAATTTGGTGGCCTTGCACCCTGCTTGAAGTGGTATGAAACTGCACTTGAATTTGGTGGCCTTGCACCCTGCTTGAAGTGGCATGAAACTGCACTTGAGTTTGGTGGCCTTGCATGCTGCTTGAAGTGGTAGGAAACTGCACTTGAGTTTGGTGGCCTTGCACCCTGCTTGGTGGCATGAAACTGCACTTGAATTTGGTGGCCTTGGACCCTGCTTGAAGTGGTAGGAAACTGCACTTGAATTTGGTGGCCTTGCACCCTATTTGAAGTGGTAGGAAACTGCACTTGAATTTGGTGGCCTTGCACCCTGCATGAAGTGGTATAGAAACATAGAAACATAGAAAATAGATGCAGGAGTAGGCCATTCGGCCCTTCGAGCCTGCACCGCCATTTGATATGATCATGGCTGATCATCCACTCAGTATCCCATCCCTGCCTTCTCTCCATACCCCCTGATCCCCTTAGCCACAAGGGCCACATCTAACTCCCTCTTAAATATAGCCAATGAACTGGCCTCAACTACCTTCTGTGGCAGAGAATTCCACAGATTCACCACTCTCTGTGTAAAAAATGATGTCCTCATCTCGGTCCTAAAAGTCTTCCCTCTTATCCTTAAACTGTGACCCCTAGTTCTGGACTTCCCCAACATCGGGAATAATCTTCCTGCATCTAGCCTGTCCAACCCCTTAAGAATTTTGTACGTTTCTATAAGATCCCCCCTCAGTCTTCTGAATTCCAACGTATACAAGCCGAGTCTATCCAGTCTTTCCTCATATGAAAGTCCTGCCATACCAGGAATCAGTCTGGTGAACCTTCTCTGTACTCCCTCTATGGCAAGAATGTCTTTCCTCAGATTAGGAAACCAAAACTGTACGCAATACTCCAGGTGTGGTCTCACCAAGACCTTGTACAACTGCAGTAGAACCTCCCTGCTCTTATACTCAAATCCTTTTGCTATGAATGCTAACATACCATTTGCTTTCTTCACTGCCTGCTGCACCTGCATTCCTACTTTCAATGACTGGTGTACCATGACACCCAGGTCTCGTTGCATCTCCCCTTTTCCAACTCGGCCACCATTCAGATAATAATCTACTTTCCTGTTTTTGCCACCAAAGTGGATAACCTCACATTTATCCACATTATACTGCATCTGCCATGCCTTTGCCCACTCACCCAACTGCACTTGAATTTGGTGGCCTTGCAACCTGCTTGAAGTGGTCGGACACTGCACTTGAATTCGGTGGCCATGCAACCTGCTTGAAGTGGTAGGAAACTGCACCTGAATTTGGTGGCCTTGCACCCTGCTAGAAATGGTAGGAAACTGCATTTGAATTTGGTGGCCTTGCACCCTGCTTGAAGTGGAATTTCAAGGAATAGCCGTGAGTCAACTGCCAGCCCACCAGCCGTGAGTGAGCTGCCAGCACATTAGGCTTGAGTGACTGAGCTGCCACCCAAAGAATCCATTTGGCCCACAATGACCATACTAGCCCTCTGGAAACCAGTCCCTTGAGCTCACAACACCCATACTAGCGCTACAGAAAGCCCCCCCCCCCCCACTGGCCACCAATATTGGAATTGGTGGAGAGGTGGAATATTGCGTTGGGGGACCAGCCCCCCCGTGTGAACATAGGACCAAAGGGTCCCACTTAGTTTATTAATATATATATATAAACTGTATATATATATATATATATATACAGTTTATAGACTTGAGGATATTATATTTGACTTTGCATTACATATATACTTACCAAGTAATTTCCGTCCAGTACTTTCTCCTTGCTAGGTTTTGTACGCTGTGTATTTGGAGGTTTGACTGTTGGGCTTGGGGCAGCAAGCGTCCTCTGGGTCGGCAGCTTTGGGCCGAGGACAGCCTGGAAATCCTTCTTCTTGTGACTTGGCTGAGCCTCCAGCCAGTGTCCAGCATCTGTTGACAAAGCACATGCGAACAAGATAGAGAGACAAGAAACTGCAGATGATGCCATACAAATAAAAAACACACAAAGTGCTGGAGTAACTCAATGGGTCAGGGAGCATCTGCGGAGAACGTGGACAGGTGACGATTCTGGTTGGGACTTTTCTTCGGACCGATTATGCGGGGGGGGGGGGGGGGGAGGGGGGTGCTGGAAGAGAGGAGGGGGTTGGACAAAGCCCGAGGTCCCTCTTAAAATCATCCCCTCCCCACCGTGCCCACCAGTTTTAGAGTCTTCGACCCTGGGAAAAAAATCAGAACATTTACTTTATCCATGCCCTTCATGATCTTATACACTTCAATACTCTACACTACAGTAAGGTCACCGCCCTCCTACGCTCCAAAGTACAAAGTCCCAGCCAAACCATCTTCTCCCTGTAACGCAAGCCCACAAGCCGACATAACATCCTGGTGAATCTCTGCTGCACCCTTTCCAACTTAATGACATCTTTCTTACAGATGGGGGTATAGAACTGAACACAGGTAGCGCGCGCGGAGTGGTGGGGTGGGGTGAAGAGGGGTGGTGTGAGGAGGGGTGGTGTGAGGAGGGGTGGTGTGGGGAGGGGTGGTGTGGGGAGGGGTGGGGCGGTGTGGGGTGGGGCGGGATGGGGAATGGTGGGGTGAGGAGCGATGGGGTGGGGAGGGGTGGGGTGGGGTGCGGTGGGGTGGGGCGGTGTGGGGTGGGGCGGGGTGGGGAATGGTGGGGTGAGGAGCGGTGGGATGGGATGGGATAGGGTGGGGTGGGGTGGGGTGGGGAGCGGTGGGGTGGGAAGCAGTGGGGTGGGGTTATTACTTAAAATTGGAGAATTCGCTGTTCGTACCATTGGGTTGTGAGCTTACCACCCAACTGCATGAACTCCAGTTTTAGGTTACAAACCAACCCCCCTTTCTTTCCCCATAACCACCCTCCCCCTCTCCCTGTGCCTCACCTGGACTTGCACCTAATTCTCCCTTCCCCCTGCCCTACATTCCTTCCTTTAGCTTCAGAATTTGAACATTGATGCTGATTGGGGCTTGTACTCCACCGCGCTTCCTGAAGTCAATAACTAGCTACATTTTCCTTGATGTTCCTTCCCGTTGATCTCTCATTTTCACACCTCACCCTTCCATATCTTTACGTATCCCTCCCTCTTCAGTCTGAAGAAGGGTCTTGACCCTGAAAGGTCACCCCTTCCTTCTCTCCAGAGATGCTGCCGGTCCCAGTGAGTTGTCTATCAACTAGCTCCTTCGTCTTGCTGACATTGAGGGAGAGGTTATTGTCCTGATACCATGTCAGTAAGTTCTCTATCTCCGTCAGTGTTCGTGATCCGGCCCATCACAGTGCTGTCTTCTGCACACTCTTGATGGAGTTAAATTTCACAAGTTCCCAAGTTATAGGGGTAGAATTAGGCATTCAGCCCATCGGCTTTACTTGAGAGGAGAACTTGGCTGTACAGTTGCGCGTGATGGGAGCATAGTAGGTGACTGAGAACGCATCCTTACTTTGGCAGAGACTCAATTTGGGTTTGTTTTGGTACTGAGTTTAATTACTCTGAATAAATACACACTGCTATGTGGAGATGATGTGCCTTCATTGTTATCTAAGTTTGGGAATATTGATATTTTTTATAAGGAGCCATTCAGAGGGCTTTGGGTGTCCTTCAAGAAAAATGACAGGTTTAGATACAGGAATAGCAACCAATTTTGCAGGCAAATACTGCATTATTGTAAGTGGGTTGCAGTGTATTTAATAGGATTTCATAGAAATCTGAGGGGTCACTTTTTCCACACAAAGGTTTGTGGGTGTATGGAACGAGCTATGGATTGTCACCTTGTTGTGGTGGAGAAGCTCGTGTGGACCTGAGATCCTGAGAGCGATGCCGTCTGGAGCTATGCTCCTGGTAGGGCCACCCATGGCGGTACGGTCGAGGGGGAGGTCCCTGACAAAGAGCAATCCAACCAAGACCTCAACGGTGGAACAGGCGGAGGACGATGGCTGACCTTAGTGGAGCGTCACAACGGCTGGGAAGGCGGATGAAGGCTGCAGCAGAAAAGGGTCTCTGGTCGTCTTGGACTCCATGCCACTGGGTCCAGACCCAGATCTGTCAAGGACCGTGGGGTGGCTGTCTGTGCACCAGTCTCCCCACGTTAAACAAAGTCACGCACAGGCGTCCTCCATATAGGGAATAGCACCCTGGAGACACCCATGTTTAAGAAAGAACTGCAGATTCTGGAAAAATCGAAGGTAGACAAAAATGCTGGAGAAACTCAGCGGGTGAGGCAGCATCTCTGGAGAGAAGGAATGGGCAACTCTTTCGGGTTGAGCCTGCACTTGGTCTCACCGATGTAAAGCAAACACCGATGAGACCAAGCGCAGGCTCGGCGATCGCTTCGCCCAACACCTCCACACAGTTCGCATTAACCAACCTGATCTCCCGGTGGCTCAGCATTTCAACTCCCCCTCCCATTCCCTATCCGACCTTTCTGTCATGGGCCTCCTCCATGGCCAGAGTGAGTCCCACTGCAAATTGGAGGAGCAGCACCCCATATTTCGCTTGGGTAGTTTACACCCCAGTGGTATGAACATTGACTTTTCCAATTTCAGGTAGTACTTGCATTCTCCCTCCTTCCCCTCCCCTTCCCAGCTCTCCCACAGCCCACTATCTCCGCCTCTTCCTTTCTTCTTCCCGCCCCCCCTCCCCCCCACCCCCACATCAGTCTGAAGAAGGGTCTCGACCCGAAAAGTCACCTATTCCTTCGCTCCATAGATGCTGCCTCACCTGCTGAGTTTCTCCAGCATTTATGTCTACCTGGAGACACCCATGGTCAGCCATGACCGAGGGGGGCCTCAGGAACGAGCTGCCAGAGGAGGTATTTGAGGCAGGGACTATCACGTATAAGAAAGTTAGACAGGTACATGTGTAGGACGGGTTTTGGAAGGTTATGGGCCAAACGCAGGCAGGTGGGACTAGTGTAGCTGGGACATGTTGGTTGGCGTGGGCAAGTTGGGCCAATTTCCACGCTGTATGACACTATAACTCTATACGACTATGACAGGCTTGTTCCCATTGAATCAGGGCTTCGGGAAGTATTTATGTACATTCTTGTTCTCCTTACCCAAGGAAGGACATACATGCATTCGAGGGAGTGTTTTACTCCTGATTCCTGAGTGTGGACAGTTTAGGATTCTAGGAATCTTTCATTGTTTCCAAGTGCGGCGAGTTGAAACAGTGCACCCAAGATTAATCTGTGGAATTCTTTGCCACAGACGGCTGTGGAGGCTGTCAATGGATATTTTTAAGGCAGAGATAGATAGATTCTTGATTAGTACAGGTGTCAGGGGTTACGGGGAGAAGGCAGGAGAATGGGGTGAAGAGGGATAGATTGATTGGCCACGATCGAATGGCGGAGTAGACTTGATGGGCCGAATGGCCTGATTCTGCTCCAATCGCTTATGAAGTGAGGTGGGAGATTGCAACCTTCACGTGGTCCACCCTGTTTTGACTGATGCAATCAACCCGCGTGCACAAACTATTAGATCAAATAGAACAAGTTGACCAAGAACTTTAGGCTGTGCACGAGATACGCAAGAAGACTTATGAACTAATCATGATGCTACAGGTGGAAGTTACTCTGATTTGGAGGTGGATGTGCGTGGAGGGGGCAGGTGTATAATGGAACATGAGGAATGGAACAGTAGGCTGCAGGGAGAACAGGACATGTAACAGTCACAGTGCCCGTGGAAAGAAGTTATAAAAATGGCCATACTTACTTTGGTATCCTTTCTTGAAGACCTTTCTTACTGGAAAGCAGTCAGTTGCAGCACTGGAGCCATCATCAAGCCTATACTGGCCCTTGAAAGTCATGCTATAAAACAAGGGGAATAAGCAATTTATATTTCCACAGCACTTTTATGTCCCCATTACAATGTTCCTTAGTACTGCCTGATGAATGAAGTGATATTGACATACAGTATAGCCACTGTACAAAGTTCATTGTCACATCCACAAGTACAGAAAGGTGCAGGCATTTCTTCAGTCTGAAGAAAGGTCCCGACCCGAAACGTCACCTATCCATTTTCTCCAGCGATGCTGCCTGAGCTGCCTGAGTTACTCCAGCATTTTGTGGTGGACCAAAGGGTTTCGACCCGAAACGTCACCTATTCCTTCGCTCCATAGATGCTGCCTCACCCGCTGTGTTTCTCCAGCATTTTTGTCTACCTTTGATTTTTCCAACATCTGCAGTTCTTTCTTAAACATCCAGCATTTTGTGTCTATCTTTGGTCTACACCAGTATCTGCAGTTCCTTTATATAGCATTTTTAATTTATTTGTGTTTTCCAGCATCCACAGTTCCTTGTGACTCCTGACTGACATCCTGCCCGGGATTTTCTTCTTCCAAACTCCTCAGATGGGGGAGTTTGTGCTGGGCTCCCTTTGGTGCTGGCAATGGAAGGGCCGGCAAGCAAAAACAATTAAAAGTGGTCCAATGCCTCACGAGAACTCGCAAGGAAGAGGGCAGGTAAGAAAAGGAAAATGACTTGTATAAGACATTGGTGAGGCTGCATTTAGAGTACTGTGTTCAGTTCTGGGCACCATGTTATAGGAAAGATGTCAAGCAGGAAAGGGTTGCAGAGATTTACGAGGATGTTGCCAGGACTAGAGGGTCTGAGCTATAGGGAGAGGTTGAGTAGGCTGGGTCTCTATTCCTTGGAGCGCAGGAGGATGAGGGGTGATCTTATAGAGGTGTATAAAATCATGAGAGGAATAGATCAGGTAGACGCACAGAGTCTCTTGCCCAGAGTAGGTGAATCGAGGACTAGTGGACATAGGGTTAAGGTGAAGGGAAATTTTTTTTAATAGGAATCTGAGGGGTAACCTTTTCACACAAAGGATGGTGGGTGTATGGAACAAGCTGCCAGAGGAGGTAGTTGAGGCAGAGACTATCTCAATGTTTAAGAAGCAAATAGACAGGTACATAGATAAGACTGGTTTGGAGGGATATGGACCAAACACAGGCAGGTGGGACTAGTGTAGCTGGGACACGTTGGCCGGTGTGGGCAAGTTGGGCCGAAGGGCCTGTTTCTACACTGCATTGTGATAGTCGCCTAAACTTCAACTGTAAAATAATTCAAAGAACACGAGTCTCAGTTAAAAGCTTTTTACTTAACACCATGGTGGGAGAAGGTTCCGAGGCCTAAGAGTACCGTGGCACACTCAGACACCTGCTACTGCCCTCTCAAGGAATACACAGAAGTACAGGCAATATTTATACAGCTTAAAGCAGCTCAAAGCACATTCAGTAATTTTCCATACATAAAAGAAAGCCAGTCTGCAAAAATATATGATAGGGTTTTTTAAATTAAGTTCGAGGTTGAACAGGTGCTATGACAAGAAGGTACCATTTTGTGATACGGAGATACCACAGGATGTTAGCTCCGGACATTGGAATGTCTATTCTTTGATAAACTCTGAAAAACAAATTCTTATTTGTGTTTCTCTGGTACCGTGAAGGTCGATCTGCAAAGCCTGTTTTTAGTAGAATAGCACATTCAGCTTTAAAATGTCTGCTATAGTTAAAATAAAATGTCTACTACACCATTAACCCTTACAGTATCACTCTATGACTGAAATCTACTCGCCTCATAAAACAGAATCATCCCTAGTGTATATGCCTGTTTTATTGTGGAGCATAAGAACGATGACACTCACATTGAGAAATAATAAGAAAGGAATTTGTTTCAATAACCAGTGGTTGCAATAGACCCTGCAATCTGTTCCACTATTCCATTTTCCGGCACAGTGGTGCAGCGGCAGAGTTTCTGCCTTACAGTGCCAGAGACCCTGGTTCTATTCTGTCTATGGGTGCTGTCTGTACAGAGTTTGACCGTTCTCCCTGTGACGTGCGTGGGTTTTCTTCGGAATCTCCGGTTTCCTCCCACACTCCAAAAACTTACAGGGTTGTAGGTTAATTGGCTTGGTATAAATGTAAAATTGTCCCTAGTGCGTGTAGGATAGCGTTAGTGTGCAGGGATCGCTGGCCAGCGTGGACTCGGTAGGCCGAAGGGCCTGTTGCCATGCTGTATCTCCAAAGTGAACGAAATTAGGTCATGGCTGATTCTCAAATGATGGACACACAGAGTGGTTTGGGTTTATTATTATCATGTGTACCGAGGTACAGTGAAAAGCTTTGTTTTACATATTTTCCAATCAGATCAGATAAAAAAATATACAGAAATACAATCAAGTCAAACACGTGCAATAGGTAGAGCAAAGGGGAAGATACAGAGTGCAGGATATAGACAAAGTCCAATGTCCGCAATGGGGTAGAGGTGAATCGGACAGTACCCTAGCTTATAGAAGGATTGTTCAGAAGCCTGATAACAGCGGGAAGAAGCTGTTCTTGAGCCCGGACTTTCAACATTCTGTACCTTCTGCCGGATGGGAGCAGGAAGAAGGAATGGCCGGGGTGGGACAAGTCTTTGATTATGTTGGCTGCTTTTCCCAGGCAGCGTGGTGTAGATGGTGTGTTTATGAATGAACTGCAGATGCTGGAAAAATCGAAGGTAGACAAAAATGCTGGAGAAACTCAGCGGGTGAGGCAGCATCTATGGAGCAAAGGAATAGGTGCTGTTTCAGGTCGAGACCCTTCTTCAGACTGTCCCCCGCACCTGCCATGGTGTAGATGGAGTCAGAGGTGGGGGAGTCTGGTCCATGCGAGGGACTGGGCAACATCTACAACTTTCTGTGGTTTTCAGTGGTCATGGGCAGAGCTGATCCCAAACCAAGTTGTGATGCAACCCGACAGTATGCATTCTGTGGTGCATGCACGGCAAAGGTGCCCTAGTGCTGTTAAGGAAAGAAAACAGAATAATGCTTGAAAAAGAGAGAAATAGGTCAATGGGTCAAGCTGATGAAAAAGGTAATCGTCATCTGGCAAGATGTCCTCTTGCTCTGTCACAGCATGTTATTGTGATGTCTGTGTTACTGAGGGATATCTGTCCAGATAAGTCATGAGAATTTATTTTTCTGCTTGAATATTTCAACCAGCGCAACAAGTTTGAAAATTGAAAGTTTGCAAAGCCTGGATGTGCAAGGCGAGTGTGAATCCCACATGTCCGAGACTTGGGCTCCTGCCCCTCCTGCAGCACGTTCCTCTCAGAGGAGTTAAGGGAAGATGAGGCACCAGCGCAACAAGACCTGCCATGAATTTAAGAATGAATGGGCCGTCAAATACCCTTGTATCCAACCCGTCCCGGAATGTGTGCAGAACTTTTACTGCATGGTGTGTGAAGTCTACCTGAGCTGTGCCAGACGGGGGGAGAGAGATATCACCAAGCATTTGAGCACCGTGTATCACTGCAGGAAATCTGAAACACAAAACCCAGTCTACAGGGAGAAGGATATTATTGAAACCGTTCTGGGTGCAGCTGCCAAATTGGGCGAAAAGATTTATGGCTATCTCTACAAGGTAGTGAGTATTTATCTGAGCAAACCGTGTAGTCTGTCTGCTTAGAGATCAAAAACAAGATCATTTTGTCTTCCAAATGGGCAGTCTAAATTGTCACTCAACATAAGACCCATTGTGACATCTTGTCTCGAACAGCACAGAAACATGTTCCCGATGTTGGGGGAGCCACAGTTTAAGAATAAGGGGTAAGCAATTTAGAACGGAGATGATGAAACACATTTTCACACAGAGAGTTGTGAGTCTGTGGAATTCTCTGCCTCAGAGGGATGTGGAGGCCGGTTCTCTGGATAATTTCACGAGAGAGCTTGATAGGGCTCTTAAAGGTAGCGGAGTCAGGGGATATGGGGAGAAGGCAGGAACGGGGTACTGATTGTGGATGATCAGCCATGATCACATTGAATGGCAGTGCTGGCTCAGAGGACCGAATGGCCTACTCCTGCACCTATTGTCTATTGTCTATAAACCCTTCGGCCCAACTCGTCCATGCAGATGAAGATGTCTCATCTGTGCTAGTTCCATTTGTCTACATTTGGCTCATAACCTTTCCTATCCATGTACCTGTCCAAATGTTGTTATAATACCTGCAAAAGCTATTTCCTCTGGCAGCTTATTCCATTTACCCACTACCCTCTGTGTAAAATAGTTGCCCCTCAGGTTCCCCTCTCACCTTAAACCAATGTCCCCTAGTTCTTGATTTGCTTACCCCAGGGAGATTACATTTGGTTTCGCACCTCAAGAATTGCTGAACTTGCAACCAATACAATATAATATTCTCATTCAGAATAATGATCTTTGCATTATTTCATATCCAAGATCCTGTAGATCCTGTAAACAGACTCGTATAAATCTCTACTACAGAAAGAGATCCATTGGCCTATCGTACCTACGCCAAAGAGTTGTTAACATCAATATTATTTTGCTGCATTCATCCGCAACCATATAGACAATAGACAATAAGTGCAGGAGTAGGCCATTCGGCCCTTCGAGCCAGCACCGCCATTCAATGTGATAGAAACATAGAAACATAGAAAATAGGTGCAGGAGTAGGCCATTCGGCCCTTCGAGCCTGCACCGCCATTCAATATGATCATGGCTGATCATCCAACTCAGTATCCCGTACCTGCCTTCTCTCCATATCCCCTGATCCCCTTAGCCACAAGGGCCACATCTAACTCCCTCTTAAATATAGCCAATGAACTGGCCTCAACTACCCTCTGTGGCAGAGAGTTCCAGAGATTCACCACTCTCTGTGTGAAAATGTTTTTCCTCATCTCGGTCTTAAAGGATTTCCCCCTTATCCTTAAGCTGTGACCCCTTGTCCTGGACTTCCCCAACATCGGGAACAATCTTCCTGCATCTAGCCTGTCCAACCCCATAAGAATTTTGTACGTTTCTATAAGACCCCCTCTCAATCTCCTAAATTCTAGCGAGTATAAGCCAAGTCTATCCAGTCTTTCTTCATATGAAAGTCCTGACATCCCAGGAATCAGTCTGGTGAACCTTCTCTGCACTCCCTCTATGGCTATAATGTCCTTCCTCAGATTTGGAGACCAAAACTGTACGCAATACTCCAGGTGTGGTCTCACCAAGACCCTGTACAACTGCAGTAGAACCTCCCTGCTCCTATACTCAAATCCTCTTGCTATGAAGGCCAACATACCATTCGCTTTCTTCACTGCCTGCTGCACCTGCATGCCTACTTTCAATGACTGGTGTACCATGACACCCAGGTCTCGCTGCATCTCCCCATTTCCTAATCGGCCACCATTTAGATAATAGTCTGCCTTCCCGTTTTTGCCACCAAAGTGGATAACCTCACATTTATCCACATTATACTGCATCTGCCAAACATTTGCCCACTCACCCAGCCTATCCAAGTCACCTTGCAGTCTCCTAGCATCCTCCTCACAGCTAACACTGCCCCCCAGCTTAGTGTCATCCGCAAACTTGGAGATGTTGCTTTCAATTCCCTCATCCAGTTCATTAATATAAATTGTAAATAGCTGGGGTCCCAGCACTGAGCCTGCGGTACCCCACTAGTCACTGCCTGCCATTGTGAAAAGGACCCGTTTACTCCTACTCTTTGCTTCCTGTTTGCCAGCCAGTTCTCTATCCACATCAATACTGAACCCCCAATACCGTGTGATTTAAGTTTGTATCCTAATCTCTTATGTGGTACCTTGTCGAAAGCCTTCTGAAAGTCCAGATACAACACATCCACTGGTTCTCCCCTATCCACTCTACTAGTTACATCCTCGAAAAATTCTATAAGATTCGTCAGACACGATTTACCTTTCGTAAATCCATGCTGACTTTGTCCAATGATTTCACCACTTTCCAAATGTGCTGCTATCCCATCTTTAATAACTGACTCTAGCAGTTTCCCCACCACCGATGTTAGACTAACTGGTCTGTAATTCCCCGTTTTCTCTCTCCCTCCCTTCTTAAAAAGTGGGGTTACGTTTGCTACCCTCCAATCCTCAGGAACTACTCCAGAATCTAAAGAGTTTTGAAAAATTAGCACTAATGCATCCACTATTTCTGGAGCTACTTCCTTAAGTACTCTGGGATGCAGCCTATCTGGCCCTGGTGATTTATCGGCCTTTAATCCATTCAATTTACCCAACACCACTTCCCGACTAACCTGGATTTCATTCAGTTCCTCCATCTCCTTTGACCCCCTGCTATAGCCCCCTGCTATTTCCGGCAGATTATTTATGTCTTCCTTAGTGAAGACGGAACCAAAGTAGTTATTCAATTGGTCCGCCATATCCTTGTTCCCCATGATCAATTCACCTGTTTCTGACTGCAAGGGACCTACATTTGTTTTAACTAATCTCTTTCTCTTCACATATCTATAAACACTTTTGCAGTCAGTTTTTATGTTCCCTGCCAGTTTCCTTTCATAATCTATTTTCCCTTTCCTAATTAAGCCCTTTGTCCTCCTCTGCTGGTCTCTGAATTTCTCCCAGTCCTCTGGTATGCTGCTTTTTCTGTCTAATTTGTACGCATCATCTTTTGCTTTGATACTATCCCTGATTTCCCTTGTTATCCACGGATGCACTACCTTCCCTGATTTATTCTTTTGCCAAACTGGGATGAACAATTTTTGTAGTTCATCCATGCAGTCTTTAAATGCCTTCCATTGCATATCCACCGTCAACCCTTTTAGAACTAATTGCCAGTCAATCTTGGCCAATTCACATCTCATGGCTGATCATCCCCAATCAGTACCCCGTTCCTGCCTTTCTCTCCATATCCCCTGACTCCGCTATCTTTAAGAGCCCTATCTAGCTCTCTCTTGAAAGTATCCAGAGAACCGGCCTCCACTGTCCTCTGAGGCAGAGAATTCCACACTCACAACTCTCTGTGAGAAAAAGTGGTTCCTCATCTCCGTTATAAGGGGTTTATCCCTTATTCTTAACCTGTGGCCCCTGGTTCTGGAACATGTTTCCTGCCTCCTGCATGTCCAAACCCTTAATAATCTTACATGTTTCAATAAGCTCCCCCCTCATCCTTCTAAATTCCAGAGTATACAAGCCCAGCCGCTCCATTCTCTCAGCATATGACAGTCCCGCCATCTTGGGAATTACCCTTGTGAACCTACGCTGCACTCCCTCAATAGCAAGAATGTCCTTCCTCAAATTTGGAGACCAAAACTGCACACAATACTCCAGGTGTGGTCTCACTAGGGCCCTGTACAACTGCAGAAGGACTTCTTTGCTCCTATACCCAACTCCTCTTGTTATGAAGGCCAACATGCCATTCGCTTTCTTCACTGCCTGCTGTACCTGCATGTTTCCTTTCATTGACTGATGAACAAGGACCCCGAGATCCCGTTGTACTTCCCCTTTTCACCATGTTGACACCATTTAGATAATAATCTTCCTTCCTGTTTTTGCCACCTCACATTTATACATATTAAACTACATCTGCCATGCATCTGCCCACTCACCCAACCGATCTGAGTCACCCTGCATCCTCCTCACAGTTCACACTGCCACCCAGTCATCTGCAAATTTGCTAATGTTACTTTGAGTCCCTTCATCCAAATCATTGATGTATATTGTAAATAGCTGCGGTCCCAGCACCGAGCCTTGCGGTACCCCACTAGTCACTGCCTGCCATTCTGAAAGGGACCCGTTAATCCCTACTCTTTGTTTCCTGTCTGCCAACCAATTTCTATCCGTCAGCACTCTACCCCCAATACCATGTGCCCTAATTTTGCCCACTAATCTCCTATGTGGGACCTTATCAAATGCTTTCTGAAAGTCCAGGGACACTACATCCACTGGCTTTCCCTTGTCCATTTTCCGAGTTACACCCTAAAAAAATTCCAGATGATTAGTCAAGCATGATTTCCCCTTCGTAAATCCATGCTGACTCGGACCGATCCCGTTACTGCTATCCAAATGTGCCGCTATCTCATCTTTTATGATTGACTCCAGCATCTTCCCCACCACCGATGTCAGGCTAACTGGTCTATAATTCCCTGTTTTCTCTCTCCCGCCTTTCTTAAAAAGTGGGATAACACTAGCTACCCTCCAATCCACAGGAACTGATCCTGAATCTATAGAACATTGGAAAATGATCACCAATGCGTCCACGATTTCTAGAGCCACTTCCTTAAGTACCCTGGGATGCACACCATCAGCCCTGGGGATTTATCAGCCTTCAAGTCCCATCAGTCTACCCAACACCATTTCCTGCCTAATGTGGATTTCCTTCAGTTCCTCCGTCACCCCAGATCCTCTGGCCACTAGTACATCAGGGAGATTGTTTGTGTCCTCCTTAGTGAAGACGGATCCAAAGTACCCGTTCAACTCATCTGCCATTTCCTTGTTCCCCATAATAAATTCACCCTTTTCAGTCTTCAAGGGTCCAACTTTGGTCTTAACTAATTTTTTCCTCTTCACATACCTACAGAAGCTTTTACTATCCTCCTTTATATTCTTGGCTAGCTTACCTTCGTACCTCGTCTTGTCTCCCCGTATTGTCTTTTTAGTTATCTTCTGTATATAGATATATATCTACACCCATACTGTGGAGAGCATCCTGAGTGGGAGCATCATCACCTGGATGGGGAACACCATCAAGAGGGGCCAACTGGCTCTGAGGAGGGTGGTTCGCTCAGCTGAGCGGACCATCAAAACCACCCTTCCCAACCTGCAGGACATCTACACCAAGCGCTGCAGGTCAAGAGCCAGGAGGATTATCCAGGACCACACTCACCCCAACAACAGACTGTTTTCCCTGCTGCCCTCAGGGAAACAGTATCGGCTGCTCAGGGCCAACACGGAGAGAATGAGGAGGAGTTTCTTTCCCAAGGCCATGAGACTGCTGAACGAGGACGGAGTGTCGCCGCCCCCCCTCCCCCCCCCACGCCCAAACCCACCCTCCCCTCCCCACCCTCCTCACCAGCACCTGCACCCCCGCCCAAACCCCCCGCCCCGCCTCGCCACCATCAAACACACACACATGGGACTGAACTGGATGGAACATGCTGTCATCACAGGTGTTCCACAGCACTTGCCACTTTGCTTGTAACAGCACTACTTGTTATGTGGTATATTTATGGGGTATGTGTTATATGTAGGTATTGTTTTATGTGGGTTATGTGGTATTATGTGTTATATGTGGGTATTGTTCTATGTGGGTTATGTGTAAGTGGGGAACCATGCACAACTGGACAGGCACTTAAGCATTTCACTACTGGTTATACCTGTATAATTGAGTATGTGACAAATAAACTTGAATTGAATTGAATTGCAACAAATATAAGTCAGGAAGTCACAATGCAGTTTTATAGAACTTTGGTTAGGCTGCATTTGGAGTATTGCGTACAGTTCTGGTCGCCCCATTACAGGAAAGATGTGGAGGCTTTGGAAAGGGTGCAGAGGAGGTTTACCAGAGTGATGCCTAGATTAGAGGGTTTCAGCTACAGGGTGAGGTTGGACAGACTTGGATTATATTTTCTGGACGTTGAGGGAAGGTTGAGGGGGAGACCTGATCGAAGTACACGAGAGGCATAGATCGGATAGACAATCAAAACCTTTATCTCAGGAAGGAAATATCAAATATCACACAAAGGGTGGTGGGTGTATGGAACAAGCTGCCAGGGGAGGTACAGTAGTTGAAGCTGTTGACAATCCCATTGTTTAAGAAACAATTAGACAGGTGCATGGATAGGACAGGTTTGGAGGGATATGGACCAAATGCAGGCAAGTGGGACCAGTGTAGTTGGGACATGTTGGCCAGTGTGGGCAAATTGGGCCGAAGGGCCTGCTTCCACACTGTATCACTCTATGGCTCTATCACAGAACGCAACCTTTAAGATAAAAGTGGCAACGTTTAAAGACGGGCGGGACAAGTTGTTGTTTTACACAGGGAAAGGTGAGTGTCTGGAACGTACTGGTGGGGTTAGTGGTGGAGGTAGATATGACAGTGCCGTTTAAGAGACTTAGATATGCAGAGAACAGAGGGATATAGATTATATCCAGGCAAATAAGAGTTGGTCTTGGCATCATCTTCAACACAGACATTGTGGGCTTGTACCTGTGTTATAATGTTCTATGTTCTAAATCTATTTGCTCAGGTACGTTCAATGTCGTAAAGGTTTCGGCTTTCACCACCTTTTAGGCAGAAAACTCGACATCATGGATGGAATCAGATGCCACTATATCATGGATGGAAAAAAACATTCCACCATGTCCCTCCAAACCTACAATTATTAACGTTTCTGCCTCCTAGTTTTGATCCTACACTGAGGGAAATAAATTCCTTCTTATCCATTAAACTGTAAAACTGTAAAATAATTTATTTCATAACATCCTAATGAACAGAGAACCACCTATTTCTACATTTGCCAACTTTTCCTCTCCCCATTTGTCTTGCCTCTCCCTTTTGTTGGACTGCTCTCATGTTGTCTCTGTAATTGTAGGTTTGGAGGGACGGTGGAATCCTTTTTTCCATCCATATTAGACAATAGATAATAGGTGAAGGAGGAGGCCATTCAGCCCTTCGAGCCAGCACCACCATTCAATGTTAATTTGAGGAAGGACATTCTTGCTATTGAGGGAGTGCAGTGTAGGTTCACCAGGTTAATTCCCGGGATGGCGGGACTGTCATATGCTGAGAGAATGGAGCAGCTGGGCTTGTACACTCTGGAGTTTAGAAGGATGAGAGGGGATCTCATTGAAACATATAAGATTGTTAAGGGTTTGGACACGCTAGAGGCAGGAAACATGTTCCCGATGTTGGGGGAGTCCAGAACCAGGGGCCACAGTTTAAGAATAAGGAGTAAGCCATTTAGAACGGAGACGAGGAAACACTTTTTCTCACAGAGAGTGGTGAGTCTGTGGAATTCTCTGCCTCAGAGGGCGGCGGAGGCAGGTTCTCTGGATACTTTCAAGAGAGAGCTAGATAGGGCTCTTAAAAATAGTGGAGTCGGGGGATGTGGGGAGAAGTCAGGAACGGGGTACTGATTGGGGATGATCAGCCATGATCACATTGAATGGCGGTGCTGGCTCGAAGGGCCGAATGGCCTACTCCTGCACCTATTGTCTATTGATCATTGGCTGATCATCCACAATCAGTACCCCCTTCCTGCCTTCTCTCCATATCCCTTAACTCTGCTATCCATAAGAGCTCTATCTAACTCATAAGAGCTCTATCTAACTTTATTATAGTGAGAGTCCAGAGTTATCTGCCTAAAAAGGTGGGTAATTGTCTCTGTAAAATTATATTTATTTCTTTGATGCAACCGTTACCAGATTACTGAACCACATAAAGTGGGTTCAGTCATCTTAGTTTATTGTCACGTGTACCGAGGTACAGTGAAAAGCTTTTGTTGCGTGCTAACCCAAGGTCTTACCCTTTGAACCGTTCTCTCTCTTTGGAAGGTGTCTGTACTGTGTATTGATGTCTGATCCCATGTGTAATTCACTTTAGCTGCCTTTGTTTTCACTGTTGCTCTTGTTTAAAATATCAGTCTTCTAATAGTATCTACTTCTTCTCACCCTCAAACTTCAATCATATTTTCGTTGCTGCAACCCAGGACCTTCCATTCTGAGGTCATTAATTAATCCCAGCTCGTTGTACAATATCAAGTCTAGCATGCCAAGGTTGAACATGAAGCTGTTCTAAGAAAATATCATGAAATGGAACTCAAAACCTCACAGTGTAGGGCTCTGGGACGTGTTGGAGGCCAGAGGGATCTTGGATTTATTTAGGATCATCATCTAGGTTCATTGTAATCATGTATTATCTTTCTGCTGACTGGTTAGCAAATAACAAAAGCATTTCACTGTATCTTGGTACACATGGAAATAAACTAAACTGAACTGAAAAATAAGGAATACAAGCACAGAATTCCTTGAAAGTGGCCATGTGGGTAGATAGGGTGACGATGAAAGCTCTTGACACGTGGGCTTTCATCAGTCAGGGAATTGAGTATAGAAAGACACAAAGTGCTGGAGTAACTCAGCAGATCAGGCAGCATCCTTGGAGAGAATGCCAATGGAGTGTGGAAGTTAGAACATTATGTTACAGTTGTACAAGACGTTGGCCACCCTGCTGCTGCAGGACAGATGTCATTAAGCTGGAAAAAGGTACAGGGAAGATTTACAAGCTTGTCGCCAGGACTCAAGATTCTGACCCGTCGGAAGAGGTTGGGCAGGCTCGGAATTTATTCCTTGGAGCGCAGGAGGCCTAGGTATGATGTTACAGAGGTGTATAAATTCATGAGAATAGATAGGGTGAATGCACGGAGTCTTTTACCCAGAGTAGGGGAATCAAGAACCAGGTGTTTAAGGTACACACACTCCCACTGCCCCTTCACCAGGTGCATACACCTTCACTGCCCCTTCACCAGGTACCGACACATTCACTGCCCCCCCCCCCTTCAACAGGTGTCCCCACCTTCACTTAGTGCACACATCTTCATTATCTCTTCTTCACCAGGTGCCCACAACTTCACTGTTCTCCCTTCACCAGGTGCACATCATCACTATCCCCCATTCTTCAGGTGAGCACACCTTCACTACCCCCCCCCTTACCAGGTGCCCACACCTTTACTGCCTCTCCCCCCCCCCCCACCTCACCACGGCAGGTGGCAGAGCGGCAGAGTTTGCTGCCTTACAGCGCTTGCAGCGCCAGAGACCCGGGTTCGATCCCAACTATGGGTGCTGTCTGTACGGAGTTTGTACGTTCTCCCCATGACCTGCGTGGGTTTTCTCCGAGATCTTTGGTTTCCTCCCACACTCCAAAGACGTACAGGTTTGTAGGTTAATTGGCTGGGTATTTAAAGTGTAAATTGTCCCTAGTTGTGTGTAGGATGGTGTTAGTCTGCGGGGATCGCTGGTCAGTGCAGACCCGGTGGGCCGAAGGGCCTGTTTCCACGCTGTATCTGTAAACAAAACCAGGTGCCCATACCTTTACTGCCCCTCCCCTCCTTAACCAGGTGCCCACACCTTTACTGCTCCTCCCCTTCTCTTCAGGTGCACACACCTTTATTGCCCCTCCCCGTTCACCAGGTGCCCACACCTTTACTGCCCCTCCCCCCTTCACCAGGTGCACACACCTTTACTGCCTCTTCCCCCCCCCCTTAACCAGGTGCCCACACCTTTGCTGCTCCTCCCCTCCCTTCAGGTGCCCATATCTTTACTGCCACTCCCCCCCCCCTTCAACAGGTGCCCACATCTTTACTGCCCCCACCCCCCGCGTTCACCAGGTGTAAACACCTTTACTGCCCCCCCCCCCCCAACCGTATGACTGACTTGGCAAATGAAATTCCTTGTATGTTGCAAAACATACTTGCCTAATAAAGCACTATTGCATTGTATTAGCCAGGTGCACGCACACTCCACTGTAACCCCTTCACCAGGTGCACACACCTTTACTACCCCCCCTCCCTTCACCAGGTGCCCACACCGTTGCTGCTCCTCCCCTCCCTTCAGGTGCCCATATCTTTACTGCCCCTTCACCAGGCGCCCACACCTTTACTGCCCCCCTTCACCAGGTGCCCTCACTTTCATTGCTCCCCCTTCACCAGATGCCTTCGCCTTCCATCCACACCGTGCTCATCCCACCCTCTCACCCCCCCACCCCCGGCCCCTTTACCTGTTCTATCTGACAGGCGGGATGTTACACCTAAACCTCCCTAAGTGTCCGGTCCGGGCCGCCCCTGTTCCCTCGCTGCCCCGCCTGTGTTACAGGTTGAATGTTGCCTGTACTGGAACAGCGGCCATCACGGCGCCGGCCGCTTGAGCCGGTAACTATGGCAACCTCCGCCGATGATGGCCGCCGGGAGGGTGCGCGGTGCACCGTGGGTCTCCCTGCGCCTAGGCGGACTACAATACCCGCAAGGCTCCGCGGCGGGCGTCCGTCGACGTTGACCGGCGCGCGCGCGCAAGGCCCTTCTGGGAGGTGGGGTTTCGGCTGGCGCGCGTGCGCATGGGCGTCGCTGCCGCCCCGCCCGCCGGCCTCTGTGACGTGGTGGGGACGGGGCGGCCGCCCATTGGCCGGCCTGCAGCGCGCGCGCCCGCGACAGCGCAAGCGCCTCAGCCCCCTCCCCTCCCCTCCCCCCCTCCCCTCACACACACACAAAATGGCGTCGAGGGCGGCCAAGAATGGCTTCCTGTCCAAAGTAAGTCCTGTTGTTACCGCATGGCCGGCCGGGCCTCGACCCCCCGTCTCCCGTCTCGTTTAGTGTCTAGTCATAATAGTCTTGTCTCTGGTCTAGTCTCTAGTCTAGTCTGAATAGTCTTGTCTCGTCTCTAGTCTAGTCTCCAGTCTGTCTGGTCTGGTCTGGTCTAGTCTCTGGTTCCGGTTGATTACACTGCGCAAACACCTCGTCAGTGGTTATCAAAGATCATAGAGGGAGCTTTGGTAGTTATCTCCCGCAGGTCGGAGTGAGTAGAGTAGCGATTAAATTTTGAAGTGGGCCTTTTTGACCAAGTTGATGAGATCTAGTTGCTCGATCTCCTTTTTAAATGACTTAACATCGGGAGCAGCACGTGTGTTGGGTGGTAACATATTCCATTCCCTTGTCGTCCTTGAGGTAAAGGGGAAATTGGTAGCGACGTTTATTGATATTTAGCGAGTTGATGATGTAGGGACCGTTATTTTGTCTTGTTTCATGCCAGTTGGTGCTCTGGGATGACGTGAGATTTGATGACGTGATTTTGTGAATCTCCTTGTAAATTAGCCGTATCCCATCCGAGAGAAGTCAGCATATTATTCACGCTTAATTTGTGCCTGTAGTCATTACATACAAAATGGGCTGCTCGGAGTTGTACTTTCTCCAGGGTTCTTGGTTCTTGGTTTCTTGGTCCTCCAAAATATTCCAAATGGAATTTAAACTGGAGGTGGTGGAGGGAGGACTTAAGCCAGAAAGGGTTTTTGGGAAGAAAGAGCTACCTTAAATTTAGTTGCATCTGGTTGGGTAACTATGGTAGGGTGAAGATTATTCCATGCTTTAATTGTGCGGGGGAAGAATGAATTGCTGTACACATCTGTGTTGGTAGCTGGAATCTCAAATTGGATTGAATGTCCTCGTCTGCTCCTAATTGGTTTGGGTTTGGTGTAGGTCTTGTAATCTATGTTGAGCTGACCATTTAACATTTTGTAAAAACAGGTCAAACGGTGAGCTTCACGTCTGTCTTGGAGAGGGTTCCACCCCAGAGAATTCAGAAGTTTGGTAACACTCGCTTCTCTCTCATAGGTGTTAGTAACAAATCGAGCTGCCTGTCTTTGGACACATTCGATGGAAGAAATGTTTTTATTTGTGTATGGGTCCCATGCTGCAACTGCGTAGTCCAAATGAGGTCTAACGAGGGTGAAGTATTGTTGTTGAAAGGATCCCATATGGCTCCACAATACTCCAATTTTGGCCTGACCAAGGACTTGTAGGCATTCTCTAGTCTGTCTGGTCTAGTCTAGTCGATCTTGTCTAGTCTCTAGTCGGTCTGGTCTAGAAACATAGAAACTTAGAAAATAGGTGCAGGAGTAGGCCATTCGGCCCTTCGAGCCTGCACCGCCATTCAATGTGATCATGGCTGATCATCCAACTCAGTATCCTGTACCTGCCTTCTCTCCATACTCCCTAATCCTTTTAGCCACAAGGGCCACATCTAACTCCCTCTTAAATATAGCCAATGAACTGGCCTCAACTACCTTCTGTGGCAGAGAATTCCACAGATTCACCCCTCTCTGTGTAAAAAATAATGTTCTCATCTTGGTCCTAAAAGACTTCCCCCTTATCTTTAAACTGTGACCCCTTGTTCTGGACTTCCCCAACATCGGGAATAATCTTCCTGCATCTAGCCTGTCCAACCCCTTAAGAATTTTGTAAGTTTCTATAAGATCCCCCCTTAATCTTCTAAATTCTAACGACTACAAGCCGAGTCTATCCAGTCTTTCTTCATATGAAAGTCCTGCCATCCCAGGAATCAGTCTGGTGAACCTTCTCTGTACTCCCTCTATGGCAAGTCTCTAGTCTGTGTGGTCTAGTCTCTAGTCTGTGTGGTCTAATCTCTATTCTAGCCTGTCTGGTCTAGTCTCTAATCTAGTCTGTCTGTGGTCTGAAGAAGGGTCTCGATCCGAAACGTCACCCATTCCAATTCAGAGATGCTGCCTGTCCTGCTGAGTTACTCCAGCTTTTTGGGTCTTAACATCGGTGTAAACCAGCATCTGCAGTTCTTATTCGGTGAAGTTCTACGTGGCAGGCTGCTCTGGAAGAGGTTTTCAAGAGAGAGTTAGATTTAACTCTTAGGGCTAAAGGAATCAAGGGATATGGGGGAAAAGCAGGAACGGGGAACTGATTTTAGATGATCAACCATGATCATATTGAATGGCGTTACTGGCTCGAAGGGCCGAATGACCTACTCCTGTACCTATTTTTCAATGTTCTATATTCCATATGGTAGGCTATTCTTATGGAAGGTTAGATTGCATGGGATCCAAGGAGAGATAGCTGAATGGATAGATAATTGGCTTCATGGAAGGAAGCAGATATGATGGTGGAAGGCTGCTTCTCGTACCGGAGGCCTGTGGTGTGCCTCCAGGTTCGATGCTGAGCCCGTTACTGTTGGTTGTGTTATCAATGATTTGGATGAGAACATACATGACAAGTTTGCAGATGATGCAAAAGTGGGTGGTTTTGCAGATAGTGATAGTGATCGTCCCACATTGGTGATTATTGGGCAAAGTTAGGGCACATGGTGTTGGGGGTAGAGTACTGACATGAATAGAAAATTGGTTGGCAGACAGGAAACAAAGAGTAGGGATTAACGGGTCCCTTTCAGAATGGCAGGTAGTGACTAGTGGGGTACCGCAAGGCTCGGTGCTGGGACCGCAGCTATTTACAATATACATCAATGATTTGGATGAAGGGATTCAAAGTAACATTAGCAAATTTACAGATGACACACAGCCGGGTGGCAGTGTGAACTGTGAAGAGGATGCTATGAGAATGCAGGGTGACTTGGACAGGTTGGCAGATGTAGTTTAATGTGGACAAATGTGAGGTTATCCACTTTGGTAGCAAAAACAGCAAGGCAGATTATTATCTAAATGGTGTTAAGTTGGGAAAAGGGGAAGTACAATGGGATCTGGGGATCCTTGTTCATCAGTCAATGAAAGTAAGCATGCAGGTACAGCAGGCGTGAAGAAAGCGAATGGCATGTTGGCCTTCATAACAAGAGGAGTTGAGTATAGAAGCAAAGAAGTCCTTCTGCAGTTGTACAGGGGCCCAGTGAGACCACACCTGGAGTATTGTGTGCAGTTTTGGTCCCCTAATTTGAGGAAGGACATTCTTGCTATTGAGGGAGTGCAGCGTAGGTTTACAAGGTTAATCCCTGGATGGCGGGGCTGTCATGCTGAGAAAATGGAGCGGCTGGGCTTGTATACTCTGGATTTAAAGAGGGATGAGAGGGGATCTTATTGAAACGTATAAGATTATAAAAGGTTTGGATACGCTAGCGGCAGGAAATATATTCCCGATGTTGGGGGAGTCCAGAACCAGGGGCTACAGTTTAAGAATATGGGGTAAGCCATTTAGAACAGATGAGGAAACAATTTTTCACACAGAGTTGTGAGTCTGTGGAATTCTCTGCCACGGAGGGCGGTGGAGGCCGGTTCTCTGGATACTTTCAAGAGAGCTCTTAAAGATAGAGGAGTCGGGGGATATGGGGAGAAGGCAGGAACGGGGAACTGATTGTGGATGATCAGCCATGATCACATTGAATGGCGGTGCTGGCTTGAAGGGCCGAATAGCCTACTCCTGCACCTATTGTCTATTGATTAACACTATCCTACAACACTAGGGATAATTTACAATTTTGCCAAGCCGATTTGTCTATAAACCGGTTAAGTCCACGCTTGCCATCATTCACCCCTTAACTGTTTCTCCCAGTTTCTGCAAGTCAGTCGTGCAATGAAAATAAAGATCATACTGGATCATAGTTGCTGATTGTTGTGGATAGTAGTGGATTGTTTGTTTGTTACTAGTGAAAACTAGAGCATCTTGACTTTAAATTGTTTTGGTGGAGATATCGGCATCTGTCTCCTTAACCACACATTGATGCGTTTGCCCTAGGTTTACTTGATCTCTGCTAATATTCATGGCATCTTCTTGAATGGTCCCGACAAAAACATCCATTTATGTAGTGTATGAAGGAACTGCAGATGCTGGTTTAAACTGAAGATAGACACAAAAAACTGGAGTAACTCAGCAGGACATGCAGCATCTCCGGAGAGAAGGAATGGGTGACGTTTCGGGTCAAGACCCTTCTTCAGACTGATGTTAGGGTAATGGGCGTTACAGAGATAGAATGTAGTCGGAGACATTAAGACTGGTAGGAGAATTGGGAAGGGGAGGGGATGAAGAGAGGGAAAGCAAGGGCCACTTGAAGTTAGAGAAGTCAATGTTCATACTGCTGGGGGTGTAAGCTACCCAAGCACCTCATATTTCATTTGGGGAGCTTACATCCTAGCATTTTGTGTCTATCTTTGATTTAAACCAGCATCTGCAGTTCTTTCCTACACAGGATGTGGAATAGAAATAGGTAAAGATGCAAAAGGTTTTGGTAAGATATTTAAGCATGGATTATTTTCACGGAGCCAGGTGTAGTTTTAAAGTTCAATGAATTGACCAAGTGGTTAAGGATTTTTTCAGTGTTGAGTTTTTTTTTTTTTTTTTTTAATAATTTTTTTAATAGAAGTACGGTAGATTACAGTAATGTACAACACGTATATATTAATACATTTTTTGTACCGCTTCACTTTTTTAAACTTTAAGAAAGAAAAAGAAAGAAGTAAGAAAAGTGAAGAAAGTGCGCAAAGGTTGTGAAGTGCAAAAGAGTGTTGGGAAAAGAAAGCCCCTTAGAAAAGAAGTTAGAGAAGGAAGTAAAGTTAGAAAATAGACCCTAGAAAAGAAAGAGAAAGAAAGAAGGAACAATCGCTCTATTATAACTCTTATAACATACTTCATAGAGAAGGAACTACCAACCAAGTCTGTTTTTGTTTTACCTCCCATTACCAGGTCCAGATACCTTTTATTTATTTATTTGTTTTTCTAAATTACTATTGCACCTCATGCTTGTAATAGGTCCAAAAACGTAGACCACGTCTTTTGAAATTGGTCTACTTTGCCTACTAGGAGGAATCTCATCTCTTCCAGATGTAATGTTTCCAACATATTTGATATCCACATTTTTATTGTTGGTGTGGGCGCATTTTTCCAAAATTTAAGTATAAGCTTTTTTCCCATTATTAGCCCATAATTGAGTAAATTCTTCAGATACACGTTTAATTCAGGAATACCTTCCGATATTCCAAAAATAATCCATTCTGGTTTTGGTACCAGTTTTATTTTGATTAATTTTGAAAAAATATCAAATATTTCAAACCAGAATTTTTGGATTTTTGTACAAAAAACAAAAGAATGTGCTATGGTAGCTTCTTGACATATACATTTATCACAGATTGGTGAGACGTTAGGAAAGATTTTATTTAGTTTGGTTTTTGAATAATATAATCTATGTAATGTTTTAAATTGGATAAGCGTATGTCGTACGTTGATCGAACATTTATGCACCTGTAATAAATGATTATCCCAACTCTCTTTTGAAATTTTTATACCTAAATCTTGTTCCCAATCTCTTCTAATTCCATCTGTTGTGGGTATTTCTATGTTTAAGATGATATTATATAAGTATGATATTAAATTAACTGATTCCGCCTTTGTCTTCATTGCTTCATCTAGTAAGTCGGAAGGCATATTATAATAATCTTTTGTGTGTGTTTTCAAATAGTCACAGATTTGTAGATATTTAAAATATTGATTATTTTTCAAATTATATTTCAGTTGTAGTTGTTGAAATGATAGTAATTTTTCTAATTCATACAGATCTTCGAGCGTTTTGATTCCCATTCTTTCCCATTGTATAAATGATTTATCTATGATTGAAGGTTTAAACGATGGGTTATTGACTATTGGTATTAAGAGAGATAGGTTTCTTAATTTTAGATTCTGTTTTATTTGCTTCCATGTTCTAATAGTGCTATATATAATTGGATTTTTATTATAATTTTTATTATTCAAATTTATTGGAGAGAGAATAATCGCTCCTATATTATTCGGGGAGCAATCCCCTTTTTCCATTATAATCCAGTCCACCTGCTGGGCAGAATTGTCCAGCAGGTGAATCATATTTTTAATATTTACTGCCCAGTTATAATACATAAAGTTAGGGAGCGCTAGACCCCCCAACTCTTTTCGTTTGTTAAGGTGTGTTCTTTGTATTCTGTGGGATTTGTAATCCCATATAAAATTTGTAATGTCTGAGTCCAGTTTTTTGAAAAACTTTTTTGGGAGATATATAGGTATTGATTGAAATAGGTAAAGGATTTGTGGTAAGAAAATCATTTTTATAGCATTTATCCTACCTATTAAGGACATCGGAAGTGTTTTCCAAAATTTAATCAAATTATTTAATTTCTTAAGTAAGGGATTATAATTAGCTTTAAACATATCATGGTAATTTCTAGTAATCTCAATTCCTAAATATTTGAATTTTTCCATAGCTATTTTAAAAGGGAATTTCCTGAGATGTGTTGAGTCTTTTGGTTTAATCGACATAATTTCACTTTTGTTCCAATTTATTCTATATCCTGAAAAGGATCCAAAGTCCTCAATTAAGTTTAATATATTTGGTATACTAATTTGTGGTTTTGTGATGTACAGTAGTACATCATCAGCATATAGGGATAGTTTGTTGTTTGAATATTTTGTGTTATAACCGTGAATATTCGAGTGTGTTCTTATTTTTTCAGCAAGGGGTTCAATTACCAAAGCAAATAACAGCGGTGATAGTGAACATCCTTGTCTGTTGCCCCTAGATAATTCGAATTTTGAAGATAATATATTATTAGTTAGTATTCTAGCCGTAGGTTTGTTATATAGTAGTTTTATCCATGCAATAAAGTTTTCTCCCAATTGG
Organism: Malacoraja senta; assembly: GCA_038087875.1. Lineage (NCBI taxonomy): Eukaryota > Metazoa > Chordata > Chondrichthyes > Rajiformes > Rajidae > Malacoraja > Malacoraja senta. The sequence continues at coordinate 489,644 of JAXLNO010000757.1, read as the reverse complement.
AATTTTTGCAATACTTTGATCATATAGTCCCATTCTACTTGATCAAACGCTTTTTCTGCGTCCAGTGAGATGATAGCTAACTCTTGGTCATAAGATTTATGTGAATGCATTATGTTAAGCAAACGTCTCAAATTATTAAATGAGTGTCTCTTAGGTATAAATCCTGTTTGATCCTCATGTATTAGTCTACTAACATACTTGCTTAATCTATTGGCTAATGTTTTTGCTATTATTTTCTGATCCGTATTTAACAAAGCAATAGCTCTATATGATCCTGGTTCTTCTATATTTTTATCTTTTTTAAGTATTAATATGATCGTTGATTCCGCTAGTGTTTCAGGTAGGTTTTGCTCTTTATAAGCATATGTATACATTTTTTGTAATCGTGGAGTAACTATATCATAAAAAGATTTATAAAATTCATTACTGAATCCGTCTGGTCCTGGTGTTTTTCCATTTTTTAGTGTTTTTATTGTGTCTTCTATCTCCTTAGAAGTAATTTGTGCTCCCAGTTCCTCTTGTTCCCTGCGTTCTAATTGTGGTAGATTACAATTATCTAAAAATTCTGAGATTTTATTATTGTCTATTGACGTTTTAGATGTGTATAGATTCTGGTAAAATTGAGCAAATCTTTTATTGTCTATAAACCGATTTGTCTATAAACCGGTTAAGTCCACGCTTGCCATCATTCACCCCTTAACTGTTTCTCCCAGTTTCTGCAAGTCAGTCGTGCAATGAAAATAAAGATCATACTGGATCATAGTTGCTGATTGTTGTGGATAGTAGTGGATTGTTTGTTTGTTACTAGTGAAAACTAGAGCATCTTGACTTTAAATTGTTTTGGTGGAGATATCGGCATCTGTCTCCTTAACCACACATTGATGCGTTTGCCCTAGGTTTACTTGATCTCTGCTAATATTCATGGCATCTTCTTGAATGGTCCCGACAAAAACATCCATTTATGTAGTGTATGAAGGAACTGCAGATGCTGGTTTAAACTGAAGATAGACACAAAAAACTGGAGTAACTCAGCAGGACATGCAGCATCTCCGGAGAGAAGGAATGGGTGACGTTTCGGGTCAAGACCCTTCTTCAGACTGATGTTAGGGTAATGGGCGTTACAGAGATAGAATGTAGTCGGAGACATTAAGACTGGTAGGAGAATTGGGAAGGGGAGGGGATGAAGAGAGGGAAAGCAAGGGCCACTTGAAGTTAGAGAAGTCAATGTTCATACTGCTGGGGGTGTAAGCTACCCAAGCACCGCATATTTCATTTGGGGAGCTTACATCCTAGCATTTTGTGTCTATCTTTGATTTAAACCAGCATCTGCAGTTCTTTCCTACACAGGATGTGGAATAGAAATAGGTAAAGATGCAAAAGGTTTTGGTAAGATATTTAAGCATGGATTATTTTCACGGAGCCAGGTGTAGTTTTAAAGTTCAATGAATTGACCAAGTGGTTAAGGATTTTTTCAGTGTTGAGTTGTTAAGATGTGAAATTCTCTGTTGAAAATTATGAAGAAAATTGATTAAATGAATAAGTTTTAGAATTGAAATTGATAATTATAAAATAAAAAAAGAATTTGAGAATTAGACAAATGTTGCCTTGAATGAATGCATGGTTAGCAGGTTTCCAAAATGAAGTCTAGAATTTGGGAGCAGGTTAAGTGGCTATAAGTGACATGAGAGTTGAATATTTTGAATTATTCTCCCCATAATTCAATGATCGCCCCATCATCGAGGACATTTGGGATAGGTCATAAGGTGATAAGATGTGAAAGGAGTAGAATTAGTCCATTCAGCCCATCAAGTCTATGCTATTCAATCATGGCTTAACTATCTCTCCCTTCCAACCCCATTCTCCTGCCTTCTCCCCATAACCCCTAACACCTATGCTAATCAAGAGTCTATCTGCATTCCACAGATTCACCACCCTCTGACTAAAGAAATTCCTCTTCATCTCCTTCAATTCTGAGGCTGTGGCCTCTAGTCCTAGACTTTCCCACTAGTGGAAACATCCCCTCCACGTCCACTCTATCCAAGCCTTTCACTATTTGGTACGTTTCAATGAGGTCCCCCCTCATTCTTTTAAACTCTAGCGAGTACAGGCCCAGTGCCATCAAACGGTCCTCATATGTTAACCCACTCATTCCTGGGATCATTCTTGTTAACCTCCTCTGGACCCTCTCCAGGGCCAGCACATCCTTCCTCAGATATGATGCCTAAGATTGTTCACAATACTCCAAATGTGGCCTGAACAGCGTCTTATAGAGCCTCAGCATAGCATCCTTGTTTTTGTATTCTGGCCTCTTGAAATAAATGCTAGCATTGCGTTAGCCTTCTTTTCTACCGATTCGACTTGCAGATTAACTTTTTTGGGAATCCTGCACCAGCACTCCCAAGTCTCTTTGCACGTCTGATTTCTGGATTCTTTCCCCATTTAGAAAATAGTTTACGCTATTTAGTAGGATAACTGATTTATTGACCATATGAGAATGAATGGAGATTGTATGGGAAGGTGGATTTGAAGCAGATGATTGCCTTTGGTCTCATTGGCTTTCGAGGCTGTAGCCCAAATGCAATAGAACTAGGCCGGAATGCCAACTTGGTTGGCATGGACAATGTGGGCCGAAGGGCCTGTTTCTGTGCAGTGTAACTCCATTATTGCACAGCAGTTACAGAGGATGCGACATATTTCTGAGATCTTAATATTTTTCTCTCATAGTGGAAGATTGATGACAAGCCAATTAAGATTGATAAGTGGGATGGTGCGGCTGTGAAAAATGCCTTGGATGACGCTGCCAAAAAGGTAGGCAATGTGAATTTCTTGCAGTTTAACCAGTTCACCTGGCTCGAAGCCAGTGGAAGTCCTGCTGGTTAATGGGTTGCAGTCCGGAACAGTCTGAATATTTTATCCTGCCTGTAAATGACTTTACTTTTCCACGTGGATAAACACAATTAAGAAACTTTCTCTTCTAATCAGCATGCTAAGTGTAAACTAAATGCTGAATTGAAATGTAAACTAAAATCTAAATGCTGAATATAAAATGTAAACTGGTGAATGTAGTTTGAGGAGCTTCTCAGTGGAGTGTAAATAGTAATCTGCGTGAAACACTAACTTGAGTTCTGTCTACAAATACATCCTGAAGGGCCTGTCCCACTTATGCAACTTTTTCGGCGACTGCCGGCACCGTCATAGGTCGTTGCAGGTCGCCGAAAATTTTCAACATGTTGGAAATCCAGCGGCGACCAGAACAAGGTACGACTCTTTGGGCGACTACTCACGACCATACAGGCTTCACCCGTATGGTCGTGAGTTGTCTCCTCAGTCGCCCAAAGAGTCGTAGTGTCTTTCTGGTCGTCGCTGGATTTTCAACATGTTAAAAATTTTCGGCGACCTGCAACGACCTATGACGGGTGCTGGCAGTCGCAGAAAAAGTCGCGTAAGTGGGACAGGCCCATGACTTTGAGTATTTTCCAACTTTACATTTTTTAAAATTTAATTTACTGTCACGTGCCATCGTTATCCGTTTGAATTCCTCACATTTAGCTTTTGCTTCTGTCCTAGGTTCTTCTGGAGAAGTACGGGTATGAGGAGAATTATGGCCTGATTGATGGTCGACTCCTCATCTGCACCATCTCCTGCCTCTTTGCGATAGTTGCCCTGATCTGGGACTATATGCATCCTTTTCCAGAGTCAAAGAACGTACTTGCTGGCTGTGTGCTGTCATATCCTTTTATTTGGAAGTGATGTACCACTTTAGCACTGATAAAAGTCCCACATATTTAGGATGTGACACTATAAGCACTTGTTTTATATGCCTTCTACAAGAGGGCACGGTGGCGCAGCGGTAGAGTTGCTGCCTTACAGCGCTTGCAGCGCCATTGACTCGGGTTTGATCCTGACTACGGGAGCTGTCTGAACGGAGTTTGTGCATTCTCCCCGTGACCTGCATGCGTTTTCTCCGAGATCTTCAGTTCCTCCCACACTCCAAAGACGTGCAGGTTTGTAGGTTAATTGGCTTGGTAAATGTAAAAAATTGTCCCTGGTGTGTGTAGGATAGTGTTAATGTGCAGGGATCGCTGGTTGGCGCGGACCCAGTGGGCCGAAAGGCCTGTTTCCGCGCTGTATCTCTAAAGTACAAGTACTTGTTAAAGGCCATTCACTGCTATACATTGGGAAACATGGCTGGAAATTGTGCACCTTAGGTTGCTGTAAATATCAACAAGGTAGTGACCGTATAGATCTGAGTTGGTTTATTATTGTCACGTGTACCGATACAAAAACTTGAATTTTGCACGCTATTCAGATAAATCGTACTACATAGGGGCTAGTAGAATCAAGGGATATGGGGAGAAGGCAGGCATGGGTTATTGATTGGGGACGATCAGCCATGATCGCAATGAATGGCGGGGCTGGCTCGAATGGCCAAATGGCCTACTCCTGCACCTATTGTCTACACTTAAGTACAACAGGGAGTGAAGTAAAGTCACTAGCAGTGAAGTTGACCTTCCAGTTAATGTTCCGTTGGCCTTCCAAAGTGTGTCAGTTGTACACGACTTTGTGTTTTGTGCAGAAGCAGTACATTTTGTTTTCTTTAACAACATTGCACCTATTTTGTTATGATGGGAATTCTCACATTTTATACTTCGTACAAAGAGAGAAGCATATTTTTAATTGCGATACAGAAAGACCCTGCTGGATTGGATCCTGGAGATACCTGGCAGCTGTCGTCATCTCTGCGGAGGTACTGAACTTTAATTTCTCTCCAAACCATGCAACAGGAAAGAATGTAGAGGAAGATTTGAGGATGGTGCCAGGACGAGAGCCTGAGCTATAGGGAGAGGACTCTCCTCCTTGGAACGTTGAGGGGTGATTTTATGTAGAGTGTTTAAAATCATGAGGGGAGTGAATATGTTGAATGCACAGTCTTTTACCCAGAGTATAGGTATCAAGAACCAGACAGCAAGCAGTGAAGAAAGTGAATGGCATGTTGGCCTTTATAACAAGAGGAGTTGAGTATAGGAGCAAAGAGGTCCTTCTGCAGTAGGTCAGGGCCCTAGTGAGACCTGGAGTATTGTGTGCAGTTTTGGTCTCCTAATTTGAGGAAGGACATACTTGCTATTGAGGAAATGCAGCGTAGGTTTACAAAGTTAATTCCCCGGATGGCGGGACTGTCATAAGCTGAGAGATTGGAGTGGCTGGGCTTGTACACTCTGGAGTTTAGAAGGATGAGAGGGGATCATATTGAAACATATAAGATTATTAAGGGTTTTGACACGCGAGAGGCAGGAAACGTGTTCCCGATGTTGGGGGAGTCCAGAACCAGGGGCCACAGTTTAAGAATAAGGGGTAAGCCATTTAGAACGGAGTCGTGGGAACACTTTTTCACACAGAGAGTTGTGAGTCTGTGGAATTCTCTGCCTCAGATGGCGGTGGAGGCCGATTCTTTGGATACTTTCAAGAGAGAGCTAGATAGGTCTCTTGAAGATAGCGGAGTCAGGGGATATGGGGAGAAGGCAGGAACGGGGTACTGATTGGGGATGATCACATTGAATGGCGGTGCTGGCTCGAAGGGCCGAATGGCCTACTCCTGCACCTATTGTCTACTGTTTATTGTCAGAAGATGTAGGGTTAATTTGACAGGGAAAGATATAATAAGAACCCGAAAGGCAACTTTTTCACTCGGGGTAATGGGTATAAAGAATGAGCTGGCAGAGGAGATCTACCTAATCTCCCTGCTGCTGGACACTTTAATTCTCCTTCCCATTCCCACACAGACCTTTCTGTCCTCGGCCTCCTCCATTGTCAGAGTGAGGGTAAATGCTGCGTAGTCGGAGGAATTGGGAGAAGGGGAATAGAGTCTTTGCAGGAAGCAGGGTGGGAAGAAGTGTAGTCAAGATAGTTGTGGGAGTCAGTGGGTTTGTAATAGACGTCAGTCAATAGTCTGTTTCTTGTGATGGAGTCTGTGAGATCAAGAGAGGGGAGGGAGGTGTCGGAGATGGTGCAAGCAAATTTGAGTGCAGGATGGAAATTGGTGGCGAAGTTGATGAGGTTGGTTTGTGTGATGGTCTGGTCTGCGTCCACAGCTCCCTTGGCCTTGAATGGTGCTGTTTTCCAGACTCGGCTGTGATGTATCCCGATAGTATTAGACGGAAGTATAGAATGTATCTTGATTTAATTTGCCACGTTATTGAGCTGTGTCTCAGACAGCTATTTAGATGAGGTAGCCGGTTAAAGTGAACTAGAACACATATTGTTTAAGAAAGAACTGCAGATGCTGTAAAGATCGAAGGTAGACAAAAATGCTGGAGTAACCCAGCGGGTGAGGCAGTATCTATGGAGCGAAGGAATAGGTGATGTTTAGGCTCGAGACCCTTCTTCACACTGAAGAAGGGTCTCGGATGTTCTAGTATGGAACACCTCATCTTGGGCGCAGATGTGGCGTAGACGGAGGAATTTGGAGATAGACTTTGCAGGAAGCAGGATGGGAAGAAGTGTAGTCGAGATAGTTGTGGGAGTCAGTGGGTTTCTAATAGACGTCAGTCAATAGTCTATTTGTTGTGATGGAGTCTGTGAGATCAAGAAGGGGGGGGGGGGAGGTGTCGGAGATGGATCTCCAGTCTGACGAAGGGTCTCGACCCAAAACACCACCTATTCCTTCGCTCCATGGATGCTGCCTCACCCACAGTTTCTCCAGCATATTTGTCTGCCTAGAACACATATTGAATCCTTTCACGTTGCCGTGAATCATGCCTGCGATGGTCAGGGGAGCAAGTCGCTGGCCAGTGGTTGCAGGGAGAGTGCAGTTTGTGAGCTTGCTGATTAAATAATTTTGTCCTGCCCCTCCCCTGGAAGATGATTGCCCTGCATTAACTTTCTAATTCTGTTCTCCAGGTTTGATGACCAGTACACCCTGAGAATGACGTTCATCGATGGGAGAACCAACCAGGAGCGGGAGAGGGAATTTACCAAGTCCCTCGAGTACTTCTTGGATGAATCTGGGACCATGGTGATGGATCTGTTTGAGCCAGAAGTGTCGAAACTGCATGATTCTTTAGGGAAGAAGAAAAAGATGAAATAAGAGTCTGTATGTGCTTTGCATTGTGTTGTACTGCTGGGATCGTACTCAAGAAAGGAAAAAAAAAAACACGTTTGTCGATGTTGTTGTAATTGCATCCCGTTCACCGCTGGCTGGCTGCTCCCACAGGCTTGTTTGTATTTTGCAACAGCAGCGAATATTTATACTGCGACTTTGTAATACAGTGAAATATCCCCGGGCAAGTTGCAGGAGGGCTCGACTCTTTGCCAAAGTTACAAATGATCTGGTTCAACCTCTGGCACTGACCCAGGGCATTGGCCGGCAAGCACAATATTTACCATGGCTAGATTATGGAGGGTTATGGACCAAGCGCAGGCAAGTTGGGTCTAGACAATAGACAATAGGTGCAGGAGTAGGCCATTCGGCCCTTTGAGCCAGCACCGCCATTCAATGTGATCATGGCTGATCATCCCCAATCAGTACCCTGTTCCTGCCTTCTCCCCTTATCCCCTGACTCTGCTATTTTAAGCCTATCTAGCTCTCTCTTGAAAGTATCCAGAGAACTGGCCTCCACTGTCCTCTGAGGCAGAGAATTCCACAGACTCACCACTCTGTGAGAAAAAGTGTTTCCTCGTCTCCTAAATGGCTTACTCCTTATTCTTAAACTGTGGGGCCTGGTTCTGGACTCCCCCAACATCGGGAACATATTTCCTGCCTCTAGTGTGTCCAAGCTCTTAATAATCTTATATGTTTCAATGAGATTCCCTCTCATCCTTCTGAACTCCATAGTGTAGAAGCCCAGCTGCTCCATTCTCTCAGCATATGACTCCATTCTCTCAGCATATGGCTCCATTCTCTCAGCATATGGTTCCATTCTCTCAGCATATGACTAGGGGAGCTGGGACATTGTTGGCCGCTGTGGACGAGTTGGGCCAAAGGGCCTGTTTCCACGCTGTATCCCTCTATGACTCAATGAATGAATTAATACGTTTATTGGCCAAGTATTCACATACAAGGAATTTGCCTTGGTGCTCCGCCCGCAAGTGGCAACATGACATACAGTGACGGTTAGGAATGACACATAAAACATTAAACATTAATAATAAAACATTATTGATTAAACATGTGAATGTAATAAAATGCCGATACTATGAGTGGGTGATAAAGGGTCTGAAGAAGGGTTTCGGCCCAAAACGTTGCCTATTTCCTTCACTCCGTAGATGCTGCTGCACCCGCTGAGTTTCTTCAGCATTTTTGTCTACCTATGAGTGGGTGATATCCCTGATTTAGTTTAAAGATACAGCGTGGAAACATACCCTTTGGCCCACCGAGTCCACGCCAACTTCGATTACCTAGTATGTTACTAGGTTTCAACTAGAACGTTTCCTCTCCTCCATTAGAAGTTGGACGTGCAGCCTGAAAATTGAGTGTAGTTTATTATTGTCAGGTGTACTGAGGTACAGTGAAAAGCTTTTGTTTGCTTGCTATCCAGTTTAAAAAAAAGACTCAACATGAATACAATCAAGCCGTCAGATAAAGAGTACACCCTTTAGTGCAAGATGGAGAGTGAGGACATAGGTAACTGAAGTTTCTCAGGTCTTCTTCCCAGTTGGTAACATGGGTGCAACTTGGGAGAGGAGTTGGGTTAGTTTGGGGGAGGGGTGAGAGGATGACTACCAGTGTCTCATTACAGTATCTCTATCAATCTAGCGCTGCCTGTCTGGCTCCGTTTATTTCCTGTGCAGGTTTTATGCAAAGAATTTCCAGTTTGTCTGCATTTGTCATAGGGCGGCACGGTGGTGCAGCGGTAGAGTTGCTGCCTTGCAGCGCTTTTAGCGCCAGATACCACTTAGGTTTTCTCCGAGATCTTCGGTTTCCCCCCACACTCCAAAGACATACATGTTTGTAGGTAAATTGGCTTGGTATAAAATGTAAATTGTCCCTAGCTGAATGCACTACTCTCTGCAGAGCCTTCTTGTCCTGGGCAGAGCTGTTCCCAAACCAGATCGAGATGTTACCGGACAGGATGCTTTCTACAGCCCCAGAGTAGAAGGACTGAAGGATCCTCAGCGAGGCTCTAAATTTCCTCAGCTGTCTTGAGGTGGTAAAGGCGCTGCCTTGCCTTCCTGATCGGCCAGTCTAGGTTTTGTCTCGCCGATGCATAAGAGTCCACATCTTGAACAGCGGATACAGTAGCTGTGATTGGAGGAGGTGCAAGTGAACCGCCTAACCTGAAAGGACTGTCGGTGTCCCTGGACAGAGTCGAGGGAGGAGTACTTCTTCAACGTGGTCTTGTTACACAATTTAAAACCATGTGCCAATTAACTCTTGTCTGCACATGGTGTCAATGGTGGGTAGATGGGGGATATCACAATGATACACGGGTAGAAAAGGTTTAGAGGGGTGTGGACTGATGGGACCAGTATGGATGGGGGCAACTTGGTCGGCATAGGCAAGTTGGGTCGAAGGGCCTTTTTCTGCGCTATATGATCGTGGATTGTCACCTTGTGGTGGAGAAGCTTGTGTGGTCCTGTGAGCGATGCCGTCTGGAGCTACGCTCCTGGTAGGGCCACCCATGGCGGTAAGGTCGAGGGGGAGGTCTCTGACAAAGAGCAATCCAACCAAGACCTCAACGGTGGAATAGGCGGAGGACGATGGCTGACCTTAGTGGAGCGTAACAACGGCTGGGAAGGCGGATGAAGGCTGCAGCAGAAAAGGGTCTCCGGTCGTCTTGGACTCCGTACCACTGGATCCTGACTGGGTGACTGCACCAGTCTCCCCACGTTAAACAAAGTCACTCACAGGCGTCCTCCAACCCTGGAGACACCCATGGTCAGCCACGACCGAAGGGGGTCTAAGAAGATTGTGGCTGGAGACAGAGGTAACTGGATGCTAGAATCTTAAACGAAATCGAGGATCTCAGGGGGGGGGGGGGGGTCAGGCAGCATCTGTGGAGGGAATGGAAAGATGATGTTTCAGGTTAGAAACCTTCAGATTTCCACAGTCTGCAGAAGGGTCCTGAGCCAGAATGTCCTCTGTTCATTCCCTCCACAGATGCTCCCTGCCCCGCTGAGTTACCCCAGCACTTGATGTGCTGGAGTTTAGTGGCTGTCTTTCTATTTCTTGATGAGTACGGGTATCAGAAGTTATGGGGAGAAGGCAGGAGAATGGGGTTAGGATGGAGAGATAGATCAGCCATGATAGAATGGCGGAGTAGAGACGATGGGCAAATTCGACTCCTATCACTTATGATCTTTTGTGAGCGTTTACTTTGTTAAGTGGATATGTAGACAATAGGTGCAGGAGTAGGCCATTCGGCCCTTTGAGCCATTCAATGTGATCATGGCTGATAATCCACAATCATTACCCCGTTCCTGCCTTTTCCCCATATCACCTGACTCCGCTATCTTTAAGAGCCCTATCTAGCTCTCTCTTGAAAGTATCCAGAGAACCGGCCTCCACCGCCCCCTGAGGCAGAGAATTCCACACTCACAACTCTGAGAAAAAGTGCTTCCTCGTCTCCTTTCTAAATGGCAACGAAATTTCGTTCAGACCGAAAGGTCTGAATGACAAATAAAGGAATCTCTAATCTCTAATCTCTTATCCCTTATTCTTAAACTGTGGCCCCCGGTTCTGGACTCCCCCAACATCGGGAACACGTTTCCTGCCTCTAGCGTGTCCAAACCCTTAATAATCTTATATGTTTCAATAAGATCCCCTCTCATACTTCTAAGCTCCAGAGTATACTAGCCCAGCCGCTCCATTCTTCAGCATATGACAGTCCCGCCATCCTGGGAATTATCCTGGTGAACCTACGCTGCACTCCCTCAATAGCAAGAATGTCCTTGCTCAAATTCGTGGTTGCAGAGTTGGATTCTAGACTAGCCTTACTGAGGGTTACCATCTCTACCAGGGCACCTGCTAACAGCCTGGAAAGTTGATCTTGATTGAAGGCTGTCTCTTTGCAACCACTAAATAATTTGCAAATAATTGCAAATACTAAATTTGCAATTAAAAGTTTGCCAAGGAATAGCTATTTCGTGTGGTGGGAGCTGTAATTCTGATTGAGGTTTTGTGGCGTCTCTTTAAGGGGGAATGGAGCACTCGTCAGATCATAAGATCATGTGAGAGGAGTAGAATTAGGCCATTCGGCCCATCAAGTCTACTCCGCCATTCAATCACGGCTGATCTATCTCTCCCTCCTAACCCCATTCTCCTGCCTTCTCCGCACAACTGAGAAGTAAGTAAGTTTATTGGCCAAGTATTCACATACAAGGGATTTGCCTTGGTGCTCCGCCCACAAGTAACAACATGACATACAGTGACAGTTACGAATGATTCAGAAAACACTAAACATTAATAATAATAAAACATTAATGATAAAACACCATTGATCAAGCATGTGAACCAACAAAATACCAGATCAAAGGGAGGCTACAAATTATTGGCTGTTGAGTAGAGCAACTACTCGTGGATAAAAACTGTTTTTATGTCTGGCTGTGGCAGCGTTGACAGTCCGGAGTCGCCTTCCAGAGGGAAGTGATTCAAAGAATTTGTGGCCAGGGTGAGAGGGGTCAGAGATGATCTTGCCCGCTCGCTTCCTGGCCCTTGCAGTGTACAGTTCGTCAATGGGAGAGAAGGTTGCAGCCAATAACCTTCTCAGCTGATTGGACGATTCGCTGCAGCCTCCAGGTGTCGTGCTTGGTGGCTGAGCCAAACCAGACCATGATGGAGAAGGTGAGGACAGACTCTACGATGGCCGTATAGAATTGGACCATCATTGCCTGTGGCTGGTTGTGCTTCCTCAGCTGCTGCAGGAAGTACATCCTCTGTTGTGCCAATGGTAGCCCCCCACTTAAGGTCCTTGGAGATGATGGTTCCCAGGAACTTAAAAGACTCCACAGATGTGACTGTGGTGTTGTTGATGGTGAGTGAGGTGAGGGGAGGGGGAGCTCTCCTAAAGTCTACAATCAATTCCACTGTCTTAAGAACTTAAAAGACTCCACAGATTCTCTCACCAATGAAACTGAATAACAATAATTATAACAAAAACCCAATTATACATAGCACAATCAGAACTTGGAAACAAATAAAACAAAATTTAAAATTAAGAAATTTATCGCTTTTATCTCCCATAATTAATAACCCTTCATTTAATCTCTCTATTACAGACAAATATTTCATACAATGGGATAGACTAGGAATTAAAACGTTCGGTGACTTGTACGAAACTGGAAAATTACTATCATTCCAACAATTACAAATAAAATATAAACTCGGAAATAATCAATATTTTAAATATTTTCAAATATGTGACTATTTGAAAAAATATACAAAAGATCATCATAATACCTCAACAGATGTATTGGATGAAGCAATGCAGATAAAAGCTGAATCAGCAAACTTAATATCATATTTGTATAATATTATTTTAAATGTAGAAACACCATCTACGGAAGGTATTAGAAGAGACTGGGAACAAGAATTAGCTATTAAAATCTCAAAGGAAAGGTGGAATGAACATTTATTAAACGTGCATAAATGTTCGATTAATGTAAGACACACTTTAATACAATTTAAAATTTTACATAGATTATATTATTCTAAAACTAAAATCAATAAAATTTTCCCAAATGTATCATCAATTTGTGATAAATGTCAATCTCAAGAAGCTACTATAGCGCACATCATTTGTTTTCTGTACAAAAATTCAAAGATTTTGGATTGAAATTTTTGAAATCTTTACAAAATTATTTAAAATTAAACTGATACCCAAAGCAGAATGGATTATCTTCGGAACAACGGAAGATAGTCCAGAACTAAACGTGTTCCAAAAGAAATTAATAGACTATGGGTTAATAACTGGAAAAAAGTTTATCCTAAAATTCTGGAAAAACGCTTCAATACCAACTATAAACATGTGGATTTCAAATATGTTCGAAACATTACACCTAGAAGAGATAAGACTCCTCCTGGCAGGTAAACCAGATCACTTCCACCTGACGTGGTCTGCATTTATAGAATTATTACAAGTATAGGGTGCAAAAGTACTAAAACAAAAAAAAAACAGGTCAGGTAAGGAGGGATAAAACCTGGAGAGTTGGTATGTCCCATTTGCGTGATGCTTATAAAAAAGTATCTGTTTTTCTCTTTTCCCTCTTTCTCTTTTTTCTCCTTTTTTAGGGTCTATTACTTAACTCTTTCCTTTTGTTTTTAATTTCTTTTTTATAGGGTCTTTGGCTTTTGTTTTTGTTTTTTGTTGTCACGTTTTTTACACCTTCACTTTTTTCCTTCACTTTCTTCTTTCTCTCAATCTCATCCTTTCCCTTTATTAGTGTAGAAAATTGTAATAAGATATATGTGATGAGTACTAGTGTAATTGATTGTAATGTAATGTACTTCTAATAAATAAAAATAAAAATAAAAAAAAGACTCCACAGATGTGACTGTGGTGTTGTTGATGGTGAGTGAGGTGAGGGGAGGGGGAGCTCTCCTAAAGTCTACAATCAATTCCACTGTCTTAAGAGCATTGAGCTCTAGTCAATAGTCAACAGTCAGATTTCTTCGTCACATACACAATGAAGTGCAGTGAAATGAACTTGCCAGCAGCGGTATAATTAAAAAGAATAATAAAATCGTGACGTGCAGCTCCTTCCTGCACAGATTTCCTTCCTTCAAACAGTACGGTTCTCCCTCAATATGATCCTTGAATTCCTGCCCCTTCCTGTGGTTGTTCTTCCCAGCCTTGAAATTCCATCCAGAAAATGACAGAGGGCGAGACAGATGTGCTGACTTACGGAGGAAAATTAATTCCCGGGATGGCGGGACTGTCATGTGCTGAGAGAATGGAGCAGCTGGGCTTGTACACTCTGGAGTTTAGAAGGATGAGAGGGCATCTCATTGAAGCACATAAGATTATTAAGGGTTTGGACACGCTAGTGGCAGGCAACATGTTCCCGATGTTAGGGGAGTCCAGAACCAGGGGCCACAGTTTAAGAATAAGGTGTAAGCCATTTAGAACGGAGACAATGATACACTTTTTCACACAGAGAGTTGTGAGTCCGTGGAATTCTCTGCCTCAGAGGGCGGTGGAGGCGGGTTCTCTGGATACTTTCAAGAGAGAGCTATATAGGGCTCTTAAAGATAGCGGAGTCAGGGGATATGGGGAGAAGGCAGGAACGGGGTACTGATTGGGATGATCAGCCATGATCACAGTGAATGGCGGTGCTGGCTCGAAGGGCTGAATGGCCTACTCCTGCACCTATTGTCTATTGTCAAAAACGTACAGTATATTACTGCCAAGTCCCTTTTACAACAAGGACATGATATCTTAGAATGTCCTGTATATATCTTAAAATAAACCATTGTGGCGGCCCCTGGGGATTAGGCCACTCCTTGAGTCACCCCCCTCGGCTCTTGAGGGACAGGGACGATTGTCTGCCCATGGGGTTTCCCGGTTCCAGCTCGGGGGTGATCTGTGTGTTTTTCCATGCTTCATTAAAGGACATCTGAACCAGCCTGGCCTCTAGCCTTTTCCTGACCTCGTCCAGGCCACTACACCATCAACATTATGAAGAAGGGTCTCGACCTGAAACGTCGCCTATTCCTTCGCTCCATAGATGCTCCCTCACCTGCTGAGTTTCTCCAGCTGAGGAGGATAAAGAAGCTCAACTGGCCAGAAATTTACAGCCTTTTAAAAAAAATGTTTGCATTCTTTGAATTTGCAACCTGCAGATGATAGTGTGGTAACGGAAACAAGGCAGCCACTTCCTGCTCACCACAAGGCCTGCAAACAGCAGTGTCAGTGCGCTTCTGGTTTTGTTTGGACACACTTTCCTTGCTGAGGGTATATTATAGACAATAGGTGCAGGAGGAGGCCATTCGGCCCTTCGATGCAATGTGATCATGGCTGATCATCCCCAATCAATACTCCGTTCCTGCCTTCTCCCCATTTCCCCTGACTCCGCTATCTTTAAGAGCCCTATCTAGCTCTCTCTTGAAAGTATCCAGAGAACTGGCCTCCACCACCCTCAGTGGCAGAGAATTCCACAGACTCACCACTCTCTGTGAGAAAAAGTGTTTCCTCGTCTCCGTTCTAAATGTCTTACTCCTTATTCCTAAACTGTGGCCCCTGGTTCTGGACTCCCCCAACATGGGGAACATGTTTCCTGCCTCTAGCGTGTCCACACCTGTAATAATCTTATATGTTTCAATAAGATCCCCTCTCATCCAGAGTATACAAGCCCAGCCGCTCCATTCTCTCAGCATATGACAGTCCCGCCATCCCATATTGTGGGGAGGGCTTTGGTTTAGACATCTCAGCTAACAGCAAATTGGTGTCACTCAAAAAGCACAACACTCCTTCAGTATTAGTAGCAAAGTGTTAACCCGCATAATATGGTCTAAATGTACAGGAAGGAACTGCAGATGCTAATTTAAACCAAAGATAGACACAAAATGCTGGAGTAACTCAGCGGGTCAGACAGCATCTCTGGAGAGAAGGAATAGGTTTTGGCGAGTCGAGACAGTGAGTGAATTCAACGGGTTTTATTTTGAACAGTAAAACAATGAATAAACTCGAGTCGATAAGACAGCCAACCAAACGATGTTGCATCCACAAGTGTGGCGCTAGAATGAATTAACGCGGTAAAAGCGCGCGAATAACGCTCCCCGCGCCCACGTGACTGGAGCAACCAATCCGATGGTTTGACTACCCCAAGGCACCAGCAGGTGGCGCTTTAGGACTCCTCCCCTTCCCCCCTCAGAACCCGAGGTACGGAACCGAGCAGGGACCCGGACATAATGACCAGAATGCGTGGTCAGCGGAGGCGGGTGGGTGTAACAAGGGGAACAGGCCAAACAGCTCCAGGAGACCGTAAGGGGGCGGGAGTAACAAGAGGGACTGGTCGAACAGGACCAGGAAACTGCAACGGAACGGAAGGAACGGGTACAACCGGGTCAGGGGCAAAGAGGGACAACCGGTGCACCTGGATCGGCCGGCGGACGACCTCTACGTCGGGGCAGCGCGACCACGTCTGGGCATGGGCGGGCTTGAGTCGACCGACAGAGACAAACTCCTCCCGGCCCCCCCCCCACGTCCAAGGTGAAGGTGGCGACACCAGACCGCAACACCCGGAACTCGTGGACTCGATGCAAGGGCGATCTGTGAGCGTCCCAGCGAACGAAAACAAAGATACAATGCCGCAGAACCGACGGCACGTGCACCGCCGGCAAACCGTGCCGCGAGGTGGGAACTGGAGCCAACCCGCTCACCCGCTCCCGGAGGGTCACCAGCATCCCCAGGCACCCACAAGGCCGAGCCGTACACAAGCTCGGCAGAGGAAGCGGTCAAGTCCTCCTTGGGGCCGGTGCGGATCCCGAGTAGCACCCATGGCAACTGGTCCACCCAATCCGGACCCGCGCCTTCAACGCCGACTTGAGGCCTGTGCGTGGTATGCGGTGGTATGGTGTAACCGCGCCCTGTAGAGCTGAGCCAGGGAAGACCATAAAGCGGCAGTGAATTGGGCCCCCCCGGTCGGTGGAGATATCCGACGGGACCCCGAACCGGGCAATCCAGTTGGCCGCCAGGGCCCGAGCGCAGGCCGCGGTGGAGGAGTCCGAGAGCGGGATAGCCTCTGGCCACCTCGTGAATCGGTCCACGACGGTGAATAAATGGGTGGCGCCGCGGGATGTTGGCAACGGGCCCACTAGGTCAGCTTGAATATGCAGGAAACGGCCCGCGGGGACGGCAAAATCCCGCACTGGAGGCTGCACGTGCCGCTGGACCTTGGAGGTCTGACAGGGAAGGCAGGCACGGGCCCAGGCCGCCACCTGCTTGCGGAGACCGTGCCAGACAATCTTGTCCGCCACCAGCGCGGAGGTCGCCCGTATGGACGGGTGGACCAGACCGTCAATGGAGTAAAAAATCCGGCGACGCCATCTTATGGGTACGATCGGGCGAGGTCGACACGTTAATATCTAAATGGCATCAAGTTGGGGAAAAAAGGAAGTACAACGGGATCTGGGGGTCCTTGTACATCAGTCTATGAAAGTAAGCATGCAGGTACAGCAGGCAGTGAAGAAAGCGAATGGCATGTTGGCCTTTATAACAAGAGGAATCGAATATAGGAGCAAAGAGGTCCTTCTGCAGTTGTACAGAGCCCTAGTGAGACCACACCTGGTATTGTGTGCAGTTTTGGTCCTCTAATTTGAGGAAGGGCAGTCTTGCTATTGAGGGAGTGCAGTGTAGGTTTACAAGGTTAATTTCCGGGATGGCGGGACTGTCATATGCTGAGAGAATGGAGCAGCTGGGCTTGTACACACTGGAGTTTAGAAGGATGAGAGGATATCTTATTTGAAACATATAAGATTGTTAAGGGCTTGGACACACTAGAGGCAGGAATCATGTTCCCGATGTTGGGGGAGTCCAGAACCAGGGGCCACAGTTTAAGAATAAGGAGTAAGCCATTTAGAATGGAGACGAGGAAACACTTTTTCTCACAGAGAGTGGTGAGTCTGTGAAATTCTCTGCCTCAGAGGGCGGTGGAGTCAGGTTCTCTGGATACTTTCAAAAGAGAGCTAGATAGGGCTCTTAAAAATAGCGGAGTCAGTGGATATGGGGAGAAGGCAGGAACGGGGTACTGATTTTGGATGATCAGCCATGATCATCCAATACAGAGCGGAGGTGCAGAACCTGGCAGACTGGTGCGCTCATAACAATTTGTCACTAAACACCTCCAAGACCAAGGAGCTGATTATTGACTTTAGGAGGTCCCATAATGGAGAATACGCTTCAATCTCCATTTACGGGGAAAGTGTGGAGAGAGTGTCCAGCTTTAAGTTTCTGGGCACTCACATTTCAGAGGACCTCACATGGTCCACCAACACCGCTGCGCTGGTCAAGAAGGCACAGCAACGACTGTTCTTCCTGAGGACATTAAAAAAGACTGGTCTGCCCCAAAAGCTGCTGACAACGTTCTACCGCTGCACCACAGAGAGCATATTAACGTATGACATCTCTGTGTGGTATCTTAGCTGCACGGAGGCGGAGAGGAGAGCTCTTCAGCGCGTCGTCCACAGAGCGCAGAGGATCATTGGGACAGAGCTACCAGCCTTGGAGGGCATGTACCACACACGGTGCCTCAGGAAGGCCGTCAGCATCCATAAGGACTCATCACACCCTTGTAACGGACTGCTTGAACTACTTCCCTCCGGCAGACGTTACAAGGCCTTCTACGCCCGAACCTCCAGACTCAGAAACAGCTTTATTCCAAGAGCTATAGCGGCTCTGAACCGGCCTTGCTGAGTGCCCCCCCCCCCCACCCCCCCCTGGACAGTCTCCCTCGGATGGTCACGTCACTCAGCTTGCTTGCTTATTTATTTGTTTTACTTTCTTGTACATCGGTGGAGCTGCATACTAAATCTCGTTGCACTGACGTGCAATGACAATAAAAGATATTATTATTATTATTATGATCACATTGAATGGCTTTGCTGGCTCGAAGGGCCAAATGGCCTACTCCTGCACCTATTGTCTATTGTCTATGGTCTAAAATCTGGTACATCCAGGTTCAGGAACAGCTACTTCCCCACAGCCATCAGACTATTAAACACAACTTCAAACAAACTCTGAACTATAACAGCCTATTGCACTTTATCTGTTTATTTATGTGTGTATATATATATTCTATTGTATATGGTCACACTGATCTGATATGTATTTATGGGATGATTTTGTGTGCTGTGCCTGTTAGTCCGTGTACAAGATGGCGGTCGGAGGGGAGAGTGGACGCTGGCGCGAATTGGTCGCCGCTGCTCTCTCCTCAAATTGTGTTTCTTATTTTCTTTTGGTGCTCTTGAAATTGAATCCTGTCCTTGATTTGTGTACTGTGGTGTTTTTATATTTAATTTATTCCGATTATGTGTTTTGTATTTTTTTGTGATTCTATGCATTGTAAGGTGTCCTTGGGTTTTAGAAAGGCGCCAGTAAATAAAATTATTATTATTATTATTATTATTATTATGCCTAAAATATTCTGTTGTGCTGCAGCAAGCAAGCAAGATAAGAAGACTTTGTCCAAGTTGTCCAAGAGGGGCGTCACGTGACGCAGCCCACTGACATCCCACGGTCGCTGACGTCACGCAGCCGTTGACGTCACACCTTCGCTGACGTCACGCCGTCTGCCGACGTCACGCAGTCGTTGACGTCACACCTTCGTTGACGTCACGCAGCCTGCAGACGTCGCGCCGCCCGCCACGTCGCCCGTCCACGTCACGCCGACCCCGGGACCCGGCAGCAAGCTGGCGGCCGATTGGCCGGGACGCGCGCAGCCAACGGGGCGAGGCGTTGTTGGTTACCAGGCTAAAGATGGCGGCGGTGTTGGAGATGGAGGCGCCCAGGCCGCACGGAGACCATCGGCACGGCCGGGAGGCGGACGGCGACGAGGAGCTGGTGAGCGCGGCGCCTGACTGGCCTCTCCCTCACTGGCCTCCCTCCCTCCCCCCCGCGGGGCCGCGCTGGCAGTCACGGCTTCGGGTCCGGCCGGCGGGGGACCCCTCTCTCCCTCTCCTCTCCCGCCCGGGGGAACCGATCCTGATCCTGCTGGACCGGGTGCAGCTGCCACGGCGTCCCGGAGCCGGCCTCCCCTCCACCACCACCACCACCACCACCGTCTCTCGTCCTTCTCCCGTGCCCCGCCCGCTGAACCGGGCCGCGCTGGCACAGTCTCCCCCTCCCCGGAACCGGGTCTCCGCCCACTTACCGCATCCCCCTCGCCTGCCCACCCCCCTCCCTCCCTCCCCGCCCCGGGGAACCGGTCCTGCTGAAGCGGGGGCCAGCTGCCACAGCGCCCCGGAGCCGCCTCCCCCCCCCCCCCCCCCAGGGGACAAGGACCGGGCCCGCCCCCCCCCCAGATCGTTCTCCGTCCTCCTACCTCGGGGGAACCGGGGCTCCGCTCCCCAGTCACCCCTCTCCCCCCCCCCTACTCGAGTCGTGATTGTCCGCCCCGGAGCCGGGTCTCCGATCTCACCTCCTTTCTCAACCCCCCCAACACCGCCGGGGACCCCGCTCCCATTCCTGACCATCGCCGTCCCCGCACACACTGCTGGCCCGAGCCCGGCCGCTGCCCTGGCTGGCGGCGAGGAGACTTGTTTCACTCCTCTCTTCGAAAGAACCCCTGTTAAAATTCCTAACCATGATTGTGTGGCATCACTCTTGCTCTTCAACACCGCTCCTCCTCCTCCTCCTGTTGCATTTTATGTCTTTTATAAATTGCTTGAGTTGTAGTCGTTAAAGAGAGGATCCGACAGTGAGTTTTTTTTTTGTCACATGTACCTCATTATGAAGTGGAACAATGACATTCTTATTTGATGTATGTTTATGATCATTAGAAACATGGAAAAATAGGTGCAGGAGTAGGCCATTCGAACCAGCACCGCCATTCAATATGACCATGACTGATCATCCAAAATCAGTACCCTGTTCCTGCTTTCTCACCATATCCCTTGATTCCGTTAGCCCCAAGAGCTAAATCTAACTCTCTCTTGAAACCATCCAGTGAATCGGCCTCCACTGCCTTCTGTGGCAGATAATTCCACAGATTGACAACTCTCTGGGTGAAAATGTTTTTCCTCATCTCAGTCCTAAATGGCTGACTCCTTATTCTTAAACTGTGTGACCCCTGGTTCTGGACTACCTCAATATGGGGAACATCTGACCTTTCTGACCTGGGCCTCCTCCATTGTCAGAGTGAGGCCCAGCGCAAATTGGAGGGACAGCACCTCATATTTTGCTTGGGTAGTTTACACCCCAGCAGTTTGAACCTTGACTTCTCTAACTTCAGATAGCCCTTGCTTTCTCTCTCTCTCCATCCCCTTCCTCTTCCCAGTTCTCCCACTAGTCTTACTGTCTCCGACTACATTCTATCTTTGTCCCGCCCCCTCCCCTGGCATCAGTCTGAAGAAGGGTGTCGACCCGAAATGTCACCCATTCCTTCTCTCCAGAGATGCTGCCTGACCCGCTGAGTTACTCCAGCATTTTGTGTCTACAATGGGGAACATTTTTCCTGCATCTAGCCTGTAATTAAATGCAACAAACAATGGCAATAACGTATAATAAATTATTTGTTATTCTCAGTAAACTAAACAATGATGGTGTAAAAGTTGCACAGTGGATAGAGCTGCTGCCTCGCAGCACCAAGGACACTGGTTCGATCAAGTGTGGAGTTTGCATGTTGTCCCTGTGACCTCAAGGGTTTCCTACGGATGCTGTGGTTTCCTCCCACTTTCCATAAATGTGTGTGGGTTTGTAGGTTAATTGGCCTGTGTAAATTGCCCCAACTGTGTAGGGAGTGGATGAGAAAGTGGGATAACTAGTGTGAATGGCGTGGAGTCTGTGGGCTGAAGGGCCTGTTTCCATGCTGTATCCCTATGCTGTATCCCTTTAACAAGCAATTAGTATGTAGAGCAAACATAGTAGTGCAAGGTCTGCTCTCGATCCTGGTGGTTATGGTTCTTAGACTTATTGTGACACCTTTATTGTCCCATCATTCACCCATATAGTGGATCAGTTTCAGTGGTTTAAACTCAAAATAAACTTCTAAATAGTGTCTTGCATTAGGTAGATTGAATTCCATTCAAGGTGTTCAGTGAATGTGACACTCCCTCCAATACGATGGTAGCAGCAAGATAGAGCATGGCCAGGACGGCTTGGGTCTTTGATATTAGCTCCCTTCGATGGGTGGAGAAGTCAGTGCTTGTTATGGACCGAGGCTCAGTACCAGTCAGCCAGGGTCTTAATAAAGGGAAGAGCTAAATCTAGCTAAACAACGGGATCTGGGGGTTCTTGTACATCAGTCTATGAAAGTAAGCATGCAGGTACAGCAGGCAGTGAAGAAAGCGAATGGCATGTTGGCCTTTATAACAAGAGGAATCGAATATAGGAGCAAAGAGGTCCTTCTGCAGTTGTGCAGAGCCCTAGTGAGACCACACCTGGAGTATTATGTGCAGTTTTGGTCCCCTAATTTGAGGAAGGACATTCTTGCTATTGAGGGAGTGCAGCGTAGGTTTACAAGGTTAATTCTCGGGATGGCGGGACTGTCATATGCTGAGAGAATGGAGCAGCTGGGCTTGTACACGCTGGAGTTTAGGATGAGAGGGAATCTCATTGAAACATATAAGATTGTTAAGGGTTTGGACACGCTGGAGGCAGGAAACATGTTCCCGATGTTGGGGGAGTCCAGAACCAGGGGCCACAGTTTAAGAATAAGGAGTAAGCCATTTAGAACGGAGACGAGACAGATTGGTGAGTCTGTGGAATTCTCTGCCTCGGAGGGCTGTGGAGGCCGGTCTCTGGATGCTTTCAAGAGAGAGCTAGATAGGGCTCTTAAAAATAGCGGAGTCAGGGGAGAAGGCAGGAACGGGGTACTGATAGAGGATGATCAGCCATGATCACATTGAATGGCGGTGCTGGCTCGAAGGGCCGAATGGCCTACTCCTGCATCTATTGTCTATAAATAGTTTTCCTATTGTTCTCTGTTAATCATACTTGGTGATTTGCACCCCTGCTTCAGGCTAATTGCTCAAACATAAATCTTTGCCTAGTTGTAATTGTTGACGTTATTGTCTCCGGATCAGAACGATTTTAGTTTTAGAGATACAGCGCGGAAACAGGCCCTTCGGCCCACCGAGTCTGCACCAATCAGTGATCCCCGCACATTAACACAAGCCTACACACTAGGGACAATTACACTTATTCCACGTATACTAACCCAAGCCAATTAACCTACGAACCTGTACGTCTTTGGAATGTGGGAGGAAACCAAAGGTCTCGGAGAAAACCCACGCAGGTCACGGGGAGAACAGAGAAACTCCGTACAGACAGCACCCGTAGTCGGGATCGAACCCGGGTCTCTGTCGCTGTGCCGTCCAAGGATGTGGATTGAGTGTGTTCAGTGGGCCGGAACCTAGTATCTAGAGTAGTAAAGGGCCTGTCCCACTCGGCGATTCAAAATCTTTTGGCGACACTGATACGACGCCAGCAAATTCGCCAGGTGGGACAGGCCCTTAAGACACTAAAGCACTGTTTGAGTTCGTGTCATATTCACAGAGAGAGCACCTTGATTGAATTGATGCACCCATCTCAATCTCCCTAATGCACAGCACTATTTGGAAATTCATTTTGACCTTTGACCAGTGCCACTGAATCTGATCCACTGCATGTGTGAATTGTGGTGCCTTGCAAAGGTGTCACTGATAAGCCTGATGAATGAGTCACCTTGCTGGGTCACTTCAGAGGACCGTTGAAAGTCTAGCACAGGTTGGGGAAGGATAGTTGATTTTTCTTTTCCTAATTTTTATTCCATATATTTATTTTTAATTTCATGACCTCAATTGCCATGTTAGAATTTAAACTGTAATCCCCAGGTCTTCAGTCCATGCCAATGGGTACTGGTCCAATGACTAATTAAATAAGGGGACACTGCTGAGCTCTGTGTGGGCAGTGTGAGCTGTATGTTACAAGTTGTCAACTCTTTCTGACTGTCTCAAAGGGCATTGTGAGCAGTTAATCAATTTTATATGGTGATTGTTGTTCTGTAAGCAAAAATTGAGGCCCATAGCATTCATAGACAGATGCAATAAATAGAACCAATTACTAACTGGTTTGATGCTGCCTGACCCGCTGAGTTACTCCAGCACTCTGTGAAACATCACCTATCCATGTTCTCCACAGATGCTGCCTGACCCGCTGAGTTACACCAGCAATCTGTGAAACGTGACCTATCCATGTTCTCCACAGATGCTGCCTGACCCGCTGAGTTACACCAGCAATCTGTGAAACGTCACCTATCCATGTTCTCCACAAATGCTGCCTGACCCGCTGAGTTACACCAGCACTCTGTGAAACGTCACCTATCCATGTTCTCCACACATGCTGCCCGGCCCGCTGAGTTACTCCAGCATTTTGTGTTTAACTTTTCTCTATTCATGAGTTGCTTGGACTAAGACTCGCTGAACTCTCTGTTGGAATAACGTTGCCGTTTTACTATCTGTCTAGAATGTCACCCCTTGCATTCAATTCCACTCCACTGCATGAGGGTATTGGCCTACGTCTTGTCCAGAGTGGTGCCTGGTCAAGATGTTTGAAAGAGGATGAGTTCTAAACACACTTTAATTCATTATTTCAATACTCTAATCAATCTAAATGTATTAAGGGTTTATTTCTGCAGCACTGATTTAACAGGAACTCTAACATTGCAAGTGTTTAAGAAAGAACTGCAGATGCTGGAAAAATCGAAGGTGCACCCTTTGGGACAACCTCGCCTATTCCTTCTCTCCATAGATGCTGCCTCACCCGCTAAGTTGCTCCTGCATTTTTGTCTACCCAACATTGCAACATTGTTTTTTAATAGTTTATGTTGACCCTCGAGTTCTCAACCCAAAATGTCGATTCTCCCTTTTTTTGTGCACAAAATTCCAGCATGTGCAGTTCTTCGTGTAACCTCCACCTCTTCATGCTTTTCCCTATCTCTTTCAGATTGACCTAACAGGCCTGTCACCGGAAGAAAGATGGAGGTGAGACACATGCGCAGTAAGGTAGGAGATAGAGGCACTGGAGAAGGTACGAAAGAAATTGACAAGGATGATTCCAGAGCTGAAGCTAGTAGCTTGTAGGGTGTTCCCGATGTTGGGGGAGTCCAGAACCAGGGGCCGCAGTTTAAGAATAAGGGGTAAGCCATTTAGAACGGAGACGAGGAAACACTATTTCACACAGAGAGTTGTTAGTCTGTGGAATTCTCTGCATCGGAGGGTGGTGGAGGCCGGTTCTCTGGATACTTTCAAGAGAGAGCTAGATAGAGCTCTTGAAGATAGCGGAGTCAGTGGATATGTGGAGAAGGCAGGAACGGGGTACTGATTGTGGATGATCAGCCATGATCACATTGAATGGCGGTGCTGGCTTGAAGGGCCGAATGGGCTACTCCTCCAGCTATTGTCTATTGTCAAAGGTTGCAGAGAGAAGGCAGGAAAATGGGGTTGACAGAGAAAGATAGATCAGCCGTGATTGAATGGCGGAGTAGACTCGACGGGCTGAATGGTCTAATTCTGTTCCTGTGATTTGTGATAAGGAAAAATTGTGCTTTGATAATGTAAAGATAAAGTTGTTTATATTCCTGAGAATCCAAATTGAGAGGTTTGTTAATGTAAAGTACTGCTCGTACATTAAATAAAGCTGGAGTTATTGGTCAAATGATCCAATGGGATTAGGCAGACTCCCCCAACATCGGGAACATGTTTGTAGGTTAATTGGCCTCTGTAAATTGTGTAGGGAGTGGATGAGAATGTTGGATAACATAGGACTATTGTAAATAGGTGGTCGGCGTGGACTCGGTGGGTCGAATGATCGACGCTGTATCTCTAAACTAAAGAGACTTTCTCTGATACAATGAAATACTGTGGCTGTTAAGAGGCAGTTAGAGTCTGACACTGGATACAGCAGATGCTGGAATCTTGGGCATAACCAAGTGCTGGAGAGACTCAGCAGGTCAGGCAGCATCTGTGTAGGGAATGACCAGCTGAGATTCTCCAGCACTGTTTTACAGTAAGAAAACACTGTTGCCGATGCCACGATGCAAGCAATGTCATACAAATGATAAGCGAGGGTGGGGCAGGCAAAACTGGCCAGTCCAGATGCAAATGAAAAAAGTAAGTAGAAAAGGAGTCGCGTAGTGGAGGAAGATTTGATGTAAAGGTCAGCACGCTGCAAACATGACCAGACCAAGGATGAGGTTTAGTTCAGAGATACAGCATGGAAACGGGCCCTTTGGCCCACCCAGTCCGTGCCGACCTTCGATCACCCGTTCACACTCGATCTGGGTTATAGACAATAGGTGTAGGAGTAGGCCATTCGGCCCTTCAAGCCAGCACCACCGTTCAAACGTGATCATGGCTTATCATCCACAATCAGTACCCTGTTCTCCCCAAATCCCCTGACTCCACTATCTTTAAGAGCCCTATCGAGCTCTCTCTTGAAAGTATCCAGAGAACCTGCGTCCACCGCCCTCTTGAGGCAGAGAATTCCACAGGCTCACAACTCTCTGTGTGGAAAAAGTATTTCCTCGACTCCGTTCTAAATGGCTTACCCCTTATTCTTAAACTGTGGCCCGTATCCAGTTTTGCATCCGCACTCTACACGCTAGGGCTCAATTAGCCAAGAAGCCTGCACGCCTTTGGGATGTGAGAAGAAACCGGAGCACCCGGAGGAAACCCACACTCTCACAGGGAGAACGTGCAAACAGCACCCAAGGTCAGGATTGAGCCCGGTTCTCTGGCGCTCTTGAGGCAGTGACTCTACCAGCTGTGCCACCCACTGTCATGTTTCCTGAACTTGCATTGAGCCTCATAACAGTGCAGGAGGCCACAGAAAGATAGGATCAGAGTGTCAAGGGTTATAAGTGCGGGGTCATTCCAATGGATTGAGTGTAGATGCTCTACAGAAGTCATCCAGTCTAGCATTGGTAGATTAATGAATGAATGAATTGTCACAGATACCAGCATGCTGTGATAAACCTTGTTTATAGAAACATAGATACATAGAAAATAGGTGCAGGAGGAGGCCATTCGGCCCTTCGAGCCTGCACCGCCATTCAATATGATCATGGCTGATCATCCAACTCAGTATCCCGTACCTGCCTTCTCTCCATACCCCCTGATCCCCTTAGCCACAAGGGCCACATCTAACTCCCTCTTAAATATAGCCAATGAACTGGCCTCAACTACCCTCTGTGGCAGAAAGTTCCAGAGATTCACCACTCTCTGTGTGAAAAAGTTTTTCCCCCTTATCCTTAAGCTGTGACCCCTTGTCCTGGACTTCCCCAACATCGGGAACAATCTTCCTGCATCTAGCCTGTCCAACCCCATAAGAATTTTGTACGTTTCTATAAGATCCCCTCTCAATCTCCTAAATTCTAGCGAGTATAAGCCAAGTCTATCCAGTCTTTCTTCATATGAAAGTCCTGACATCCCAGGAATCAGTCTGGTGAACCTTCTCTGCACTCCCTCTATGGCTATAATGTCCTTCCTCAGATTTGGAGACCAAAACTGTACGCAATACTCCAGGTGTGGTCTCACCAAGACCCTATACAACTGCAGTAGAACCTCCCTGCTCCTATACTCAAATCCTCTTGCTATGAAGGCCAACATACCATTCGCTTTCTTCACTGCCTGCTGCACCTGCATGCCTACTTTCAATGACTGGTGTACCATGACACCCAGGTCTCGCTGCATCTCCCCATTTCCTAATCGGCCACCATTTAGATAATAGTCTGCCTTCCCGTTTTTGCCACCAAAGTGGATAACCTCGCATTTATCCACATTATACTGCATCTGCCAAACATTTGCCCACTCACCCAGCCTATCCAAGTCACCTTGCAGTCTCCTAGCATCCTCCTCACAGCTAACACTGCCCCCCAGCTTAGTGTCATCCGCAAACTTGGAGATGTTGCTTTCAATTCCCTCATCCAGATCATTAATATAAATTGTAAATAGCTGGGGTCCCACCACTGAACCTTGCGGTACCCCACTAGTCACTGCCTGCCATTGTGAAAAGGACCCGTTTACTCCTACTCTTTGCTTCCTGTTTGCCAGCCAGTTCTCTATCCACATCAATACTGAATCCCCAATACCTGCTATCACATTGAATGGCGGTGCTGGCTCGAGAGGGCCATATAGCCTGCACCTATTGTCTACATCCAGTCAAATCATACTATACATGGTGAGACCACATTTGGAGTATTGTGAGCAATTTTGGGCCCCATGTCTGAGGAAGGATGTACCAGCGATAGACACAAAATGCTGGAGTAACTCAGCGGGACAGGCAGTATCTCTGGAGAGAAGGAATGGGTGACGTTTCATGGTCGAGACCCTTCTTCAGACGCATCTCTAACTGCCGGCGTGACATCAACCGTCTCGACTTCTCCACTCGCCTTACCTACTCTAACCTCCCCGCCCCCCCGCCCGAACGTACATCCCTCTGCTCACTCTGCAGCAACCCTGATATTATTATTTAAAATCCCTACACAAGGATGCACTGGCATTGGAGATTGGTCCACAGGAGATTGATGAGAATGAGTGGGTTAACGTATGATGAGCATTTGACGGCACTGGGCCTGTACTCGCTGGAGTTTAGAAGGATGAGCGGTGACCTCATTGAAACTTATTGACTAGTGATAGGCCTGGATAGAGTGGATGTGGAGAGTAGACACAGAATGCTGGAGTAACTCAGCAGGACAGGCAGCATCTCTGGAGAGAAGGAGTCGGTGATGTTTTGGGTCGAGACCCTGATCCTTATGGAGAATCTTATGGATTCTTATGGATATGGAGAGGATGTTTCCACTAGTGGGAGAGTCTAGGACCAGAGGGCACAGCCTCAGAGTAAAAGGACGAACCATTAGAAAGGAGATGAGGAGGAATTTCTTCTTTGAATTTGATATATTAACAAAACAACGTCAGGGAATTGTGGACTTCTAAACAGATACATGTTTAATTTGCAGTCTAATGCCGCTCTGGAGATGCCGCCTCAACTGTTGAGTATTTTCAATATTTTCTGTTATGATTAACATGGTTTTGGGGAAAAGTTGATGGGTTAAGGAACCAAGGCGTGTTCACGGAGTTAAGGCACAGATTGATTAGAAGGAAAGGCAGGCTTGAGGGGCTGAATGGGCGTGGGTCCCTGTTTACAGCTCTATGCTTTGTTTCAGGGTGGAGCATGCGCGGATGCATGCCAAGCACCGCGGGCACGAGGCCATGCACGCCGAGATGGTGCTCATTCTCATCGTTACCCTGGTAGTGGCACAGATTCTCCTGGTCCAGTGGAAGCAAAGGCACACCAAATCCTACAACGTAAGTGTGGATTCATATCTCATTCTCTGCTTCAGTCTGTGCCTTGGGGAGTTGCTGCCTTAAACCACCCGACACCTGGGTTCGGTCCTGACTACAGTTAACAGTTTAGTTTATTGTCACGTGCACTAAGTTACAGTGAAAAGCTTTGGAAAACACTACAGCTGCTGTCTGTACAGAGTTTGTACGTTCTCCCCGTGAACTGCGTGGGTTTTCTCAGAGATTTTTGGTTTCTTTCCTCACTCCAAAGACGTACCGGCCAATTGCTTGGTATAAATGTAAAATTGTCCCTGGTGTGTGTAGGATAGTGTTAGTGTGCAGGGGTCGGTGCGGATGGTGGGCCGAAGGGCCTGTTTCCACGCTGTATCTCTAAACTGAACTAAAAAAACTAAATGCACCAAAATATCATTTAAAAGGTTAAAACTATAGGTTGTGCAAAGGCTTCTTTTCTGTGGTGCAGAGGATTAAAGGGTGGACGTTGATTTGAGTTTAAGATGATTTAAAGAAAGCAATGAGTAGATGGCAGAAAGCAGAGGAACAAGAGACTGCAGGTGTTGGAGTCTTAACTAAAGCAGTGCAGGGGGGACGCAGAGAAGGCAGTGAGTGTGGAATTCTCTGCCTCAGAGGGCGGCGGAGGCAGGTTCTCTGGATGTTTTCAAGAGAGTTAGATTTAGCTCTTCAGGCTAAAGGAATCAAGGGATATGGGAAAAAACAGGAACGGGGTACTGATTTTGGTTGATCAGCCATGATCGTATTGAATAGCGATGCTGGATTGAAGGGCCAAATTGGCCTACTCCTGCACCTCTTTTCTCGGTTTCTAACGCAGCGTGTCAGGCAGCATGGAAAAAGGCCCTTCGGCCCAACTTGTCCATAAAGAAATTCCTCCTCATCTTCCTAAAGGAACGTCCTTTAATTCTGAGGTTATGACCTCTAGTCCTAGACTCTCCCACTATTGGAAACATCCTCTCCACATCCACTCTATCCAAGCCTTTCACTATTTGGTAACTTTCAATTAGGTTCCCCCCTCACCCTTTTAAACTAAAGTCAAACTTGAGTCAAATTAAGTAATACTTGAGTACAAATGGTAGAGCAAATGGGAAGATACAGAGTGCAGAATATAGTTCCCAGCATTGTAGCGCATCAATGAGAGTGAGGAGATGCAATGACCAGGGTGAAAAAGGTCTTTGATTATGTGAGCTGCTTTTCCGAGGCAGTGCGGTGTGGGTAGCGCAAATGCTGATTAGAAACATTGAAAAATAGGTGCAGGAGTAGGCCATTCGGCCCTTCGAGCCAGCATCGCCATTCAATATGATCATGGCTGATCATCTAAAATCAGTACCCCGTTCCTGCTTTTTCCCCATATCCCTTGATTCCTTTGCCCTCAGAGCTGAATCTAACTCGAAAACATCCAGTGAATTGGCCTCCACTGCCTTCTGTGGCAGAGAATTCCACAGATTCACAACTCTCTGGGTGAAGAGGTTTTTCCTGATCTCAGTCCTAAATGGCCCACCCCTTCTTCTTAAACTGTGACCCCTTGTTCTGGACACCCCCGACATCGAGAACATTTTTCCTGCATCTAGCCTGTCCAATCCTTTAAGAATGTAATGTTTCTATAAGATTCCCTCTCATCCTTCTAAACTTCAGTGAATACAAGCCCCGTCGACCCATTCTTTCATCATATGTTAGTCCCGCCATCCCTGGAATTAACCTGGTGAACCTACGCTGCACTCCCTCAATAGCAAGAATGTCCTTCCTCAAATTAAGAGACCAAAACTGCACACAATACTCCAAGTGCAGTCTCACCAGGACCCTGTACAACTGCAGTAGGACCTCCTTGCTCCTAAACTCAAATCCTCTCGCAATGAAGGCCAACATGCCATTAGCTTTCTTCACTGCCTGCTGTACCTGCATGCTTACATTCAGTGACTGATGTACAAGCACACCCAGGTCTCGTTGCACCTCCCCTTTTACTAATCTGACACCATTCAGATAATAATCTGCCTTCCTGTTTTTGCCACCAAAGTGGATAACCTCACATTTATCCACATTATACTGCATCTGCCGTGCATCTGCCCACTCACCCGACCTATCCAAGTTACCCTGCAGCCTCATAGCATCCTCATCGCAGCTCACACTGCCATCCAGCTTTGTGTCATCCGCAAACTTGGAGATGTCACATTTAATTCCCTCGTCTAAATCGTTAATATATATTGTAAATAACTGGGGTCCCAGCACTGAGCCTGGTGGCACCCCACTAGTCACTGCTTGCCATTCTGAGAAGGACCCGTTAATTCCTACTCTTTGCTTCCTGTCTGCCAACCAGTTCTCTATCCATGTCAATACCCTACCCCCAATACTATGTGCTCTAATTTTGCACACTAATCTCTTGTGTGGGACATTGTCAAAGGCTTTTTGAAAGTCCAGATACACTACATCCACTGGCTCTCCCTTATCCATTCTACTTGTTACATCCTCAAAAAATCCCAGAAGGTTAATCAAGCATGATTTCCCCTTCATAAATCCATGCTGACTTTGACCGATCCTGTCACTGCTTTCCAAATGTGCTGCTATAATAACTTTAACAATCGACTCCAGCATCTTCCCCACTACCGATGTAAGGCTAACTGGTCTATAATTCCCCATTTTCTCTCTCCCTCTTTTCTTAAAAAGTGGGGTTACATAGGCTACCCTCCAGTCCACAGAAACTGATCCAGAGTCGAGAGATCTTCGGAAAATGATCACCAATGCCTCCACGATTTCTAGGGCCACCACCTTGAGTACTCTGGGATGCAGACCATCAGGCGCTGGGGATTTATCTGCCTTCAGTCCCAACAGTTTACCTAACACCATTTCCTGACTACAGTGGATTCCCTTCAGTTCCTCCCTCCCACTAGATCCTTGGTCCCCTATTAGACTGATCGACCGGGCTACAACTTAATTTAAAGAATATCATTTAAAAGGTTAAAACTATAGGTTGTGCAAAGGCTTCTTTTCTGTGGTGCAGAGGATTAAAGGGTGGACGTTGATTTGAGTTTAAGATGATTTAAAGAAAGCAATGAGTAGATGGCAGAAAGCAGAGGAACAAGAGACTGCAGGTGTTGGAGTCTTAACTAAAGCAGTGCAGGGGGGACGCAGAGAAGGCAGTGAGTGTGGAATTCTCTGCCTCAGAGGGCGGCGGAGGCAGGTTCTCTGGATGTTTTCAAGAGAGTTAGATTTAGCTCTTCAGGCTAAAGGAATCAAGGGATATGGGAAAAAACAGGAACGGGGTACTGATTTTGGTTGATCAGCCATGATCGTATTGAATAGCGATGCTGGATTGAAGGGCCAAATTGGCCTACTCCTGCACCTCTTTTCTCGGTTTCTAACGCAGCGTGTCAGGCAGCATGGAAAAAGGCCCTTCGGCCCAACTTGTCCATAAAGAAATTCCTCCTCATCTTCCTAAAGGAACGTCCTTTAATTCTGAGGTTATGACCTCTAGTCCTAGACTCTCCCACTATTGGAAACATCCTCTCCACATCCACTCTATCCAAGCCTTTCACTATTTGGTAACTTTCAATTAGGTTCCCCCCTCACCCTTTTAAACTAAAGTCAAACTTGAGTCAAATTAAGTAATACTTGAGTACAAATGGTAGAGCAAATGGGAAGATACAGAGTGCAGAATATAGTTCCCAGCATTGTAGCGCATCAATGAGAGTGAGGAGATGCAATGACCAGGGTGAAAAAGGTCTTTGATTATGTGAGCTGCTTTTCCGAGGCAGTGCGGTGTGGGTAGCGCAAATGCTGATTAGAAACATTGAAAAATAGGTGCAGGAGTAGGCCATTCGGCCCTTCGAGCCAGCATCGCCATTCAATATGATCATGGCTGATCATCTAAAATCAGTACCCCGTTCCTGCTTTTTCCCCATATCCCTTGATTCCTTTGCCCTCAGAGCTGAATCTAACTCGAAAACATCCAGTGAATTGGCCTCCACTGCCTTCTGTGGCAGAGAATTCCACAGATTCACAACTCTCTGGGTGAAGAGGTTTTTCCTGATCTCAGTCCTAAATGGCCCACCCCTTCTTCTTAAACTGTGACCCCTTGTTCTGGACACCCCCGACATCGAGAACATTTTTCCTGCATCTAGCCTGTCCAATCCTTTAAGAATGTAATGTTTCTATAAGATTCCCTCTCATCCTTCTAAACTTCAGTGAATACAAGCCCCGTCGACCCATTCTTTCATCATATGTTAGTCCCGCCATCCCTGGAATTAACCTGGTGAACCTACGCTGCACTCCCTCAATAGCAAGAATGTCCTTCCAAAACTGCACACAATACTCCAAGTGCAGTCTCACCAGGACCCTGTACAACTGCAGTAGGACCTCCTTGCTCCTAAACTCAAATCCTCTCGCAATGAAGGCCAACATGCCATTAGCTTTCTTCACTGCCTGCTGTACCTGCATGCTTACATTCAGTGACTGATGTACAAGCACACCCAGGTCTCGTTGCACCTCCCCTTTTACTAATCTGACACCATTCAGATAATAATCTGCCTTCCTGTTTTTGCCACCAAAGTGGATAACCTCACATTTATCCACATTATACTGCATCTGCCGTGCATCTGCCCACTCACCCGACCTATCCAAGTTACCCTGCAGCCTCATAGCATCCTCATCGCAGCTCACACTGCCATCCAGCTTTGTGTCATCCGCAAACTTGGAGATGTCACATTTAATTCCCTCGTCTAAATCGTTAATATATATTGTAAATAACTGGGGTCCCAGCACTGAGCCTGGTGGCACCCCACTAGTCACTGCTTGCCATTCTGAGAAGGACCCGTTAATTCCTACTCTTTGCTTCCTGTCTGCCAACCAGTTCTCTATCCATGTCAATACCCTACCCCCAATACTATGTGCTCTAATTTTGCACACTAATCTCTTGTGTGGGACATTGTCAAAGGCTTTTTGAAAGTCCAGATACACTACATCCACTGGCTCTCCCTTATCCATTCTACTTGTTACATCCTCAAAAAATCCCAGAAGGTTAATCAAGCATGATTTCCCCTTCATAAATCCATGCTGACTTTGACCGATCCTGTCACTGCTTTCCAAATGCGCTGCTATAATAACTTTAACAATCGACTCCAGCATCTTCCCCACTACCGATGTAAGGCTAACTGGTCTATAATTCCCCATTTTCTCTCTCCCTCTTTTCTTAAAAAGTGGGGTTACATAGGCTACCCTCCAGTCCACAGAAACTGATCCAGAGTCGAGAGATCTTCGGAAAATGATCACCAATGCCTCCACGATTTCTAGGGCCACCACCTTGAGTACTCTGGGATGCAGACCATCAGGCGCTGGGGATTTATCTGCCTTCAGTCCCAACAGTTTACCTAACACCATTTCCTGACTACAGTGGATTCCCTTCAGTTCCTCCCTCCCACTAGATCCTTGGTCCCCTATTAGACTGATCGACCGGGCTACAACTTAATTTAAAGAAAACCTTCCAGTGTGAAGGATAGATGGGATATATATAGGATTGAACCAGGAAAGATGGTTCTTCCAGGGCCTTTATAGATAAAGCCAGTGCTGCTGAGGTTTCCTTTGATTAGAAAGTACACGTCAATGGTAACGGCAGTCTCTGGAGCCTTGGTCCCGTGAGGCACAAATTAGGAAACAAGGTTGAAGATAGAGTGGTGGAGCGAGGGAACCAGATGTTTACTCTCAGTCCTCAAGAGACATCAAAGTTTTTCCCACTCCTATGATTTTTTTTTCTCCCCCTAGACAATAGACAATAGGTGCAGGAGTAGGCTATCTATTCAGCCCTTCGAGCCAGCACCGCCATTCAATGTGATCATGGCTGATCATCCCCAATCAGTACCCCGTTCCTGCCTTCTCCCCATATCCCGCTATCTTTAATAGCCCTATCTAGCTCTCTCTTGAAAGTATCCAGAGAACCTGCCTCCACCACCCTCTGAGGCAGAGAATTCCACAGACTCACAACTCTCTGTGTGGAAAAAGTTTTTCCTCATCTCCGTTCTAAATGGCTTATCCTTTATTCTTAAACTGTGGCCCCTGGTTCTGGACTCCCCCAACATCGGGAACATGTTTCCTGCCTCTAGCGTGTCCAAACCCTTAATAATCTTACATGTTTCAATAAGATTCCCTCTCATCCTTCTAAACTCCAGAGTATACAAGCCCAGCCGCTCCGTTCTCTCAGCATATGACAGTCCCGCCATCCCGGGAATTAACCTTGTAAACCTACGCTGCACTCCCTCTTGCTATTGAGGGAGTGCAGCGTAGGTTTATAAGGTCCACAAGGTCCGAGACCTGGTGTGTATTATGTACGCGTGGCCAGGCCGACCCTGCGATGCCGTCAGAACCACAGACCTTCACGTTCAGATCAAGATACCTGCACTTACAACAACTAGTACTTGGAAATGGTGCCAATCTGGAGACTCTCTTTCTGCTGTCTCAGTATACAACTGCTATACAATTTTACGCCATCTGAGACATTTAATATGTATCTAAGTAGTCAAGTCAAGTGAGTTTATTGTCATGTGTCCCTGGTAGGACAATGAAATTCTTGCTTTGCTTGAGCACAACAGAACATAGTAGGCATTTACTACAAGGCATTCTATAAATATATACACAATGGTCAATATACTGATAAAGTGCAAATAACAGTATTGGCTAGTAAAGTTCAGTGTTATGTCCGAGCCAGGTTTAATAGCCTGATGGCTGTGGGGACGTAGCTGTTCCTGAACCTGGTCGTTGCAGTCTTCAGGCTCCTGTACCTTCTACCTGAAGGTAGTAGGGAGATGAATGTGTGGCCAGGATGGTGTGGGTCCTTGATGATGCTGCCAGCCTTTTTGAGGCAGCGACTGTGGTAGATCCCCTTGATTGAAGGGAGGTCAGAGCCGATGATGGACTGGGCAGTGTTTACTACTTTTTGTAGTCTTTTCCTCTCCAGGGCGCTCAAGTTGCCGAACCAAGCCACGATGCAACCGGTCAGCATGCTCTCTACTGTGCACCTGTAGAAGTACTTATGTATAGTGATACTTGTATTGAAGATAGACACAATCTCTGGAGAGAAGGAATGGGTGACGATTCGGGTCGAGCTCCAAACGTCACCCATTCCTTCTCTCCAGAGATGCTGCTTGTCCCGCTGAGTTACTCCAGCATTTTGTGTCTATCTTTGCTTTAAACCGGCATCTGCACTTCCTGCATACATGATACTTGTACTGAGCTGTGTACAAAGTGAATATCACTGAACCTTGGTTCAAACGACAACTTAAGTACCATACCATAACACTGACTCCTAAATGCTGAGCATTGTGTTCATAATCATAATCATACTTTATTAGCCAAGTATGTTTTGCAACATACGAGGAATTTGGTTTGTCATACAGTCATACAATAAAGATCAACAGAACACACAAAATACATTTTAACAAGAACATCCACCACAGTGACTCCTCCACATTCCTCACTGTGATGGAAGGCGAAAGAAAGTTAAATCTCTCCCTTTGTTCTCCAGCGGTCGGGGCCTTCTGTTGACAGGACGATCTTACTCCGGTAGCCGGCGGTGGGCCTCCTCGTCGGGGCAATCAAGCTCCTGCATCAGGAGGGGGGGGGGTGGGAGGAATCTCAGCTCCCCCGAGCCGGGCGATCTACCCCGGGTCGGGGCTTGTCGAACGTCGTGCAGCTTGATGAACTTCCCGACGACGGTCTCAACCCGAGATGGCGAACTCCTTGATGTTAAAGGCCTCAGGCCGTGGTTGGAGCTTCGATCCCAGGCAAGGAATCGGCTCCGATGGTAAGTCTACGACTGGAGATACGAACCGGAAAACAATCGCATCTCCGGCAAGGTAAGAGATGGAAAACAAGTTTACCCCCGCCCCGCCCACCCCCCACCCCCCACATAAAACAAACCAGAGAACATTAACACAAACTTTTAAAACACACTAAAAATAACACAAAAAAAGATGAAAAGGACAGACAGACGGGCTGTAGGCGAGGCTGCCATTGCTGACGGCGCCACCCGGTGCTAAGTTGTGGCGAGGATGCCATTGCTGATGGCGCCACCCGGTGGTAAGTTGTGGCGAGGATGCCATTGCTGACGGCGCCACCCGGTGGTAAGTTGTATCAAGAGCATGATGCTAAACCTGTCTCTCTGATCTCCTGCAGATGGTGACACTGTTCCAGATGTGGGTCGTGCCGATCTATTTCACAGCCAAGCTGCATTGGTGGAGGTTCCTGGTGATCTGGGTACTGTTTTCGGTGATCACGGCCTTTATTACGTTCCGAGCCACACGGAAACCACTGGAGAGAACGACACCCAGGTAATGTAGAAACAAGGAAGCGATGATGCTGGTTTACAATAAAAAAAGACAAAGTGCTGGAGTAACCCAGCGACTCGGGCAGGACTCCTGGAGAAAATGGATGGGTGATTTAATTATAGTTATAGAGACATGGCGCGGAAACAATAGACGATAGGTGCAGGAGTAGGCCATTCAGCCCTTCGAGCCAGCACCGCCAGTCACTGTGATCATGGCTGATCATCCCCAATCAGTACCCAGTTCCTGCCTTCTCCCCATATCCCCTGACTCCGCTATCTTTAAGAGCCCTATCTAGCTCTCTCTTGAAAGCATCCAGAGAACCGGCCTCCACCGCCCTCTGAGGCAGAGAATTCCACAGACTCACCACTCTCTGTGAGAAAAAGTGTTTCCTCGTCTTTGTTCTAAATGGCTTACTCCTTATTCTTAAACTGTGGCCCCTGGTTCTGGACTCCCCCGACATCGGGAACATGTTTCCTGCCTCTAGCGCGTCCAAACCCCTAACAATCTTATATGTTTCAATAAGATCCCCTCGCATCCTTCTAAACTCCAGAGTGTACAAGCCCAGCCGCTCCATTCTCTCCATTCAAACAGGCCCTTCGGCCCACCGGGTCCACGCCAACCAGCGATCCCCGCACATTAACACTATCCTACACCCACTAGGGACAATTTTTACATTTACACCAAGCCAATTAACCTACAAACCTGCACGTCTTTGGAGTGTGTGGAGGAAACGGAAGATCTCGGGGGAAACCCACGTAGAGCACGGGGAGAACGTGCAGACTCCGTACAGACAGCACCCGTAGTCGGGATCGAACCCGGGTCTCCAGCGCTGCATTCGCTGTAAGGCAGCAACTCTACCGATGCGCCACCGTGACCGTGATGTTTTGAGTTGGGAGCCTTCAGGCTGACTGTAGGGGGAGAGAAGAGAGAAAGCTGGAAGAGAGAGTGGTAGGACAAAGCCTGGCAGGTGTAAGAAACCCCCTGAATCTGGTGGTGTGTGCTTTTGTGTCTTCTGGCTGAGGGGAGAGAAGGGAATGACCAGGGTGCGAATGGTCCTTGTTGATGTTGGCTGCTTTCCTGAGGGCAGAACTGTTCCCAAACCAAGCTGTGAAGCATCTTGATAGCATGCTTTCTACGGTGAATCTGTAGAAGTTGGCAAGTGCTGTTGGAAAAATGCCAAATTTAGTCATCTGAGGAGGTTGGGGCCATGGTGTGTTTTCTTGGCTATAACAATAGACAATGGGTGCAGGAGTAGGCCATTCGACCCTTCGAGCCAGCACCGCCTTTTATTATGATCATGGCTGATCATCCACAATCAGTACCCCGTTCCTGCTTTCTCCCCATGTCCCTTGACGCCGCTATCTTTAAGAGTTCTATCTAACTCTCTTGAAAGCATCCAGAGAATTGGCCTCCACTGCCTTCTGAGGCAGCGTGTTCCACAGACTCACAACTCTGTCTATGGGAGGAGCTGCCTCAAAAAGGCAGCCAGCATCATCAAGGACCCACATCACCTTGGCCACACACTCATCTCACTCCTGTCAACATAAAGAAGGGACAGGAATGTGACAACCATGACCTCCACGTTCAAGAACAGCCTCTTCACAGCAACCATCAGACTCTTGATCACTACAAACACAGCAATGTCATGTAAATGAAAGTAGTCATGTTTAGTATTTTGTTGCATATCCTTTGCATGCAATGACTGCTTGAAGTCTGTGATTCATGGACATCACCAGTTGCTGGGTGTCTTCTCTGGTGATGCTCGGCCAGGCCTGTATTGCAGCCTTCTTTAGCTTATGCTTGTTTTGGGGGCTAGTCCCCTTCAGTTTTTTCTTCAGCATATAAAAGGCATGCTCAATTGGGTTCAGATCGGGTGATTGACTTGGCCACTCAAGATTTGACCATTTTTTAGCTTTGAAAAACTCCTTTGTTGCTTTAGCAGTGTTTGGGATCATCTTGCTGTAGAATGAACCACTGGCCAATGAGTTTTGAGGCATTTGTTTGAACTTATGATAGGATATGTCTGTACACTTCAGAATTCATTATACTACTACCATCAGCAGTTGCATCATCAATGAAGATAAGTGAGCCAGTACCTTCAACAGCCATGCATGCCCAGGCCATAACACCCCCATCACCGTGTTTCACAGATGAGGTGGTATGCTTTGGATCTTGGGCATTTCCTTCTCTCCTCCATACTTTGCTCTTGCCATCACTCTGATATAAGTTAATCTTCGTCTCATCTGTCCACAAGACCTTTTTCCAGCACCGTGGTTGCTCTTTTAAGTACTTCTTGGCAAACTGTAACCTGGCCATCCTATTTTTGCTGCTAACCAGTGGTTTGCATCGTGCAGTGTAGCCTCTGTATTCCTGTTCATGAAGTCTTCTGCAGAAAGTGGTCATTGACAAATCCACACCTGACTCCTGACGAGTGTTTCTGATCTGACGGACAGGTGTTGGGGGATTTTTCTTTATTATGGAGAGAATTCTTCTGTCATCAGCTGTGGAGGTCTTCCTTGGCCTGCCAGTCCCTTTGCGATTAGTAAGCTCACCGGTGCTCTCTTTCTTCTTAATGATGTTCCAAACAATTGATTTTGGTACGCCTAAGATTTGGCTGATGTCTCTAACAGTTTTATTCTTGTTTCTCAGTCTCATAATGGCTTCTTTGACTTTCATTGGCACAACTTTGGTCCCCATGTTGATAAACATCAATAAAAGTTTTCAAAGGTGATGGAAAGACTGGAGGAAAGACTAGGTGCTGAGAGCTCTCTTATACCTGCATTAAGGAGGCAATTAAACACACCTGAGCAATTACAAACACCTGCGAAGCCATGTGTCCCAAACATTATGATGCCCTGAAATGGCACCATGTACATGTTATACTATGTATAAACACAACTGTAATTTATACATGGTGAAACCAAAATGTATAAAAATGGCTTTTACTAAAATCTGACGATGTGCACTTCACGCGGTGCTGGCTCGAAGGGCCGAATGGCCTACTCCTGCACCTATTGTCTATTGTCTAACCACATGTGATTTTTTTCTATTACAAATCTCAAATTGTGTAGTACAGAGGCAAATAAATAAATTATGGGTCTTTGTCCCAAACATTATGGAGAGCCCTGT
This sequence comes from Malacoraja senta, assembly GCA_038087875.1. NCBI lineage: Eukaryota > Metazoa > Chordata > Chondrichthyes > Rajiformes > Rajidae > Malacoraja > Malacoraja senta. Next base: position 449,264 of record JAXLNO010000757.1, on the reverse strand, counting down.
ATTCCTTTTCTCCAGAGATGCTGCCTCACCCACTGAGTTACTCCAGCTTTTTGTGTCTATATCTTCAGTGGAAACCAGAATCATCAGTTCTACATATTGTTATCTATTGTTTTGTGTTTATCGACCTGTTATGCTGCTGCAAAAAATAATTTCATGGTTCTGTTTTGGTGCATATGACAATTAAACTCTTGACTCATGATCCTTGCCAATGGGCAGGGCTGAGTGGCCTAATCCATCCAAACATATAAGATTATTAAGGGCTTGGACACGCTAGAGGCAGGAAACATGTTCCCGATGTTGGGGGAGTCCAGAACCAGAGAACACAGTTTAAGAATAAGGGGTAAACCATTTAGAACGGAGACGAGGAAACACTTTTTCTCACAGAGAGTTGTGAGTCTGTGGAATTCTCCGCCTCAGAGGGCGGTGGAGGTCGGATCTCTGGATACCTTCAAGAGAGAGCTAGATAGGGCTCTTAAAGATAGCGGAGTCAGGGGATATGGGGAGAAGGCAGGAACGGGGTACTGATTGTGGATGATCAGCCATGATCACATTAAATGGCGGTGCTGGCTCGAAGGGCCGAATGGCCTACTCCTGCACCTATTGTCTATTACTCATCCACCCTAGACTTTGCACGATATTTGAACTTCAAAGCTGGAAAACCTCGCTGCCTAGCCCACTCACGCACCATTCTGCAACCCCAATGTGTTGAAATATTCATAAGATCATACGTTCTAGGAGCAGAATTAGGCCATTTGGCCCATCAAGTCTACCCCGCCATGTAATCATGGCTGACCTATCTTTCCCTCTCAACCCCGTTCCCCTGCCTTCACCCGTACTAATCACAAATCTATCAATCTCCACCTTAAAAATATCCATTGACGGCTTCCACAGACTTCTGTGGCATATTAGCACGCAGGATGGAGGATTCCCTGGCACAGAAAATTAACCCTCAAGTATTCTGTACTTCTGAAGGAGGGGGTGTGCTGCCATCATGATAAGTTGTGTTCAGCATGTTGTGGCATTAGAGCATGAAATGTAGAACAGTACAACACAGGAACTGGCCCTCAATGCCTGTGTGGCCTATGATGCCAAATTAAACTAGTATCCCCTGCCTGCATGTGATCCATATCCCTCCATTCCCTGCATATCCATGTGCCTATCCCAAAGCCTCTTAAACAGCATAATAGACAATAGGTGCAGGAGTACATTGGTGATAATTTTCCAATGTTCTATGGACTCAGGATCAGTTCCTGTGGATTGGAGGGTAGCTAATGTTATCCCACTTTTTAAGAAACGCAGGAGAGAGAAAACAGGGAATTATAGATCAGTTAGCCTGACATCGGTGGTGGGGAAGATGCTGGAGTCAATTATAAAAGATGAAATAGCCGCACATTTGGATAGCAGTAACAGGATCGGTCCGAGTCAGCGTGGATTTACGAAGGGGAAATAATGCTTGACTAATCTTCTGGAATGTTTTGAAGATGTAACTAGCAAAATGGACAAGGGAGAGCCAGTGGATGTTCAGAAAGCTGGACTTTCAGAAAGCATTTGATAAGGTCCCACACAGGAGATTAATGGGCAAAATTAGGGCACATGGTATTGGGGGTAGAGTGCTGACATGGATAGAAAATTGGTTGGCAGACAGGAAACAAAGAGTAGGGATTAACGGGTCCCTTTCAGAATGGCAGGCAGTGACTAGTGGGGTACCGCAAGGCTCGGTGCTGGGACCGCAGCTATTTACAATATACATCAATGATTTGGATGAAGGGATTCAAAGGAACATTAGCAAATTTGCAGATGACACAAAGCTGGGTGGCAGTGTGAACTGTTAGGAGGATGCTATGAGAATGCAGGGTGACTTGGACAGGTTGGGGGAGTGGGCAGATGCATGGCAGATGAAGTTTAATGTGGATAAATGTGAGGTTATCCACTTTGGTAGCAAAAACAGGAAGGCAGATTACTATCTAAATGGCGTCAAGTTGGGAAAAGAGGAAGTACAACGGGATCTGGGGGTCCTTGTTCATCAGTCTATGAAAGTAAGCATGCAGGTACAGCAGGCAGTGAAGAAAGCGAATGACATGTTGGCCTTTATAACAAGAGGAGTCGAATATAGGAGCAAAGAGGTCCTTCTGCAGTTGTAGAGAGCCCTAGTGAGACCACACCTGGAGTATTATGTGCAGTTTTGGTCCCCTAATTTGAGGAAGGACATTCTTGCTATTGAGGGAGTGCAGCGTAGGTTTACAAGGTTAATTCCCGGGATGGCAGGACTTTCAAATGCTAAGAAAATTAAGCGGCTGGGCTTGTGCACTCTAGAGTTTAGAAGGATGAGAGGTAATCTCATTGAAACATATAAGATTGTTAAGGGTTTGGACACGCTAGAGGCAGGAAACATGTTCCCGATGTTGGGGGAGTCCAGAACCAGGGGCCACAGTTTAAGAATAAGGAGTAAGCCATTTACATAGAAACATAGAAAATAGGTGCAGGAGTAGGCCATTTGGCTCTTCGAGCCTGCACCGCCATTCAATATGATCATGGCTGATCATCCAACTCAGTATCCTGGACCTGCCTTCTCTCCATACCCCCTGATCCCTTTAGCCACAAGGGCCACATCTAACTCCCTCTTAAATATAGCCAATGAACTGGCCTTAACTACCTTCTGTGGCAGAGAATTCCACAGATTCACCACTCTGTGTAAAAAATGATTTTCTCATCTCGGTCCTAAAAGACTTCCCCCTTATCCTTAAACTGTGACCCCTTGTTCTGGACTTTCCCAACATCGGGAATAATCTTCCTGCATCTAGCCTGTCCAACCCCTTAGAACGGAGATGAGGAAATACTTTTTCTCACAGAGAGTGGTGAGTCTGTGGAATTCTCTGCCTCAGAGGGCGGTGGAGGCCGGTTCTCTGGATGCTTTCAAGAGAGAGCTAGATAGGGCTCTTAAAGATAGCGGAGTCAGGGGATATGGGGAGAAGGCAGGAACGGGGTACTGATTGGGGATGATCAGCCATGATCACATTGAATGGCGGTGCTGGCTCGAAGGACCGAATGGCCTACTCCTGCACCTTTTGTCTATTGACGTCGGAGTTTTGATCATCCCGACGAGGGCCTGTACATCTGGCTGGCCGTAGCGACGACGGATGGTTCATGGCTCCGACCATGGATGAACAAAGGAGGAACTTTGTTGGATGTTTGTGTTGAACTCTATTGTGTATTGTGTGTTCTTTTTAAGTGTATCGCTGCTGGCAAATTCATTTCACTGCACCTTCGGGTGTATGTGACGAATAAAATTGACTTTGACTGACTTCAGACTAGTCGGGGGAAAGGGAAACAACAGATATAGCCGTTTATATAGAGAGATAAGAGCAAATGAATGAAAGATATGCAAACAAATAATGATGATAAAGGAAACAGGCTATTGTTAGCTGTTTGTTGGGTGAAAACGAGAAGCTGGTGCGACTTGGGTGGGGGAGGGATAGAGAGAGAGAGAGAGAGAGGGAATGCCGGGGTTACTTGAAGAGCGAGAAATCAATATTGATACCGCTGGGCTGTAAGCTGCCCAAGTTTGTGTTTAGCCTCTCTCTGACAATGGAGAAGGCTTAAGGGCCTGTCCCACTTGGGCGTCATTTACGCGACATCATTTACGAGTCATGGCGCACGTGATGCGTGTGCGTGGTGACTTAGGCAGTGACGCGCGGTCGTGCGCGGCACCCCAGGATTTTGGGATGTACAAAATCTTCGCGAGGTAGACAAAAGCTGCAGCCAAGCTGTATCTTGCAAGTAATATTCCTAACTGGGGTTAACAAAAATGCTGGAGAAACTCAGCGGGTGAGGCAGCAACTATGGAGAGAAGAAATAGGCGACGTTTCGGGTCGAGACCCTTCTTCAGACTGGACTTGTTTTCTGAGCTGGTTTTTGTTTGATGTCCTGCCTTGCACATCGTTTAACTGTTTGTGGTTTTCATTTGGTTGCAGGTTGGTTTATAAATGGTTTCTTCTACTTTACAAGCTGAGCTATGCCACTGGAATCGTCGGATACGTTGGAGTAATGTTCACCCTCTTTGGTATAAATTTATTATTTAGGTAAGAGCATTTACTTTTTTTTCCTTTTTAAAACAAAAAACAACTAATTCCTGCTTGAAATGATGTTTTAATAATTCATATAGGTGAGGTGTTTGTTTATGGGAGAAGTGAATAGGGGATCCTGGGCCTAAAATGATCACGGTGAGGTGCATAATAAGATAATGCAGGGCCTGTGTCCTGGAATTCCTCAGTAAAGCCTAAGTTATAAAGCACAACACAGTCAACAGTGGGATTTGAAAAATGTATAGAGTTTAGTTTGGTTTTAGAGATACAGCGTGGAAACAGGCCCTTTGGCCCACCGAGTCCACGCCGACCAGCGATTCCGGTAGAATGCTTTCAAGAGAGAGCTAGATAGAGCTCTTAAAGATAGCGGAGTCAGGGGATATGGTGAGAAGGCAGGAACGGGGTACTGATTGTGGACAATAGAGAATAGGCGCAGGAGTAGGCCATTCGGCCCTTTGAGCCAGCACCGCCATTCAATGTGATCATGGCTGATCATCCCCAATCAGTACCCACTGTGATCAGCCATGATCAAAGTGAATGGCGGTGCTGGCACGAAGGGCCGAATGGCCTACTCCTACACCTATTGTCTATCGACTAACACTATCCTACACATACCAGGGATAATTTACAATTTTACCAAGCCAATTTGACCAAGCCAATCAGCCATGATCATATTGAATGGCGGTGCAGGCTCGAAGGGCCGAATGGCCTACTCCTGCACCTATTTTCTATGTTCCTATGACTACAAACCTGCACGTCTTTGGAGTGTGGGAGGAAACCAGAGATCCAGGGGAAAACCCACGCAAGTCACGGGGAGAACGTACAAACTCCACTCAGACAGCACCCGTAGTCAGGATCAATCCCGGGTCCCTGGCGCTGTAAGGCAGCAACTCTACCGCTGCGCCACCGTGCCGCCCCAACAGTGTTTATATTAATCTTGATAAAAAATTAATTACAATTAAGAGATTGGACAGTTATATTGGATACAAAGGGTTTATAGGGCTGTGGGCCAAATGCAGGCAAATGGGATTAGTCCAGCACACCAACTTGGACGGCATGGACAAGATGGGCTGAATGGCCTGTTTCCGTGCCGTGAAGTGCTATAAATCTCTGTGAAGAATACTAGTTGTTTTTAAATGGGGAAATTCAAGTATGCAGACATTAGAATTACAAGCTCGCAATTAGATAATTGATTACATTTAGTCACAATTAATCACAAGATTAAGTTTCATGATCGCAAAACATCGATCGTTGTTCCATTGTCGATACATTTAACAATTAAACACCCTTGTCGCTGTCTTGTATTAAAGTAAATGATATTAAAGTAGCAATTGATTTTTTAAAGTAGGGTTGATGATGGACTTGAATCTAATTGTGGAATTGTTTGTTGAGAGAGACAATTTCAAAGTGCATTGTGATAGATTTCAATTAAAAATGATGTGTGAGAAAACTAACTGCACTTTTTAAGACAACTGCAGATGCTGGAAAAATTGAAGGTAGACGAATATGCTGGAAAAACTCAGCGGGTGAGGCAGCATCTACGGAGCAAAGGAATAGGTGACGTTTCGGGTCGAGACTTTAGTCTGAAGAAGGGTTCGACCTGAAAGATTGTTACGGGTTTGGACACGCTAGAGGCAGGAAACATGTTCCCGATGTTGGGGGAGTCCAGAACCAGGGACCACAGTTTTAAGAATAAGGAGTAAGCCATTTAGAACGGAGACGAGGAAATACTTTTCTCACAGAGAGTGGTGAGTCTGTAGAATTCTCTGCCTCAGAGGGCGGTGGAGACGGGTTCTCTGGATGCTTTCAAGAGAGAGCTAGATGGGGCTCTTAAAAATAGCAGAGTCAGGGGATATGGGGAGAAGGCAGGAACGGGGTACTGATTGGGGATGATCAGCCATGATCGCATTGAATGGCGGTGCTGGCTCGAAGGGCCGAATGGCCTACTACTGCACCTATTGTTTATTGTCTAATTCCACAGATTCGCCACCCTCTGACTAAAGAGATTCCTCCTCATCTCCTTCCTAAAGGAATGTCCTTTAATTCTGAGGCTGTTGTCTATTGAAACGTCACCTATTCCTTCGCTCCATAGATGCTGCCTCACCCGCTGAGTTTCTCTATCATTTTTGTCTACCATCTAACCACAATTAATCACTATTAAAATTTGTTGTGATAAGTAGCTGTCAAGCTAATCACAAATTTGAAGAGGGTGAGGCAGCATTTATGGAGAGAAGGAATGGGTCTCGACCCGAAACGTCACCCATTCCTTCTCTCCATAGATATTGCCTCACCCGCTTACTTACTCCAGCATTTGTGTCTACCTTCGATTTTATCCAGCATCTGCAGTTCTTTCTCGCAAGTTTAAAGAAATTAGTTGCGGTTTATTGGAAGAGCAAAGGGATATTTGAGGTTAGAAAATCTTCTTCTTCTTGCGTATGGCGTGCACAGCCTAAAGTTGTAGGACAACTTGTTCTATTTGATCTTATTTGTTTGTGCACGCCGGGTTGATTGCATTCGTCGAAACAGGGTGAAGGTTGCAATCTCCCACCCCAGGTTAGAAAATGTAGTATTGGTAGAGTACTTGAGCCGCTGCTGGCCTTTTTGCCCTTCTACACTTCATCCCATTTGATGCACCTGGATCGTATCCACGTATGTGTAGGAAAGAACTGCAGATGCTGCTTTAAATCGAAAATAGACACAAAATGCTGGAGTAACGCAGCAGGACAGGCAGCATCTCTGGAGAGATGAAATGGGTGACGTGTCTGATCTGAAAAAGGGTCTCGGCCCGAAGCGTCACCCATTTCTTCTCTCCAGAGATGCTGCCTGTTCCGCTGAGTTACTCCAGCATTTTGTGTCTCTTCGTATCAATGTATGCCTTACCTGTTCAATTGCCTCTTTTTTAAGTGGTGATTGTATCTGACTCCACCTCGTCTGCCAGTGAGTTCCAGTTATCAACCACTGTGGTTATTTTAAAAAACAACTCGTATCTCCTAAACCTTAAACATATGCCTTCTTGTTTGTTCATGTGATAGGAACAGAATTAGGCCATTCGGCCCATCAAGTCTACTCCGCCATTCAATCATGGCTGATCTGTCACTCCCTCCTAACCCCATTCTCCTGCCTTCTCCCCATAACCCCTGACGCCCGTACTAATCAAGAATCTATCTGTCTCTGCCTTAAATATATCGATGGATGAACTCGCAGCTCTCTGTGCCAATGAATTCCCAATGTGGGGAGAGTCCAGAACCAGGGGCCACAGTTTAAGAATAAAGGGTCAGGCATTTAGAACAGAGATGAGGAAACACTTTTTCTCACAGAGAGTGGTGAGTCTGTGAAATTCTCTGCCGGTTCTCTGGATACTTTCAAGTGAGAGCTAGATAGGGCTCTTAAAGATAGCGGAGTCAGGGGATATGGGGAGAAGGCACGAACAGGGTACTGATAGGGGATGATCAGCCATGATCACATTGAATGGCGGTGCTGGCTCAAAGGGCTGAATGGCCTACACCTGCACCTATTGTCTATTGTCTAATTCCACAGATTCGCCACCCTCTGACTAAAGAGATTCCTCCTCATCTCCTTCCTAAAGGAATGTCCTTTATTCTGAGGCTGTGACTTCTGGTCCTAGACTCTCCCACCAGTGGAAACATCCTCTCCACGTTCACTCGATCCAGGCCTTTTGATACCCTTTGTTCGATATAATATTTGTGATTAAAAACATTTTTTTGCAATGAATTAGGTAGGTTAATTGGCCGTGTAAATTGCCCTGTTTGCAGAATCAGGGGGCTGTTAATGCGAAAGTGAAGAGGATTAAGTTGTTTTAGTGTCAATAGACAATAGGTGCAGGAGTAGGCCATTCGGCCCTTCGAGCCAGCACCGCCATTCACTGTGATCATGGCTGATCATCCCCAATCAGTACCCCGTTCCTGCCTTCTCCCCATATCCCCGGACTCCGCTATCTTTAAGAGCCCTATCTATCTCTCTCTTGAAAGTATCCAGAGAACCTGCCTCCACTGCCCTCTGAGGCAGAGAATTCCACAGACTCTCATTCCACCTACTCCTGCACCTATTGTCTATTGTATATTGTATACAATTGGTAGAGCAAAGGGGAAGATACAGAGTGCAGAATATAGTTCTCAGCATTGTAGCGCAGAGAATTCCACAGACTCACCACTCTCTGTGTGAAAAAGTGTTTCCTCATCTCCGTTGGAAATGGCTCACCCCTTATTCTTAAACTGTGGCCACTGGTTCTGGACTCCCCAACATCGGGAACATGTTTCCTGCCTCTAGCGTGTCCAAACCCTTAATAATCTTATGTGTTTCAATAAGATTCCCTCTCATCCTTCTAAATTCCAGAATATACAAGCCAGATGTCGGATCATTATGAATGACAGGGAGCAGAAGGATCTGTTCCACTCTGTGAGACCCTGATTCTAAAATCAGATTTGTCATGATTAATTCTGCGAAAGACAACCTATCTGTGATTAATGAAAATTAAGTCCTAATTATGGAAGAAAGGTCTAATTGTTATCTAGCGTAAGATTAGGTCAAAATCACGATTAATAGCAAGGTTTAATCTTTCAATTATAAAGTATAGTATTTAATCATGAAATTTAAAAAATCAATTAATCAAGTAAATGAACTGTCATGAGGTTTTAAAGCAATGCTGGCTACAGTGAACTGGCAAATTAGATGAAGGAATCGGCGAATTGAGGCATTGGCAGATGTTTAAGATGTATTGGGTTATGCAGAATGGATTCAGTCCAATAATATGCAAAACAATACATTGCGCGGTTAATTCCCGGATGACGGGACTGTCATATGTTGAAAGAATGGAGCGGCTGGGCTTGTATACTCTGGAATTCAGAAGGATGAGAGGATATCTTATTGAAACATATAAGATTATTAAGGGTTTGGACACGCTAGAGGCAGGAAACATGTTCCCGATGTTGGGGGAGTCCAGAACCACGGGCCACGGTTTAAGAATAAGAGGTGGGCCATTTAGAACGGAGATGAGGAAACACTTTTTCAACCAGAGAGATATGGGGAGAAGGCAGGAACGGGGTACTGATTGGGGATGAACAGCCATGATCACATTGAATGGCGGTGCTGGCTCAAAGGGCCGAATGGCCTGTTCCTGCACCTATTGTCTATTGTGAATCTGTGGTATTCTCTGCCTCAGAAGGCAGTGGAGGCCGGTTCTCTGGATGCTTTCACGAGAGAGTTAGATAGAGCTCTTAAAGTTAGCGGAGTCAGGGGATATGGGGAGAAGGCAGGAACGGGGTACTGATTGTGGATGATCAGCCATGTTCACAGTGAATGGTGGTGCTGGCTCGAAGGGCCGAATGGCCTGTTCCTGCACCTATTGTCTATTGTCTATTGACCCATCATGTATGGTTAACTAAAGAGAAGTCAATCGTACCAAACTTTAAAAGTATTTGCAGGCTTCCAATTGTTTGCTCCTGGAGTCATGCAGTGTGGAAACAGGCCCTTTGGCCCAACTTTCCCATACTGGCCAACATCTACACTAGTCCCACCTGCCTGCGTTTGGCCCATATCCCTCCAAAGCTGCCCTATCCATGTACCTGTCCAAATGTTTCTTAAACGTTACGATAGTCCCTGCCTCAACCACCTCCTCCGGCAGCTTGTTCCATACACCAGTATGACTCATTACATACAGTGCCCTCCATAATGTTTGGGACAAAGACCCATCATTTATTTATTTGCCTCTGTACTCCACAATTTGAAATTTATAATAGAAGAAAATCACATGTAGTTAAAGTGCACATTGTCAGATTTTAATAAAGGCCATTTTTATACATTTTGGTTTCACCGTGTAGAAATTACAGTAGTGTTTATATATAGTCCCCACATTTCAGGGCACCATAATGTTTGGGACACATGGCTTCATAGGAGTTTGTAATTGCTCAGGTGTGTTTAATTGCCTCCTTAATGCAGGTATAAGAGAGCTGTCAGCACCTAGTCTTTCCTCCAGTCTTTCCATCACCTTTGGAAACTTTTATTGCTGTTTATCAATATGAGGACCAAAGTTGTGCCAATGAAAGTGAAGAAGCCATTATGAGACTGAGAACAAGAATAAAACTGTTAGAGACATCAGCCAAACCTTAGGCTTACCAAAATCAACTGTTTGGAACATCATTAAGAAGAAAGAGAGCACCAGTGAGATTACTAATCGCAAATGGACTGGCAGGCCAAGGAAGACCTCCACAGCTGATGACAGAAGAATTCTCTCCATAATAAAGAAAAATCCCCCAACAGCTGTCCGTCAGATCAGAAACACTCTTCAGGAGTCAGGTGTGGATTTGTCAATGACCACTGTCTGCAGAAGACTTCATGAACAGAAATACAGAGGTTACACTGCAAGATGCAAACCACTGGTTAGCAGCAAAAATAGGATGGCCAGGTTACAGTTTGCCAAGAGGTACTTAAAAGAGAAACCACAGTTTTCGAAAAAGGTCTTGTGGACAGATGAGACGAAGATTAACTTATATCAGAGTGATGGCAAGAGCAAAGTATGGAGGAGAGAAGGAACTGCCCAAGATCCAAAGCATACCACCTCATCTTTGAAATACGGTGGTGGGGGTGTTATGGCCTGGGCATGTATGGCTGCTGAAGGTACTGGCTCACTTATCTTCATTGATGATACAACTACTGATGGTAGTAGCATAATGAATTCTGAAATGTATAGACACATCCTATCTGCTCAAGTTCAAACAAATGTCTCAAAACGGGGTACTGATTGTGGATAATCAGCCATGATCACATTGAATGGCGGTGCTGGCTCGAAGGGCTGAATGGCCTACTCCTGCACCAATTGTCTAAAACTCATTGGTCAGTGGTTCATTCCACAGCAAGACAATGATCCCAAACATACTGCTAAAGCAACAATGGAGTTTTTCAAAGCTAAAAAATGGTCAATTCTTGAGTGGCCAAGTCATTCACCCGATCTGAACCCAATTGAGCATGACTTTTATATGCTGAAGAGAAAACTGAAGGGGACTAGCCCCCAAAACAAGCATAAGCTAATGATGGCTGCTATACAGGCCTGGCAGAGCATCACCAGAGAAGACACCCAGCAACTGGTGATGTCCATGAATCGCAGACTTCAAGCAGTCATTGCATGCAAAGGATATGCAACAAAATACTAAACATGACTACTTTCATTTACATGACATTGCTGTGTCCCAAACATTATGGTGCCCTGAAATGGGGGGGGGGGGGACTATGTATAAACACTGTTGTAATTTCTACATGGTGAAACCAAAATGTATAAAAATGGCCTTTATTAATATCTGACAATGTGCACTTTTACCACATGTGATTTTTTTTCTATTACAAATCTCAATTTGTGGTGTACAGAGGCAAATAAATAAGTGATGGGTCTTTGTCCCAAACAGTACATCGTCATTCACAGCCCTGCCATTGTGTCCCTAAGCTTTCCAGCTTTGATTCCATAGGCTTTAGTCCTGCACACATGCTTATTATTTGTTTTTGTTTTTTCATACTAGTTCTATGTTATCCAACTTTCGCAACCACTCCCTGCACACTAGGGGCAATTTACAGAGGCCAGTTAACATACAAACCCGCCCGTCTTCTGGTGTGGGGGGAAATCGGAGCACCCGGAGGAAACCCACAGGATCAGAGGGAAAATGTACAAACTCCACACAGACACCACCCGAGGTCAGGATCGAACCCGGGTCTCTAGTGCCGTGAGGCAGCAGCTCTACCCGTTGAGCCACTGTGCCACCTGCTAAATCATTGTAGATTTTCAGTAATTATCTTGCCCAGCTTATTGTTCATAAATGGTTTTCTTCTGGGGTTAGAACAGACAAATTGTTGGTTAATTTCTGTTTCCTTGTTTGGACCTTGCTGCCTTTTCAGAATTACTTGCTTAAAGAAAAACATGCCCTCTTTAAACCTGCTTTTGCAAATTGCCTTAAATCTGTGTCCTCTGGTTTCCCCCACATCTGTATCCTTGTGAAAGGCATTGAATGTTTTGAATACCTGCAGATATACATATTAGACATTGTCTATGAGGGAGATAGATGCAGAGTGCTGGAGTAACTCAGCGGGTCAGGCAGCATCTGTGGAGAACATGGATAGGTGACGTTTCACAGTGCTGGAGTAACTCAGCGGGTCAGGCAGCATCTGTGGAGAACATGGATAGGTGACGTTTCACTGAGTGCTGGAGTAACTCAGCGGGTCAGGCAGCATCTGTGGAGAACATGGATAGATGACGTTTCACAGAGTGCTGGAGTAACTCAGCGGGTCAGGCAGCATCTGTGGAGAACATGGATAGGTGACGTTTCACTGAGTGCTGGAGTAACTCAGCGGGTCAGGCAGCATCTGTGGAGAACATGGATAGATGACGTT
>JAXLNO010000757.1:429291-431791 GCA_038087875.1 Malacoraja senta | reverse complement strand
GTTTAAAAGGGCAGGTCTTTTTTATATAAGAGTGGTAAATACCTGGAACGTGTTGCCAGGGGTGGTGGTGGAGGGAGATACGATAGTGGCGTTTAAGAGACATTTAGACAGAGGCATGAGCAGGCATTGAAGGTCAAGTCCCCTCGACTTCCTCACTCTCAGACCACAGTGTTCGTATTGGTGGAAATGTGTCAGACTCGATAACAATCACCACGGGAGCACCTCAAGGCTGCGTGCTCAGCCCCCTGCTGTACTCACTCTATACTCATGACTGCATAGCTGGTCATAGTGCGAACTCCATCATCAAGTTCGCTGACGACACCACTGTTGTGGGACGTATCACTGATGGGGATGAGTCAGAGTATAGAAGAGAGATCGAGCAACTGTCCATATGGTGCCAGCACAATAACCTGGCCCTCAACACCAGCAAAACCAAGGAACTGATTGTGGACTTTGGAAGGAGTAGGATGGGGACCCACAGTCCCGTTTATATCAACGGGTCGGTGGTTGAAAGGGTCAAGAGCTTCAAATTCCTGGGCATGCACATCTCTGAAGATCTTTCCTGGTCCGAGAACACTGATGCCATTATTAAGAAAGCACAACAGCGCCTCTACTTCCTGAGAAGATTACGGAGAGTCGGTTTGTCAAGGAGGACTCTCTCTAACTTCTACAGGTGCACAGTAGAGAGCATGCTGACCGGTTGCATCGTGGCTTGGTTCGGCAACTTGAGCACCCTGGAGAGGAAAAGACTACAAAAAGTAGTAAACACTGCCCAGTCCATCATTGGCTCTGACCTCCCTTCCATCGAGGGGATCTATCGCAGTCGCTGCCTCAAAAAGGCTGGCAGTATCATCAAGGACCCACACCATCCTGGCCCCACACTCATCTCCCTACTACCTTCAGGTAGAAGGTACAGGAGCCTGAAGACTGCAACGACCAGGTTCAGGAGTAACTACTTCCCAACAGCCATCAGGCTATTAAACCTGGCTCGGACAAAACTCTGAACTTTAATAGCCCACTAACTGTTATTTGCACTTTATCAGTTTATTTATTCATGTGTGTATATATTTATAGAATGGTATATGGATACACTGATCTGTTCTGTAGTCAATGCCTACTATGTTCTGTTGTGCTGAAGCAAAGCAAGAATTTCATTGTCCTATCAGGGACACATGACAATAAACTCACTTGACATTGAACTTGAAGTTGGGGGGAGTTCCCCTCGCCACGGGTACCGTTTAATCCCGTGCTACCTGCTCCATGGTCGGACAGTCGGCGACTAAACCGTCTCCCCCACCTGGTTTGCCAGGTGAGGAGGGGGCTGTGGACCCCCAGCAGGATGAAAAACAAGACCTGTCAAAGGGCAGATGAGCTCCTAGCGAGCCAACGGCCATCCACACTTCAGTAGCAGTTGCGATCACTGTCGTACACGGCATTGTAAGGAATGATGATAAAGCACACATACCAAAATCCTATACTTCCAGCAGCGGAAGCCCGCAGGAACTGGAGGACAGAGATGTGTGGTGCGTCCGTCACCGTTCCCGTCGGAAACTAGCACCACTGCGTCGCTAATGTTTTCAACGATGATGAACAGGCCGGGAATAGAAGGATTAATGAATGAATGAATGAATGAATAAGTTTATTGGCCAAGTATTCACATACAAGGAATTTGCCTTGGTGCTCCGCCCGCAAGTGACAACATGACACAGTGACAGGAATGACACATAAAACATTAAACATTAATAATACAACATTATTGATTAAACATGTGAATGACATAAAATACCAGAGCAAAAGGAGGCTACAGACTTTTGGTTATTGAGTAAAGCTACTACTCGTGGATAAAAATCTGTGTTTATGTCTGGCTGTGGCAGCTTTGACAGTCCGGAGTTGCCTTCCAGAGGGAAGTGATTCAAAGAGTTTGTGGCCATGGTGAGAGGGGGCAGAGACGATCTTACCCGCTCGCTTCCTGGTCCTTGCAGTGTACAGACCATGAGTTAGATTGCCATTCGTGATAGCATAGACAAGATGGGCTGAAGGGCCTGTTCTCTGGACCATTCTGTGTTCTATGAAATGGAGATGCGGTCTGACTGATGCGTGGTGTCGCAGGGGAGTTTCTGCTGAGGGGGGGGGGGGGGTTGAAAACCAAGGAATAGAATATCCAGAAATTGGATTTAATGATTTATTTTTGCCTGCAGAATAAAGCCTGAAGATGGGATGGACTTCGGAGTGTCGCTCCTGTTTTATGGGCTGTACTACGGAGTGTTAAGCCGTGACTTTGCTGAGATGTGTGCCGACTACATGGCCTCTACTATAGGGGTAAAGTGAGCCAAAGGGCAGCTTCGGTATAACTAGCAATGACTAATGTCCTTACCACGTACAGTTAGATGAAGTCACTGCTCCCGACGGTGACGGAACTAGTCAGCCCCCCCTGACGGTCAATTGAGCAATTCCTAAGCAAAACGTGACACTGAGCCAGATGGGGACAGGCCCTTCGGCC
>JAXLNO010000757.1:351791-424291 GCA_038087875.1 Malacoraja senta | reverse complement strand
TAGGGACAGTTTACAATTATACAAGACAATTAACCTACAAACCTGCACGTCTTTGGAGTGGGAGGAAACCGAAGATCCCGGAGAAAACCCACTCAGGTCACGGGAAGAACGTACAAACTCTGTACAGACAGCACCCGTAGTCAGGATCGAACCCGGGTCTCCGGCGCTGTGAGGCACCAACTCTACCGCTGCACCACCGAGCCGCCCAATATCTACAGCATTGGTCCGCTTCTTCCTCGGCCTTCAGTCGCACAGCATGGCAACAGGCCCTTCACACCCATACTGACCAAGATGCCTCATCTAAGGTAGACAGAAATGCTGGGAGAAACTCAGGGGGTGAGGCAGCATTTATGGAGCGCAGGAATAGGTCTGAAGAAGGGTCTCGACCCGAAATGTCACCTATTCCTTCGCTCCATAGATGCTGTCTCACCCCCTGAGATTCTCCAGCATTTTTGTCTACCTTTGATTTTTTCCACATCTGCAGTTCTTTCTTAAACAAGATGCCTCATCTAAGCAAGTCCTATTTGCCCGCATTTGGCTCGTATCCCTCTAAACCATTCCTATTTATGTATCTGCCCAAATGTCCATTAAATGTTGTTATTGTACCTGCCTCAACTACCCCCTCTGGCAGCTCGTTCCATACACCCACCACCCTCTGTGTAAAACAAGGTGCCCCCCCCCCCCTATATTCCTAGTAAATCACTACTGCAGATACAACAATGGGCTGATTCAGTGGGGGCTGCACAGTGGCGCAGCGGTAGTGTTGCTTGCCCTACAGCACCAGACACCCTGGATTGATCCTGACAACGTGTGCTGTCTTTACGGAGTTTGTACGTCCTCCCCATGACCGCGTGGTTTTCCACCACCGGGCGCTCAGGTTTCCTCCCACGTCCCAAAGATGCGCAGGTTTGTAGGTCGATTGGCCTGTGTATATTGTCCCCAGTTTGTAGGGAGTGGGTGCAAAATGGGTAACAGAAAACCGGGTGTGACCGGGTGATCGCTGGTCGGCACGGACTCGGTGGGCCGAAGGGCCTGTGCA
The DNA here is from genome assembly GCA_038087875.1 of Malacoraja senta. Classification (NCBI taxonomy): domain Eukaryota; kingdom Metazoa; phylum Chordata; class Chondrichthyes; order Rajiformes; family Rajidae; genus Malacoraja; species Malacoraja senta. The sequence goes on along the minus strand of JAXLNO010000757.1, from coordinate 423,252 downwards.
TCTCTAAACCAAACTAAAACACGCACTAATCAATAATCAGGAATATCAGGAATATTCTGCAACCTGCCCATAATGGCATGAAGTTCAAGTTCAAATGTATTTGTCACAGGCACCATAAGGTGCAGTGAAATGTAATTCACCATGCAGCGTTACATTTAAAAAAGGACACAATACACAACATACTTCAACACTTCAACACAGACCTCCACCACAGCATTCTTCACTGTGGAAGGCAACACAGTTCAGACAGTTCAGCCATTTAGAACGGAGACGAGGAAACACTTTTTCTCACAGAGAGTGGTGAGTCTGTGGAATTCTCTGCCTCAGAGGGCGGTGGAGGCCGGTTCTCTGGATACTTTCAAGAGAGAGCTAGATAGGGCTCTTAAAAATAGCGGAGTCAGGGGATATGGGGAGAAGGCAGGAACGGGATACTGATTGGGGATGATCAGCCATGATCACATTGAATGGCAGTGCTGGCTCGAAGGGCCGAATGGCCTATTCCTGCACCTATTGTCTATTGACAGTCCTCCTCCTCCCTTGTTCACCCGTGGTCGGGGCCCTGGCCCTCCGTAGTCGCCGCTGCGGACGGCAACCAAAGTATAAAGTGGAACCAAAAAGTAGGAGTCTATAGCAGGTCTTAATTACTGAGGTGAGTGTTGTGCAGTGTTCACGAGCCTGGTGGTTGCTGGGAAGGAGCTGCCCTTGAACCTGGAGGTCGCGGTTTTCAGGCTCCTGTACCTTCTTCCCGAAGGTAGCAGCGAGATTAGAGCGTGGCCAGGGTGGTGTGGGTCTGTACGATACTAGCTGCGTTGATGAGGCAGCGACTCACTCCAGCATTTGCGATGGTGTCGGGACAAGTGCTCATTGTTTGCCCATGGAGGCCAAGCCATTGGGTGTCTCCACCCAATTTCTTGATTAGTCAGGGCGTCATTGCAACAGATGGCTGCAGAGGCCAAGTCATCGGGTATTTTAAAGAGCAAAAGTTTATAACAGGTTCTTGTACAGGCTGGAGAATGGTGTTGAGTGGAAAAGTAAGATCAGTCATCAGCCTTCATAACAAGAGGAGTCGAGTAGAGGAGCAAAGAGGTCCTGCAGTTGTACCGACAGGGCCCTAGAGGGACCACACCTGGAGTATTGTGTGCAGTTTTCATCTCCAAATTTGAGGAAGGACATTCTTGCTATTGAGGGAGTGCAGCGTAGGTTTACAAGGTTAATTCCCGGGATGACGGGACTGTCATATGCTGATAGAATGGTGCGGCTGGGCTTGTATGCTCTGGAGTTTAGAAGGATGAGAAGGCATCTTATTATATAAGATTATTAAGGGATTGGACACGCTAGAGGCAGGAAACATGTTCCCGATGTTGGGGGAGTCCAGAACCAGGGGCCACAGTTTAAGAATAAGGGGTAAGCCATTTAGGACGGAGACGAGGAAACACTTTTTCTCACAGAGAGTGGTGAGTCTGTGGAATTCACTGCCTCAGAGGGTGGTGGAGGCCGGTTCTCTGGATGCTTTCAAGAGAGAGCTAGATAGGGCTCTTAAAAATAGCGGAGTCAGGGGATATGGGGAGAAGGCAGGAACGGGGTACTGATTGGGGATGATCAGCCATGATCACATTGAATGGCGGTGCTGGCTCGAAGGGCCAAATGGCCTACTCCTGCACCTATTGTCTATTGTCTATTATTTGTCTAATGGGCCTGTCCCACTAAAAGGGCCTGTCCCACTTGACGAATTTTTTGGCGACTGACGTATCAGGTCACCGAAAAATACGCGGCGTGATGACGTGCGAGTGTTTTTTCAACATTTTTTTTGTCGCTGCTGGATTTTGAAATGTTCAAAATCTTTTGGCGACACTGACATGATGCCGGCAGTCGGCGAAAAAAAACCGGCAAGTGGAACAGGCCCTTTACTCGATTTTTTGGGCGACTACAGGCGACTGCCGCAAAATTTTCAACATGTTGAAAAAAGTTTGGTGACGGTGGCGCCAATTTTTGCGGTGGTAAGTTGACGCCAGGAGTGGGAGGTGAATTCCATTAAAACTAGTCCCTGGCAGTCGCCTAAGTGGGACAGACCCTTAAATGTTTCGTAATGGGGTGCAGCGGTAGAGTTGCTGCCTTACAGCGCTTGCAGCGCCTGAGACCCGGGTTCGATCCCGACCACGGGCGCTGTCTGTGCGGGGTTTGTACATTCTCCCCGTGACCTGCGTGGGTGTTATCTCCGAGAGCTTCGGTTTCCTCCCGCACTCCAACGACGTGCGGGTGTGGAGTTTGGGAGTTTGGGAGGAAACCGAAGATAATAGACATAGAAACATAGAAAATAGGTGCAGGAGTAGGCCATTCGGCCCTTCGAGCCTGCACCACCATTCAATATAATCATGGCTGATCATCCAACTCAGTATCCTGTACCTGCTTTCTCTCCATACCCCCTGATCCCTTTAGCCACAAGGGCCACATCTAACTCCATCTTAAATATAGGCAATGAACTGGCCTCAACTACATTCTGGCAGAGAATTCCACAGATTCACCACTCTCTGTGTAAAAAATGGTTTTCACATCTCAGTCCAAAATGATTTCCCCTTTATCCTTAAACTGTGACCCCTTGTTCTGGACTTCCCCAACATCGGGAACAATCTTCCTGCATCTAGCCTGTCCAACCCCTAAAGAATTTTGTAAGTTTCTATAAGATCCCCCCTCAATCTTCTAAATTCTAGCGAGTACAAGCCGAGTCTATCCAGTCTTTCTTCATATGAAAGTCCTGACATCCCAGGAATCAGTCTGGTGAACCTTCTCTGTACTCCCTCTATGGCAAGAATGTCCTTCCTCAGATTAGGAGACCAAAACTGTACGCAATACTCCAGGTGTGGTCTCACCAAGACCCTGTACAACTGCAGTAGAACCTCCCTGCTCCTATACTCAAATCCTTTTGCTATGAATGCTAACATACCATTCGCTTTCTTCACTGCCTGCTGCACCTGCATGCCTACTTTCAATGACTGGTGTACCATGACACCCAGGTCTCGTTGCATCTCCCCTTTTCCTAATCGGCCACCATTCAGATAATAGTCTACTTTCCTGTTTTTGTCACCAAAGTGGATAACCTCACATTTATCCACATTATACTGCATCTGCCATGCATTTGCCCACTCACCCAGCCTATCCAAGTCATCTTGCAGCCTCCTCACAGCTAACACTGCCCCCCAGCTTTGTGTCATCCGCAAACCTGGAGATGTTGCATTCAATTCCCTCGTCCAAATCATTAATATATATTGTAAATAGCTGGGGTCCCAGCACTAAGCCTTGCGGTACCCCACTAGTCACTGCCTGCCATTCTGAAAAGGACCCGTTAACTCCTACTCTTTGCTTCCTGTCTGCCAGCCAGTTCTCTATCCACATCAATACTGATTATGATTAAACATTCTTGACCACTGCGTCACTTTCTGTTCCATCTAGAAAGTCATTCTATTCAAATATAAGTTCCGCACTCTATGAGGTTATTCCCTTCGGTCCAAGTCCGTGCTGACCAGCAATCCCTGTTCACTAGCACTACCCTACACACAATAGACAATAGGTGCAGCAGAAGGCCATTCGGCCCTTCGAGCCAGCTCTGCCATTCAATGTGATCATGGCTGATCATTCCCAATCAGTACCCCGTTCCTGCCTTCTCCCCATATCCCCTGACTCTGCTATTTTAAGAGCCCTATCTAGCTCTCTCTTGAAAGCATCCAGAGAACCTGCCTCCACCGCCCTCTGAGGCAGAGAATTCCACAGACTCACCACTCTCTGTGAGAAAACGTGTTTCCTCGTCTCCGTTCTAAGATCTCGGAGAAACCACCCACGCAGGTCACGGGGAGAACGTACAAACTCCATACAGACAGCTCCCGTAGCCAGGATTGAACCCGGAGCTATGGCGCTGTGAGGCAGCAACTCTACCGCTGCGCCACCGTGCTGCCCAAATTCTTTAATATTTCCACCCCGGAATTAAAAAGGTTCTGTCTTCCTTATCTGTACCGAGTTCAACTCCTGGCTTGCCTTTGAGCTTGGAAGAGAGGAGGGGGGGAGGGAGGTGCTGGGGAGAGTCCCCATTTCCACACCCCAGAATGGATCATGTATCTTTACTGAAACACATGTGGGTGCTTTCCCCTGCTCCCAGAACTTGTATCTTTGTTACAAAGCAATTTAGAACGGAGATGAGGAAACACTTTTTTACACAGAGAGTTGTGAGTCTGTGGAATTCTCTGCCTCAGAGGGCGGTGGAGGCCGGTTCTCTGGATGCTTTCAAGAGAGAGCTAGATAGGGCTCTTCAAGATAGCGGAGTCAGGGGATATGGGGAGAAGGCAGGAACGGGGTACTGATTGGGGATGATTCAGCCATGATCACATTGAATGGCGGTGCTGGCTCGAAGGGACGAATGGCCTACTCCTGCACCTATTGTCTATTGTGTGTAGGGTAGTGCTAGTGAACAGGGATTGCTGGTCAGCACGGGCTTGGACCGAAGGGAATAACCTCCATAGAGTGCGGAACTTATATTTGAATAGAATGACTTTCTAGATGGAACAGAAAGTGACGCAGTGGTCAAGAATGTTTAATCATACTCATACTTTATTAGCCAAGTATGTTTTTGCAACATATACGATGAATTTCATTTGCCAAACAGTCATACCAATAAAAAAGCAACAGAACACACAAAACACATTTTAACATAAACATCCATAACAGTGACTTCTCCACATTCCTCACTGAGATAGAAGGCGAACAAAAGTTCAATCTCTTCCTTTCTTCGTTCTCCCGCGGTCGGGGGCCTCGAGCCCTCCGTTGACGGGATGATCTTGGCCCCCGTAGCCGGCGGTCATGCCCTCCTCGTCGGGGCGATCAAGCTCCTGTATCGGGGGGTGGGGGGAATCTCAGTTCCCCCGCGCCGGGCGATCTGACCCCGGATCGGGGCTTATCGAAACCTTCTCCGTCATTTGGTGCTTCATTTGGACATAAAACAAACCAGAGAACATTAACACAAACTTTTAAAACACACTAAAAATAACAAACAAAAAAGACGAAAAGGCAGACAGACTGTTGGCGAGGCTGCCATCGTGCAGCGCCCCACTGGTACTTTCACAATATTAAAGAGATATTTGGACAGGTGCATGGATAGGACAGGTTTAGAGGGTTATGGGCCAAACACGGCACAGGTGGGACAAGTGTAGATGGGGCATAAATTCTTGGAGCAGAATTGGGCCATTCAGCCCATCGTCCACTCCGCCATTCAATCATGGCTGATCTGTATTTTTTCTCTCAACTCCATTCTCCCGCCTCCTCCCCATAACCCCCGACGCCCGTACTAATCAACAGTCTGTCAATCTGCACCTTATAAATATCCAATGACTTGGAGATAGACACGAAAAGCTGGAGTAACTCAGCGGGACAGGCAGCATCTCCGGAGAGAAGGGATGGCTGACGTTTCGGGTCGAGACCCTCCATTCAGACTGGCTGGGGATTAGTGAAAACATTGACTTGGCTTCCACGGACTTCTGTGGCATGCTGGTTGGTGTGTGGGCAAGTTATGGAGTCATAGATAGTGATACAGTGTGGAAACAGGCCCTTCGGCCCAACTTGCCCACACCGGCCAACAATTTCCCAGCTACACTAGTCCCACCAAACCTGTCCTATCCATGTACCTGTCTAACTGTTTCTTAAACGATGGGATAGTCCCAGCCTCAACTATCTCCTCTGGCAGCTTGTTCCATACACTCATCACCCTCTGTGAAAAAGTTACCCCTCAGATTCCTATTAAATCTTTCCCCCTTCACCTTGAACCTATGTCCTCTGGTCCTCGATTCCCCTACTCTGGGCAAGAGACTGTGCATCTACCCGATCTATTCCTCTCATGTTGGGCCGAGTGGCCTGTTCCCATGCTCTATAACTCTTAACCAGCTTCACCCTGCAGCTGAACCCCTCTAATCCAGGCAGCATTCCGGTAGAGCCCATTGTTCAGGAAGTTGTGTGGGAGAAATGGAGATGGGAAACTGGATGTCAGAGAGCTCAGACACAGTGGAGCGTGTCATGGGTTAGTTCACTATGTTGTCGACTGTAGCACGGTGGCACAGCGGTAGAGCCACCGCCTCACAGCGCCAGAGACCCAGGCTCGGTCCCGACTACGGGTACTGTCTGTATGGAGTTTTGCGTTCTCCCCGTGACCATTTTACACCCAGACAGTTGTGAATCTGTGGAATTCTCTGCCGCAGAAGGCAGTGGAGGCCGATTCACTGGATGTTTTCAAGAGAGAGTTAGATTTAGCTCTTAGGGCTAACGGAATCAAGGGATATGGGGAGAAGGCAGGAACGGGGTACTGATTTTAGATGATCAGCCATGATCACATCGAATGGCGGTGCTGGCTCGAATGGCCTACTCCTGCACCTTTTATTTTCTATGTTTCTGTGACCGCGTGGGTTTCCTCCGGGTGCTCCGGTTTCTTCAAAGACGTGCGTGTTTGTGGGTTAATTGGCTTCTGCAAACTGCAAATTGTCCCTGGTACGTGTAGGATAGTGCTAGTGTTACGGGGTGATCGCTGGCTGGGGCTCGGACACGATGGGCCGAAGGGCCTGTTGCTGCGCTGGATCTCTAAAGAAGGAACCTTTGTGACTCAGCAGAGGAATAAGGCTCGTATTCACCAAAATAGATTCTCGCGTCTAAAAGAGCAAACTCACTTCCTAGGTCTTGTGCTTTGCAACTCCCTGCGCTTTGCAGATTCAGTCAAGACCGGACCGTTTCCTCCCCCGCGGTGTGGTTTGCATTTGCGTGTTTTACTGTGTGGTTTCTTTAACATTCTCCTTCCCCCCAGCTGGGAGCGACCGCATGTCATGTACGGCCAGTTACTGGACTGGTTACGTTATTTGGTTGCATGGCAACCCGTCATCATCGGACTCGTTCAAGGCATCAACTACAGTCTGGGACTGGAATAAATTTGCCCTTCCCCCCTCCCCCCTTAATTTTTCATTCTCCCCCTGAGTTTTTTACCCTCTCTCCAATTCCCCCCCCCCCCCCCCCTCCTCCAATTCCCTGGATTTTACCGATCTGAACATGTTGTTTAATCTTCGTTAGACAACGCTGGAGCCAACAGGATGAGCGGGACTACACTGCACTGCCACGTGGACATTGGGCCCGAAGGAAGGAGAGGACTGGCCTCGCTGACCGCATTATCCCCCCCCCTACTCTCCCAAATCCAAAACGGACGTCAAGATTCACCTTCCGGCGTCTCCCACTTCAAGACTGGAGCGGCTTCGTGTCTCCGAACAGCCCCCCCCCCCCCCCCCCCCCGAATGTGACAGTCCCAACGGGCCACCTGTTTGGAGCACGTCCTGGACGGGCCGAATGGCCTCCTCCCCCACCCCCTCCTGTTCCCGCCCGGCAGCCACGAGGGGCCGAGCGGCCTGGGCCGACACGCAGGTCATTGCAACGGCGGCGAATCCTGAATCTCGAGCCTGGCAGGTCCGACGGTGTTTTCCAACGACCCAATCGGCCTGCAGACGGGAAATTGTGTAAAAAAAAAAGAAAGAAAAGTTTCATACAACGACAAAAATAAATGGTTTCCCAGCACATTGCATGTCCTGGGCTGTGGACAGATTTTAGTTTTGAGGGGAACTCAAATGCTAAGTAGTGATTGGAAATGACCAGTAAAGGGGGATTTTTAATCTCAGAGTTAATGGGACAGGGTGCAGAACATCACGAGGATGGTCTTGGCATACAGATGCATGGAACTGCAGATGCTTGTTTACAACAAAAAAAACACAGAGTGCTGGAGTAACTCAGCGGGTCAGGCAGCATCTGTGGAGAACATGGATAGGTGACGTTTCACAGAGTGCTGGAGTAACTCAGCGGGTCAGGCAGCATCACGTTTCCGGTCGGGATCCTTCTGACTGAAGAACAGAGTCTGAAGAAGGACCCCAACTCGAAACGTTGGCTATCCATGTGGATCCCGACCGGAAACGTCACCTATCCATGTTCTCCACAGATGCTGCCTGACCCGCTGAGTTACTCCAGCACTCTGTGAAACGTCACCTATCCATGTTCTCCACAGGTGCTGCCTGACCCGCTGAGTGACTTTGTGTCTCGGAGGGTGATTGGGGGGGGGGGGGGGGAATCTGGTAACCCCCATGATTCTGGTCTTGGAGTCTGCCTGTACTCGGGGCTAGTATCAGAACCAGGGACTGAATGGCCTCCACCAATCGGAGAGAGGATTCCCAGTCATCTGGGGGGGGTCATTGTTATTCCTGAAAGTTTGTGTTCTGGGGAGAGGGGGCACCTTCGACAAGGGGACAGGGGGGGGGGGGCGGTCAGAGAGTGGAACATAAGGGTCAGGGTCCCACAAAAAGCAAAACCTTCCCAAGGGTTGAAGGGCATGTTTTTTTATACTACTTGTTCGTAGCGTGAGTGTGTGTGTATATATAGAGGAAAAAAAAGCTGTATTTTTTACACTCTGATCTTTTGTATTGGATTGCTTGGGGGTTGATGAGCAGTGCACTTGGATGTCATGCCCTCCCTTCTCCAGCCCCCCCCCCCCCCCCCCCCCGACACTGGCGTGCAACCACACGCGGTGGTCCCTATCTTCCTTCGATGAGACGGGGCCCTGCAGACCCTCTCTCCATCTGCAGCAGCTTCCACTGCTGTGGTTGCCACCAGGTTTCTGGTGCGAGGAGTGAAAAAAAAATGGGTTTGTTTACGGGGAGGTTTTTGGCGGGTGGAGGTTGTGACCGTGTCTGACTAATGGAGGAGAGCCATGCAGAAAACAAAGAGCCGCAGGTGCTGGTTTATACAAAGATGGACTGGACCAAAGTGCTGGAGTAACTCAGCAGTCAAGCAGCAGGCTTCGGGTCAGGGGGCTTTCTTCAGACATCTGACGAAGGGTCTCGACCCGAAATGTCACCTGTCCTTTTTTTGTCCACGGATGCTGCCTGACCCGCTGAGTTTCTCCAGTACTCTGTGTCTATCTAAAGGTGATCCTGTTTCCTCTCCCCCATTCTCTCCCTCCCGACAGTGCTGCCTTTCACTGCCCTTGAGGTGGCCATTTTGGTGATGCCCTTGAGGTGGCCATTTTGCTGATGCCTTGAGATGGCCATTTTGCTGATGCCCTTGAGGTGGCCATTTTGCTAATGCCCTTGAGGTGGACATTTTGGTGATGCCCTTGAGGTGGCCATTTTGGTGATGCCCTTGAGGTGGCCATTTTGGTGATCTCTAGTGCCCTTGGGCTGAGAGGACCCTACGACATCCCTCCCACCCTATCCACAGACGTCTCACTTGCACGCCCTTGAGTGAAATTGTCCCTCCTGTCTGTAGGGAGCGGATGCAAAAGAGGAATAGCGTAGAAATGGCGTGAATGGGCGACCGATGGTCGATGTGGGCCGAAGGGCTGTATCGCTGAACTAAATCAGCCACGCATGGGGCAACCATGGGAGGGGGGAGGGGGGAGAGATGGCCATGAGTTTTTCTGCAGTTGCCGACTGTCCACCCAGTTGTACGTCAAGGGTGGAAGTAATTGGAACAGCAATGGAGGAGGGCCATGGGTTCGATGCCAGCGATGCCCTCTGGCCCCCTGCCTTGACGTAAAGATACCACCAGGTTCATCGGTACAAAGCTCCCATCCCGTCTTGTCCAGCCCCACGTCCTGCCCTTGTTCACTGGTGCTCCTTCAACTGCGTCTTCCAGCCAGGTTTGTTTGTGAAGATGAAATATATTAAGTTAACGATGGCTACAACACTTGATGTCCAATAGGTAGGCACAAAATGCTGGAGAAACTCAGCGGTGAGGCAGCATCTATGGAGAGAAGGTATTGCGAAGTTTCGGGCCGAGACCCGAGAGGGTCTCGACCCGAAACGTCGCCAATTCCTTCTCTCCATAGATGCTTTGGGTTTCGACCCGAAACGTCGCCAATTCCTTCTCTCCATAGATGCTGCCTCACCCGCTGAGTAACTCCAGCATTTTGCGTCTACCTTCGATATTACCAGCATCTGCAGTTCTTTCTTAAACATTTATGTCCAAATATGATTGCTGCCCTTACTCTGGCGTGGTCAGTATTGCCTCTGTTGCAGTGTTCTGGTTCTGTACAAGAAACTCTGGTGCAATTCTTATCAATAAACAATGTAGACATTGTCTCCGTGCCTCGTGTCTGCATCAAACCGAAAAGACGCCGAGCTCACGAGAGGAATGTGCAGCAGAGGTTCACCTGCACCTCATCTATTGCATCTGCTGCTCCAGGTGTCAGCTGCTCAACGTCGGTGGGACCAAGCGCAGGCTCGGCGATTTCTATTCGCCCACAACACCTCCGCTCAGTTCGCAACAACCAACCTGATCTCCTGTTGGCTCAGCGCTTCAACTCCCCTCCCATCCGAATCCGACCTCTCTGTCCTGGCTTCCTCCATGGCAGAGTGAGTCCCACCGTAAATTGGAGGAGCAGCACCTCATATTCCGTTTGGGTAGTTTACACCCCAGCGGTATGAACATTGACTTCTCCAATTTCAGGTAGTCCCTGCTGTCTCCCTCCTTCCCAGCTCTCCCACAGCCCACTGTCTCTGCCTCTTCCTTTCTTCCCGCCCCCACCCCCACATCAGTCTGAAGAAGGGTCTCGAGTTTCTCCAGGACCTGAGTTTCTCCAGCATTTTTGTCCACCTTCACGAGAGAATAAATTGGATAGCCGCACAGAGCCTTTCACTATTCTGTACGTTTCAATGAGGTCCCTCCCCTCATTCTTCTAAACTCCAGCGAGTACAGGCCCAGTGTCAACAAACGCTGTTAACCCAATCATTCCTGGTAGACAAAAATGCTGGAGAAACTCAGCGGGTGAGGCAGCATCTATGGAGCGAAGGAATAGGCGACCCGAAACGTCACCCATTCCTTCGCTCCATAGATGCTGCCTCACCCGCTGAGTTTCTCCAGCATTTTTTGTCTACCTTCGATTTATCAGCATCACCGAAGGGTCTCGACCCGAAACATCGCCAATTCCTTCTCTCCATAGATGGTTGCCTCACCCGCTGAGTTACTCCAGCATTTTGTGTCTACCTTCGATTTTTCCAGCATCTGCAGTTCTTTCTTAACCACTCATTCCTGGGATTAAGGAAGAAAGCGAATGGCATGTTGGCCTTCATAACGAGAGGAGTTGAGTTTAGGAGCAAAGAGGTCCTTCTGCAGTTGTACAGAGCCTAGTGAGACCACACTTGGAGTATTGTGTGCAGTTTGGTCCCCTAATTTGAGGAAGGACATTCTTGCTATTGAGGGAGTGCAGCGTAGGTTCACCAGGTTAATTCCCGGGATGGCGGGACTGTCATATGCTGAGAGAATGGAGCGGCTGGGCTTGTACACTCTGGAGTTTAGGATGAGAGGGAATCTTATAGAAACATATAAGATTATTAAGGGTTTGGACACGCTAGAGGCAGGAAACATGTTCCCGATGTTGGGTGCGTCCAGAACCAGGGGCCACAGTTTAAGAATAAAGGGTAAGCCATTTAGAACGGAGACGAAGAAACACTTTTTCTCACAGGGTCTGAAGAAGGGTTTCGGCCCGAAACGTCGCCTATTTCCTTCGCTCCATAGATACTGCTGCACCCGCTGAGTTTCTCCAGCATTTTTGTGTACCTTCTCACAGAGAGTTATGAGTCTGTGGCATCCAGAGAACCGGCCTCCACCGCCCTCTGAGGCAGAGAATTCCACAGACTCACAACTCTCGGAGAGAGATTTGAACGGAATTCTGTGTCAGAGGGCGGTGGAGGCCGGTTCTCTGGATACTTTCAAGAAGGAGCTAGATAGGGCTCTTGAAGTTAGCGGAGTCAGGGGATATGGGGAGGAGGCAGGAACGGGGTAATGATTGGGGAAGATCAGCCATTGAATGGCGGTGCTGGCTCGCAGGGCTGAATGTCCTACTCCTGCACTTATTGTCTTGTCATTCTCGTATCATATCTGTACGTGAGTCATTGGCTGGTGTCCAAATCCTGATGACGCCGTGATATGGGTCAGATGGACAACCTGGGTCAAGTCACACAGGGATGAGTGTTACACCATTCCTAAGAACCCTCACTGTGGTTGAGCTTGTGGTTCGCAGTTCAGCAGCTGCTGCTATTTATAGTGGATTATGATCCACGGCTCGTGGATTGGAAGAGTCGTATAGCGTGGAGACAACAGGCCCCCTTTGGCCCAACCTGTCCATGCCGGCCAAGGCCATTTCATAAGTGATACGAGTAGAATTAGGCCATTCTGCCCAACAAGTCTACTCTGCCATCCAATCATGGCTGATCTATCGAAATTAGACAAAAAAATGGGAAACTCAGCGGGTGAGGCAGCATCTATGGAGCGAAGGAAATAGGCGACGTTTCGGGTCGAGACCCTTCTTCAGACTGTTGTGCGGGTGGGGGGTGGGGGCCGGGAAGAAGAAAGGAAGAGGCGGAGACAGTGGGCTGTGGGAGAGCTGGAAGGGGAGGGGAAAGGAGGAGAAAGCAGGGACTACCTGAAATTGGAGAAGTCAATGTTCATACCGCTGGGGGTGTAAACTACCCAAGCGAAATATGAGGTGATGCTGCTCCAATTATTAAAAATAAAGAGCTTATTCGTTGTTGTGTTTAATAGCTTGATGGTTGTGGGGAAGAAGCTGTTCCTGAACCTGGACGTTACAGTTTTCAGGTTCCTGTACCCCATCAACCCTAGTCCGACCTGCCCGCCCGCGCTTGGCCCATGTCCCTCGCAACCTGTCCTCGCCCATGTACCTGTCTAAAGGCCTTTGATGATGTTGGCTGCCATTTGTAGATCCCTTCGATGGTGGGGAGGTCAGTAGTACCCGGGCTGGATGGGGCAGTGTCCACCACTCCCTGTGACCTCCATTGTTCCTGGGCGTCCGAGTTGCCGAACCAGTCTACCTTACACCTGTAGACGTCCCCTTGAGGTTTCAGCGGTACGCTGGATGTCCTCAATCTTCTATGGAAGCAGAGGCGTTGAAGGGCTCTCTTCATGATCAGCCATGATCATATTGAATGGCGGTGCAGGCTCGAAGGGCCGAATGGCCTACTCCTGCACCTAATTTCTATGTTTCTATGTTTCTATGACTGCATCTATGTGCCGGCTCCAGGACAGATCTTCAGAGCTATGCACGCCCGCGAACTGCAGCTTTTAACTTCATAAGTGACAGGAGCAGAATTAGGCCATTCGGCCCCATCAGGTCTATTCCACCATTCAATCATGGCTGATCGATCTCAAACCCCATTCTCCTGCTTCTCCCCATAACGTATTATATATTCTTATAACCTCTGACACCCGTACTAATCTATCAATCGCCTTACAAATATCCATCGACTTGGCCTCCACAGCCGTCTGTGGCAATGAATTCCGCAGATTCGCCACCCTCTGACTAAAGAAATTCCTCCTCACCTCCTTTCTAAAAGTACGTCCTTTTATTCTGAGGCTGTGCCCTCTGGTCCTAGACTCTCCCACTGGTGGAAACATCCTCTCCACATCCACTCTATCCAAGGCTTTCACTATTCGGGAAGTTTCAATGAGGTCCCCCCCTCATCCTTCTAAAACTCCAGCGAGTACAGGCCCAGTGCCGACATACTCTACTCTGGTTCAAGGAGACATGCACAGGGCCATGCTGGGAGCGGCTCCAGCAAAATGCAGCGTCACCTCAGACGTGGCTGCAATGCAGGATTTCCTGCATGATCAACAATGCTAACGGCATGCAATAGAGTCTATTGAATAGACAGACATCCTCACCTTCTCCATCATGGTCTGGTTTGGCTCAGCCACCAAGCACGACATCCGGAGGCTGCAGCGAATCGCCCGATCAGCTGAGAAGGTTATTGGCTGCAACCTTCCCAACCCATTGACGAACTGTACACTGCAAGGGCCAGGAAGCGAGCGGGCAAGATCATCTCTGACCCCTCTCACCCTGGCCACAAACTCTTTGAATCACTTCCCTCTGGAAGACGACTCCGGATTGTCAAAGCTGCCACAGCCAGACATATAAAAACAGCTTTTTACCACGAGTAGTAGCTCTACTCAATAACCAAAAATCTGTAGCCTCATTTTGCTCTGGTATTTTATTTAATTCACATGTTCAATCAATAATGTTTTATTATTAATGTTTATGTGTCATTCCTAACTGTCACTGTATGCAATGTTGTCACTTGCGGGCGGAGCACCAAGGCAAATTCCTTGTATGTGAATACTTGGCCAATAAACTTATTCATTCATTCATTCATTCAAATCCTTCAGGTCAACAGGTCAGTCCACTCTGTTATCCCACCCACACAAGATCATAGAGCCGTCCAGCATGGAAACAGGCACTTCTGCCCAACTTGCCCACACTGGCCAACATGTCCCAGCTACACTAGTCCCACCTGCCCGTGTTCAGTCCATATCCCACCAAACCTGTCCTATCCATGTACCTGTCCAAAAGTTTCTTAAACATTGCGAAGTTACTCAGCCTCAACTACCTCCTCTGGCAGCTCGTTCCATACACCCACCACCCTCTGTGTAAAAAAAGTTCCCCACAGATTCTTATTAAATTCCGCCCCCCCCCCCCCCCACCTTAAACCTCTGTCCTCTGGTTCTGGAGGCACATCCGATGGTTAAGGCTCGTGGACACTCCACACTGCCATAGGTGGTGGTGGAGGCAGATACGATAGGTACACGGATAGGTACACGGAACACTGGGTTATGGAACTTGTGCGCGCAGAGGACATTATTTTATCTTATCATCATATTCTACATGGACATTGTGGGCAGGTCCATAACTTGTCGGCACTGGGCCTGTACTCACTGGAGTTGGGATGAATGAAGGGGGACCTCATTGAAACGTACAGAATAGTGAAAGGCCTGGATAGAGTGGATGTGGAGAGGATGTTTCCACTGGTGGGAGCAAAGATACTAGGGCAAGAGCAAGATGGTCCACTCGGCGAAAAAGCCGTAGTAGGTCATGGGTCATTTTTTAGCGCCATCTTGGGAATCGGCTTCCGTCATGGCGTACACATCTACAAGCGTAGCGTGTTGTTCAGCTATAAATTGCTCGAATGGCCAATGTAGACGGCCAATCAGGTTCCCCACTAAAGTGGAAGAGTCTAGGACCAGAGGTCACAGCCTCAGCATTAGACGTTCTTTTAGGAAGGAGATGAGGAGGAATTCTTTAGTCAGAGGGTGGTGAATCTGTGGAATTCTTTGCCACAGACGGCTGTGGAGGCCAAGTCAGTGGATATTTTTAAAGCAGAGATAGATAGATCCTTGATTAGTACGGGTGTCAGGGTTATGGGGAGAAGGCGGGGGAATGGGGTTGGGAGGGAGAGATAGCTCAGCCATGATTGGATGGCGGAGTAGACTTGATGGGCCGAATGGCCTAATTCTGCTCTTATTACTTATGACCTTATGACTCCCTGAAAGCAGCGCTATGACTAAAGAAATTCCTCCTCATCCCCTTTCTAACGGAACGTCTTTAATTCTGAGGCTGTGCCCTCTGGTCCTAGACTCTCCCACTGGTGGAAACATTCTCTCCACATCCACTCTATCCGGGCCTTTCACTATTCGGTAAGTTTCAATGAGGTGTCCCCTCATCCTTCTAAACTCCAGCGAGTTCAGGCCCAGTGCCGTCAGACTCTACCCTGGCGGAGCAGGTAGAATTGCTGCCTCACAACGCCAGAGACCCGAGTTAAATCCTGACCACGTGCTGTCTGTGTGGAGTTTGCACGTTTTCCATGTGACAGCGTGGGTTTCCTCTGGGTGCTCCGGTTTCCTCCCACACTCCAAAGACGTACGGATTTGTAAGTTAATCACCCCTCTGTAAATTGCCCCCCTGGAGTGGATGAGAAAGTGGAATAACATAGAACCTAGTGTGAACGAGTGATCGCTGGTCAGTGTGGGCTCGGTGGGCCGAAGGGCCTGTTACCGTGCTGCATCTCTAGACCATTCCAAGTGATGCCACATGAAAGGTAACTGCACAAAAGGTTGTAGCATTAGACAGGGAATGCTAGTGACTAATGTTCCCGATGTTGGGGGAGTCCAGAATCAGGGGCCACAGTCTCAGAATAAAGAATAAGGGGTAAGCCATTTAGAACGGAGACGAGGAAACACTTTTTCTCACAGAGAGTTGTGAGTCTGTGGAATTCTCTGCCTCAGAGGGCGGTGGAGGCCGGTTCTCTGGATACTTTCAAGAGAGAGCTAGATAGGGCTCTTAAAAATAGCAGAGTCAGGGGGATATGGGGAGAAGGCAGGAACGGGGTTCTGATTGGGGATGATCAGCCATGATCACATTGAATGACGGTGCTGGCTCGAACACCTGCACCTATTGTCTATTGTTTATTGTCTATTGAGTAACTAGTTTAGTGTCGTTTAGAGATACAGCACGGAAACAGGCCCTTCGGCTCACCAAGTCCACACCGACCAGCGATCCCCGCACACTTATGCCCCTGTCCCACTTAGGAAACCTGAACGGAAACCTCTGGAGACTTTGCGCCCCCACCCAAGGTTTCCGTGCGGTTCCTGGAGGTTCCCGGAGGTTTTTGTCAGTCCCCCTAATGGTCGAAAGTGGTTTCCGCTTCTTCTATGTTCCGGGGAGTTATTTCAAAAAATTCAAAACCGGCCGCGACTAAAAATAGGTTGCCGTTTTAAAAATCGGTAATTTTTTAGTCGAAGCCGGTTGCGATGCTAGTTGAAGGTGGTTGCCGGAGGTTGCAGGTAGTGGAAGGTAAGACCTTTTTTTCACCCAGTTTTATTCCACCCTGGCCTCTCCCCAAAACGGGCGGAGATGTATGCGTTAGGGCCTGTCCCACTGAGGCGACTACAGGCGACTATGCTGTCGCCACTTGGTCGTCGGGGTGTCGCCTGTACGGTCGTGAGTCGTCTCCTCAGTCGCCCAAAGAGTCGAAGCGTCTTTCTGGTCGACGCTGGATTTTCAACATGTTGGAAAATTTTCGGAGACATTCGGCGACAGTGGGTTTGACACCAATGAGCGTAGATAGCCTGTGAGATGCCATTGTGACTTCATTGAGACCTGGGTGTCATGGTACACCAGTCATTGAAAGTAGGCATGCAGGTGCAGCAGGCAGTGAAGAAAGCGAATGGTGTGTTGGCCTTCATAGCAAAAGGATTTGAGTATAGGAGCAGGGAGGTTCTACTGCAGTTGTACAGGGTCTTGGTGAGACCACACCTGGAATATTGCGTACAGTTTTGGTCTCCAAATCTGAGGAAAGACATTCTTGCCATAGAGGGAGTGCAGAGAAGGTTCACCAGACTGATTCCTGGGATGTCAGGACTTTCATATGAAGAAAGACTGGATAGACTCGGCTTGTACTCGCTAGAATTTAGAAGATTGAGGGGGGATCTTATAGTAACTTACAAAATTCTTAAAGGGTTGGACAGGCTAGATGCAGGAAGATTGTTCCCGATGTTGGGGAAATCCAGAACAAGGGATCACATTTTAAGGATTAAGGGGAAATCTTTTAGGACTGAGATGAGAAAAACATTTTTTACACAGAGAGTGGTGAATCTCTGGAATTCTCTGCCACAGTAGGTAGTTGAGGCCCGTTCATTGGCTATATTTAAGAAGGAGTTAGATGTGGCCCTTGTGGCTAAAGGGATCAGGGGGTATGGAGAGAAGGCAGGTACGGGATACTGAGTTGGATGATCAGCCATGATCATATTGAATGGCGGTGCAGGCTCGAAGGGCCGAATGGCCTACTCCTGCACCTATTTTCTATGTATCTATGTATCTATGACCCGTACAGGCGACACGTCGCGGGGTGAAGCCTGTACGGTCGTGAGTAGTCGCCCAAAGAGTCGTACCTTGTTCTGGTCAACGCTGGATTTTCAACATGGTGAAAATCCCCCCTGATCCCTTTAGCCACAAGGGCCACATCTAACTCCCTCTTAAATATAGCCAATGAACTGGCCTCAACTACCCTCTGTGGCAGAGAGTTCCAGAGATTCACCACTCTCTGTGTGAAAAAGTTTTTCCTCATCTCGGTCTTAAAGGATTTCCCCCTTATCCTTAAACTGAGTCGTCTCCTCAGTCGTAGCGTCTTTATGGTCGCCGCTGGATTTTCAACGTGTTGAACATTTTCGGAGACCTTTGACGGGTGCCGGCGGTCGCCGAAAAAGTCGCGTAAGTGGGACGGGCCCTTTAAGAGCTCTCACTTCCTTCCAAAAATCAGTGTCATTGTTACTTAGCAGCTTCTTAACCATGGAATCAGCCCCTCATAGCTTGGGCATTTTTACAGATGAAGCGAACAGCAGCATGACTGAGCTTCTTGTACTCAAACACAGGCCCCTGTCTGGGCCTACCTGCCATAGCCCATGATTTAGTGGCTTCACGGGCTTCAGCATGATACTCAGCTACATAAGGTGTCTAAGGTACACAAAAATGCTGGAGAAACTCAGCGGGTACAGCAGCATCTATGGAGCGAAGGAAATAGGCAAAGTTTCAGGCCGAAACCCTGAAGGAAATAGACAACGTTTCGGGCCGAAACCCGGAAGGGTTTCGGCCCGAAACGTTGCCTATTTCCTTCGCTCCATAGATGCTGCTGCACCCGCTGAGTTTCTCCAGCGTTTTTGTGTACCTGATGTTATGTGTCTTATTGTTATGCTTGCAGTAGGGCTTACTGCCTACATATAGAGCGCTTACTATATCATTGCACATGGAGCCGATAGTTATTGTATAGATAAACAAAGGTCAAAGACAATAGAGAATAGACAAAAGTGCTGGAGAAACTCAGCGGGACTGGCAGCATCTCTGGAGAGAAGGAATGGATGATGTTTCAGTCTGAAGAACGGTCTCGACCCGAAATGCCACCCTGCCCCACTTGGCCGACATTCACGCAACAGGCCGGTGGCGCGCGAAGATTCCGTACAGGACGAAATCCTGGCGCGCTGCGCGATACAGCGAGCAACTCCACGCTCCTCCACGCCACTCCATGCGCCCGTCTCACGCTACCCACACGCCACCAGGTCGCGTGAATGGCGCGCAAATGACGGCCAAGTGGGACTGTTATCTCTAGTATTTACTATTTCTTCCCCTTGGGGGAAAAAGGTTCTCATCATTTTATAAATGTCTATCAGGTGTCCCCTTCAACGTCCAGCGTCCCAGAGAAAACAACCCCAAGCCTGTCCAACCTCTCCTGTAGCTGAAACTCTTTAATCCCGGCATCGTCCTGGTAAACACTTGTCACTTTACCTCCCCCCTTGACTCCATCCAAGGACCCAAGCAGTCTTTCCAGGTGCGGCAGAGGTTCACCTGCACCTCCTCCAACCTCATCTATTGCATCCGCTGCTCCAGGTGTCAGCCGCTCTACATCGGTGAGACCAAGCACAGGCTCGGCGATCGTTTCGCCCAACACCTCCGCTCGGTTCGCATTAACCAATCTGATCTCCCGGTGGCTCAGCGCTTCAACTCCCCCTCCCATTCCGAATCCGACCTTTCTGTCCTGGGCCTCCTCCATGGCCAGAGTGAGTCCCACCGTAAATTGGAGGAGCAGCACCTCATATTTCGCTTTGGGCAGTTTACACCCCAGCGGTATGAACATTTGACTTCTCCAATTTCAGGTAGTCCCTGCCAAAGCTCCTATAGCGAGCAAGATAGACCACTCGACGAAAAAGACGTAGTACGGTCATGGGCAGATTCATGGGTAATTTCTGTAACCGGCTTCAGTCTCCGCACCAAAGATCCCGTAGCGGAGCAAAGATAACTAGTGCGGAGACGGAAGCCGGATACGGAAACATCCTCGTAAAAATAAAAGTTATTTAGTAAAAATCTTCTCCTCATTTTCAGAATTTTAATTTATTAACACAAACTGTTCCCCCGCAACGTTGATTACACTGCAAGTCGGGTCGGGTCGGGTTGGGTCGGGTTACGGAAATGGATGAAAAAAGGCCCATGTTCCGCTCCGTTGCGTACTACACGTCAGCCCATTGCATTTAGCAGGAGTGGTCTATCTTGCTCCGCTATAGGATCTTTGGTCCTTGCTTTCTCCCTCCTACCCCTCCCCTTCCCAGCTCTCCCACAGCCCACTGTCTCCGCCTCTTCCTTTCTTCATCCCACCCACCCCCCCCACCCCCAACATCAGTCTGAAGAAAGGTCTCGACCCGAAACGTTACCTATTCCTTCACTCCATAGATGCTGCCTCACCCGCTGAGTTTCTCCAGCGTTTTTGTCTACCTTCGATTTTTCCAGCATCTGCAGTTCCTTCTTAAACATTCTGGTGAACCTCCTCTGCACCGACTCCAAAGCCCCCACATCTTTCCTGTAATGGGGGCGACCAGAACTGCACGCAATACTCCAGATACAGCCCGACAAAAGCTTTCATTCCCCCTCAGTTCCGGCTTCCTCCCAAAAACATCATCTACCTCATCATAAAAATAGATTCCTATTAAATCTTTCCCCTCTCCACTCCAACCCATGTCCTCTGGTTCTTGATTCCCCTCCATTCAGTAAAAGACTCTATGTGTCTACCCTATCAATTATCCTCATGATTGTGTACACCTCTATAAGAAATCCCCTCATCCTCCTGAGCTCCAAGGAATAGAGTCCCAGCCTGCTCAACCTCTCCCTGTAGCTCACACCCTCGAGTCCTGGCAACATCCTCGTAAATCTTCTCTGCGCTCTTACCAGTTTAACGACATTCTTCCTTTAGCAGGTTGACCAAAACATAGAAACGTAGAAAATAGGTGCAGTAGGAGGCCATTCGGCCCTTCCAGCCAGCACCGCCATTCATTGCGATCATGGCTGATCGTCCCTTATCAATAACCCGTGCCTGCCTTCTCCCCATATCCCTTGATTCCACTAGCCCCTAGAGCTCTATCTAACTCTCTCTTAAATCCATCCAGTGACTTGGCCTCCACTGCCCTCTGTGGCAGGGAATTCCACAAATTCACAACTCTCTGGGTGAAAACGTTTTTTCTCACCTCAGTCTTAAATGACCTCCCGTTTATTCTAAGACTGTGGCCCCTGGTTCTGGACTCGCCCAACATTGGGAACATTTTTCCTGCATCTAGCTTGTCCAGTCCTTTTATAATTTTATATGTTAAAACTCAACACAATACTCTAAACGTTGCATCACCAACGCCTTGTACAGCTGCAAGATCATTTCTCAACTTCTATACTCAATACTCTGACTGCTGGTCCATGTGTCGAAAGCTTTCTTGACCACCTTATCTACCTGTGACGCCACCTTCAAGGAACTAGGCACCTGCACTCCTAGATCCCTCTGCTCTACAAGGGTCAAGATGATACAAAAGTGGCTGGTTTTACAGATAGTGAAAACGGTTGTGAAAAATTGCAGCAGGATCTTGATCGATTGGCCAGATGGGCTGAGGATTGGTTAATGGAACCATTCTCGCTGAGTTACTCCGGCAATTTGTGCCGATCTTTGGTGTAAACCAGCATCTGCAGTTCCTTCCTAAACTAAACTAGGTTTAACTAGATTAAACTAGATTAAACTAGATAAACTCCTAATTTGAGGAAGGACATTCTTGCTATTGAGGGAGTGCAGCGTAGGTTTACAAGGTTAATTCCCGGGATGGCGGGACTGTCAAATGCTGAGAGAATGGAGCGGCTGGGCTTGTACACTCTGGAGTTTAGGATGAGAGGATATCTTATTGAAACATATAAGATTGTTGTGGAATTCTCTGCCTCAGAGGGCGGTGGAGGCCGGTTCTCTGGATGCTTTCATGAGAGAGCTAGATAGGGCTCTTAATGATAGCGGAGTCAGGGGATATGGGGAGAAGGCAGGAACGGGGTACTGATTGGGGATGATCAGCCATGATCACAGTGAATGGCGGTGCTGGCTTGAAGGGCTGAATGGCCTACTCCAGCACCTATTGTCTATCAGCCATGATGGAATGGCGGAGCAGACTCGATGGGCCGAATGGCCTCTTTCTGCTCCTCCATCATATGGCGTTAGGGCACAGCACTAGTCATAAGGGAGAGGTTGGATCCAGGGAAAAAAGCCCTTGTCTGCCTCCTGTTATGGCCTTGCCAGAAATAAAAATCTTTATCATTGCTGCAAGTTCTCCCTGAAGAGTTTCTTGAGACAGGAGTTTACCCGCGTCACATTCCACTCTCCCAGGGCACAAGAACTTTAGTTTAATTTATTGTCCCGTGTACCGAGGTACAGTGAAAAGCTTTTGTTGCGTGCTAACCAGTCAGCGGAAAGACAATACATGATTACAATCGAGCCGTCCACAGTGTACAGATACAGGATTAAGGGAATAACGTTTAGTGCAAGATAAAGCCAGCAAAGTCCGATCAAGGATAGTCTGAGGGGTCACCAATGAGGTAGATAGTAGTTCAGGACCGCTCTCCGGTTGTGGTAGGATGGTTCAGTTGCCTGATAACAGCCGGGAAGAAACTGTCCCTGAATCTGGAGGTGTGTGCGTTCGTTTTCACACTTCTGTACCACTTGCCCGATAGGAGAGGGGAGAAGAGGGAGTGGCCGGGGTGCGACTGGTCCTTGATTATGCTGCCTGCCTTAACCTAGCGACAACCTGCGTTAACCTGGCGACAACTACGACAGCACCTACGTCAGGAGAAGTCAAGCTATGCTCATTGGTGTCAAAGTCAAATCAAGAGAGTTTATTGTCATGTGTCCCAGATAGGACAATGAAATTCTTGCTTTGCTGCAGCACAACAGAGTATTGTAAGCATAAATACAGAACAGATCAGTGTGTCTATATACCATAGACCATATATATACACATAAATAAACAGATCAAGTGCAATAGGCTGTTATAGTTCAGAGTTTGTTTGATGGTGAGTTTAATAGCCTGGTAGCTGTGGGGAAGAACTGTTCCTGAACCTGGATGTTGCAGATTTCAGGCTCCTGTACCTTCCATCTGATGGCAGCAGAGAGATGAGTGTGTGGCCAGGATGGTGTGGGTCCTTGATGATGCTGGCAGCCTTTTTGAGGCAGCGACTGCGATAGATCCCCTCGATGGTGGGGAGGTCAGAGCCGGTGATGGACTGGGCAGTGGTCACAACTTTCTGCATTCTTTTCCGCTGCTGGACGCTCAAGTTGCCGAACCAAGCCACGATGCAGCCGGTCAGCATGCTCTCTACTGTGCATCTGTAGAAGTTCAAGAGAATCCTCTCTGACATACCGACTCTCCGTAATCTTCTCAGGAAGTAGAGGCGCTGATGTGCTTTCTTTATAATTGCATCGGTGTGCTGGGACCAGGAAAGATCTTCGGAAATATGCACGCCCAGGAATTTGAAGTTCTTGACCCTTTCCACCATCGTCCCGTTGATATAAACGGGATTGTAGGTCCCTAATCCTATCCCTCTGGTGTTGACAGCCAGGTTGTTGTGCTGGCACCATTTGGTCAATCGGTCGATCTCTCTTCTATACTCTGACTCGTCCCCATCAGTGATACGTCCCACAACAGTGGTGTCGTCGGCGAACTTGATGATGGAGTTCGCACTATGACTGGCTACGCAGTCATGAGTATAGAGTGAGTACAGCAGGGGGCTGAGCACGCAGCCTTGAGGTGCTCCCGTGCTGATTGTTATCGAGGATGACACATTTCCACCAATACGAACAGACTGTGGTCTGTGGATGAGGAAGTCGAGGATCCAATTGCAGAGAGATGCGCAGAGACCCAACTGCCTCCGAAAATTTTCCAACATGTTGAAAATCCAGCGTCGACCAGAAAGACGCTACGACTCTTTGGGCGACTGAGGAGACGACTCACGACCATACAGGCGACACCCCGACGACCATGTGGCAACAGCGTAGTCGCCTGTAGTCGCCTAAGTGGGACAGGCCCTAACGCACACATCCCCGCCCGCAAGCCTTCAGTAAACAAAAGGCAAAACTCCCAAAAGATAAACGGAAACAAAAAGGGGAAAATGGTGATAAAGGTTGTTATACAAACTGATTCTTACTGTAAACTCTGTACAGTTCCTGGTTACTGGTTCCTGGTTACTGGTAAATATTGTATCTTTGCTTTCCTTCTTTGTTAAAGATAATATTTTTTTGTTTAAGGGAGATTTCGTTTTTGGGAAGAGGCCAAAACTCAAGGGGAATTATAGCGTTTGTCCCATCTGGAGTATTGCGTGCATTTCTGATCGTCTCCATTACAGGAAGCATGTGGGGGCTTTGGTGCAGAGGAGGTTTACCAGAACGATGCCGGGATTAGAGGGTTTCAGCTATAAGGGGGGTCGTAGAGTCGGAGTGATCCAGCGTGGAAACAGGCCCTTCAGCCCAACTTGCCCACACCGGCCAACATGTCCCATCTACACTAGTCCCACCTGCCTGCATTTGGTCCATATCCCTCCAAACCTGTCCTATCCATGTACCTGTCCAACTGTTTCTTAAACGTTGCGATAGTCCCAGCCTTAACTACCTCCTCTGGCAGCTCGTTCCATACACCCACCACTCTCTGTGTGAACTCATTGCCACAGACAGCTGTGGAGGCCAAGTCATTGGGTATTTTTAATAGATATAGACAATAGACAATAGGTGCAGGAGCAAGCCATTCGGCCCTTCGAACCCAATCAGTACCCCATTCCTGCCTTCTCCCCATATCCCAAGTCTTTTAGAACGAAGATAAGGAAACACTTTTTTCTCACAGAGAGTTGTGAGTCTGTGGAATTCGCTGCCTCAGAGGGCGGTGGAGGCAGGTTCTCTGGATACTTTCAAGAGAGAACTAGATAGGGCTCTTAAAGATAGCGGAGTCAGGGGATATGGGGAGAAGGCAGGAACAGGGTACTGATTGGGGATGATCAGCCATGATCACATTGAATGGCAGTGCTGGCTCGAAGGGCCGAATGGCCTACTCCTGCACCTATTGTCTATTGTCTAGAATGCTGGAGTAACTAAGCGGGTGAGGCAGCATCTCTGGAGAGAAGGGATGGGTGACGTTTTGGATGGAGACCCTTCTTCAGATTCAGGTGAGCGGAGGTCGGTGTGATTGTCGTTGGGTTATTTACAGAGTGTGACATGTGTGTACGTCGGTACATGTGACAATTGGGTATCAGTTGGATGAAAAGAGGAACAGAAACAGTTAAAGGTCAGTATCGCTCGATACATATAAAGAGCCCGGCTCACACAACCAGTTTCAGCAGTCGTACGACTTCAAAGCAAGAGGCTGCAGGAATCCAGCGATGGGCCGACCTCAAACCGGTGAGAATTAATTTGGGGGTTCAGTCTGTGAGTTGGGGAGCAGCTGAGGTTCAGACAATAGACAATAGACAATAGACAATAGGTGCAGGAGTAGGCCATTTGGCCCTTCGAGCCAGCACCGGCCATTCAATGTGATCATGGCTGATCATCCCCAATCAGTACCCCGTACCTGCCTTCTCCCCATATCCCCTGACTCCGCTATCTTTAAGAGCCCTATCTAGCTCTCTCTTGAAAGCATCCAGAGAACCTGCCTCCACTGCCCACTGAGGCAGAGAATTCCACAGACTCACAACTCTCTGTGAGAAAAAGTGTTTCCTCGTCTCCGTTCTAAATGGCTTACTCCTTATTCTTAAACTGTGGCCCCTGGTTCTGGACTCCCCCAACATCGGGAACATGTTTCCTGCCTCTAGTTTCGCAGAACGCTGACCGTTTTAGAGGGTGTTAGGAGGATAAGTCCAAGGTATCGTGCGGGAAGGGCCTGCAGATGCTGCTCATCCACCGAAGATAGACACACTCAATGTTGGAGTGACTCAGCGGGACAGGCAGCATCACTGGACAAAAAAAGGAATGGGTGACGTTTCGGGTCGAGACCCTTCTTCAGACCGAGGAGCCTGAAATGTCACCCATTCCATCTCTCCGGAGATGTGGGTGGTCATGGTGGCACAGCGGTAGAGTCACTGCCTCACAGCGCCAGAGACCCGGGTTCGATCCTGACTACGGGTGCTGGGGAAGTCCAGAACAAGGGGTCACGGTTTAAGGATAAGGGGGAAGTCTTTTAGGACCGAGATGAGGAAAACATTTTTCACACAGAGAGTGGTGAATCTGTGGAATTCTCTGCCACAGAAGGTAGTTGAGGCCAGTTCATTGGCTATATTTAAGTGGGAGTTAGATGTGGCCCTTGTGGCTAAAGGGATCAGGGGGTATGGAGAGAAGGCAGGTACAGGATACTGAGTTGGATGATCAGCCATGATCATATTGAATGGCGGTGCAGGCTCGAAGGGCCGAATGGCCTACTCCTGCACCTATTTCCTATGTATCTATGAATGGTGGTGCAGGCTCGAAGGGCCGAATGGCCTACTCCTGCACCTATTTTCTATGTTTCTATGTCTGTACGGAGTTTGTACATTCTCCCTGTGACCTGCGTGGGTTTTCCCCGGGTGCTCCGGTTTCCTCCCACACTCCAAAGACCTACAGGTTTGTAGGGTTAATTTGCTTGGTGTAAGTGTAAAATTGTCCCTGGTGTGTATAGGATGGTGTTAATGTCCGGGGATCGCTGGTCGGCGCGGACTCAGTGGGCCGAAGGGCCTGTTTCCGCGCTGTATGACTAAACTAAACTAAACTAAGATGATGCCCATCCCGTTGAGTTACTCCGGCATTTTGTGTCTATGTTAAGTCAAAGATACGATAGCGGTGTTTAGGAGGCATTTAGATCGGCACGTGTAAATGGATGTCGTTGTCACTTGTGGGCGGAGCACCAAGGCAAATTCCTTGTATGTGAATACTTGGCCAATAAAATTATTCAATCATTCATGCAGGGATTGGAGGGACATGGGTCATGTACCGATGATGAGAACAGTTTAACGGCATCATGTTCAGCACAAACATTGTGGGCCGAAGGGCCTGTTCTCATGCTGTATTCTTCTATGCTCTAATTCTAACGCCCCAATTGTTTTCTCTGGAGGGTCGGAGGTTGAAGGGAGAGAAGGTTCTATAAAATTATGACAGTCAGAACCATTATCCCAGGGTGGAGATGTCAAAGACTAGAGGGCACGGGTTCAAGGTTTAAGGGGCAAAGTTTAAAGGGGATGTGCGGGGCAGTTTTTTTTTTACACAGAGGGTGGTGGGTGCCTGGAACGCGCTGCCAGGGGTGCTGGTGGAGGCAGATACGATAGTGGTGTTTAAGAGGCTTTTGGATAGGCGCGTGGATATGCAGGGAATGGAGGGATACGGATCACGTGCAGGCAGAGGAGATTAGTTTAACTTGGCATCATGTTCGTCACGGACATTGTAGGCCGAAGGGCCTGTTCCTGTACTGTACAGTTTGTGTAAGAAAGAACTGCAGATGCTGGTTACAATCGAAGGTAGACACAAAAAGCTGGAGTAACTGTGAGGAGGATGCTAGGAGACTGCAAGGTGACTTGGATAGGCTGGGTGAGTGGGCAAATGTTTGGCAGATGCAGTATAATGTGGATAAATGTGAGGTTATCCACTTTGGTGGCAAAAACGGGAAGGCAGACTATTATCTAAATGGTGGCCGATTAGGAAATGGGGAGATGCAGCGAGACTTGGGTGTCATGGTACACCAGTCATTGAAAGTAGGCATGCAGGTGCAGCAGGCAGTGAAGAAAGCGAATGGTATGTTGGCCTTCATAGCAAGAGGATTTGAGTATAGGAGCAGGGAGGTTCTACTGCAGTTGTACAGGGTCTTGGTGAGACCACACCTGGAGTATTGCGTACAGTTTTGGTCTCCAAATCTGAGGAAGGACATTATAGCCATAGAGGGAGTGCAGAGAAGGTTCACCAGACTGATTCCTGGGATGTCAGGACTTTCAAATGAAGAAAGACTAGATAGACTTGGCTTATACTTGCTAGAATTTAGGAGATTGAGAGGGGATCTTATAGAAACGTACAAAATTCTTATGGGGTTGGACAGGCTAGATGCAGGAAGATTGTTCCCGATGTTGGGGAAGTCCAGGACAAGGGGTCACAGCTTAAGGATAAGGGGGAAATCCTTTAAGACCGAGATGAGGAAAAACTTTTGCACACAGAGAGTGGTGATTCTCTGGAACTCTCTGCCACAGAGGGTAGTTGAGGCCAGTTCATTGGCTATATTTTAGAGGGAGTTAGATGTGGCCCTTGTGGCTAAGGGGATCAGGGGGTATGGAGAGAAGGCAGGTACGGGATACTGAGTTGGATGATCAGCCATGATCATATTGAATGGCGGTGCAGGCTCGAAGGGCCGAATGGCCTACTCCTGCACCTATTTTCTATGTTTCTATGTTTCTAACTCAGCGGGTGAGGCAACATCTCTGGAGAGAAGGAATGGGCGACGTTTCGGTTCAAGACCCTTCTTCAGACCCGAAACGTCTCCCATTCCTTCTCTCCAGAGATGTTGCCTCACCCGCTGAGTTTTGGTCCCCTAATTTGAGGAAGGACATTCTTGCTATTGAGGGAGTGCAACATAGGTTCACAAGGTTAATTCCCGGGATGGCGGGACTGTCATATGCTGAGAGAATGGAGCGGCTGGGCTTGTACACTCTGGAATTTAGAAGGATGAGACTATGAAACTATGAGATTCAAAGAAGAGGAGGTGCGGACACTTTTGAAAAATATAAAAGTGGATAAGTCTCCAGGTCCTGACAGGATATTCCCTAGGACATTGAGGGAACTTAGTGTAGAAATAGCAGGGGCTATGACAGAAATATTTCAAATGTCATTAGAAACGGGAATAGTGCCGGAGGATTGGCGTACTGCGCATGTTGTTCCGTTGTTTAAAAAGGGTTCTAAGAGTAAACCTAGCAATTATAGACCTGTTAGTTTGACGTCAGTGGTGGGCAAATTAATGGAAAGGATACTTAGAGATAATATATATAAGCATCTGGATAAACAGGGTCTGATTAGGAACAGTCAACATGAATTTGTGCCTGGAAGGTCATGTTTGACTAATCTTCTTGAATTTTTTGAAGAGGTTACTCAGGAAATTGATGAGGGTAAAGCAGTGGATGTTGTCTATATGGACTTCAGTAAGGCCTTTGACAAGGTTTCACATGGAAGGTTGGTTAAGGAGGTTCAATTGTTGGGAATTAATGGTGGAGTAGCAAGATGGATTCAACAGTGGCTGAATGGGAGATGCCAGAGAGTAATGGTGGATGGCTGTTTGTCAGGTTGGAGGCCGGTGACTAGTGGGGTGCCTCAGGGATCTGTGTTGGGTCCACTGTTGTTTGTCATATACATCAATGATCTGGATGATGGTGTGGTAAATTGGATTAGTAAGTACGCAGGTGATACTAAGATAGGTGGTGTTGTGGATAATGAAGTAGATTTTCAAAGTCTACAGATTTAGGCCATTTGGAAGAGTGGGCTGAAAGATGGCAGATGGAGTTTAATGCTGATAAGTGTGAGGTGCTACATCTTGGCAGGACAAATCAAAATAGGACATACATGGTAAATGGTAGCGAATTGAGGAATGCAGTTGAACAGAGGGATCTAGGAATAACTGTGCATAGTTCCCTGAAGGTGGAATCTCATGTAGATAGGGTGGTAAAGAAAGCTTTTGGTGTGCTGGCCTTTATAAATCAGAGCATTGAGTATAGAAGTTGGGATGTAATGTTAAAATTGTATAAGGCATTGGTGAGGCCAATTCTGGAGTATGGTGTACAATTTTGGTCGCCAAATTATAGGAAAGATGTCAACAAAATAGAGAGAGTACAAAGGAGATTTACTAGAATGTTGCCTGGGTTTCAGCAATTAAGTTACAGAGAAAGGTTGAACAAGTTAGGTCTTTATTCTTTGGAGCGCAGAAGGTTAAGAGGGGACTTGATAGAGGTCTTTAAAATGATGAGCGGGTTAGACAGAGTTGACGTGGATAAGCTTTTTCCATTGAGAGTAGAGAAGATTCAAACAAGGGGACATGATTTGAGAATTAAGGGACAGAAGTTTAGGGGTAACATGAGGGGGAACTTCTTTACTCAGAGAGTGGTGGCTGTGTGGAATGAACTTCCAGTGGAGGTGGTGGAGGCAGGTTCGATTTTATCATTTAAAAATAAATTGGATAGGTATATGGACGGGAAAGGAATGGGGGGTTATGGTCTGAGTGCAGGTAGATGGGACTAGGGGAGAATAAGTGTTCGGCACGGACTAGAAGGGCCGAGATGGCCTGTTTCCGTGCTGTAATTGTTATATGGTTATATGGTTAGATGGGAGGGAATCTCAATGAAACATATAAGATTGTTAAGGGCTTGGACACACTAGAGGCAGGAAACATGTTCCAGATGTTGGGGGAGTTGAGAATAAGGGGTAAGCCATTTAGAACGGAGATGAGGAAACACTTTTTCTCACAGAGAGTTGTGAGTCTGTGGAATTCTCTGCCTCAGAGGGCGGTGGAGGCCGGTTCTCTGGATACTTTCAAGAGAGAGCTAGATAGGGCTCTTAAAGATAGCAGAGTCAGGGGATATGGGGAGAAGGCCGGAACGGGGTACTGATTGGGGATTCCGGAAGTGGCGGCGCTGTTGAACAGCTGCGGCTCGCCTGCAGTCCGTCTGTTTTTACTTTTGTTGTTGTTTACGTTTGTTCTGTTTTAGTTACATTTCAGTTTATTGGGTTGTGTATGTGTGGGGTGGGGTGGGGGGTGAAACATGATTTTTGTCTCTTCCTTCGGGGGAATGCGATTTTTCTTGTCGTATCCCCCTTCTCTGCCTCCGTCTGCGCTGAGGCCTAATGGCGGCCTCCAACTGCGACCGACCTCGAGGCTCCGGAGGCAGAGCCAGGACTTACCAACGCGAGGCTGGCCGACTTCGGGACTGCGGTGGCATTCGGGCGGTGGCGACCAAAGATACCGGTGGCGACCTGAGTCCGGAGGCTCGGCTGCGGGCCCGGTGGACGACATCGTCGAGAGCTCGCAGGTCACAGGTGGGTGACCTGTTTTTCTGGAGCTCCCGCAACTACAGCTGCGTCCGCTGGACTGGAGGGCGGCAGCTTCGGCCACCCCGGGCCGCGGAGTTTGAACCGGCCCGTCGCGGACGGAGCACGGATTCAGCCGCGGGACTGACTTACCATCACCCGGCGGGGTCACAACATCAGAAGCCTGGATCGCCTCAGCGCAGAGGGAGAACAAAGAGGGAAGAGACAGAGACTTTAAGACTTTTGCCTCCATCACAGTGAGGAGGTGCCTGGTGAACTCACTGTGGTGGATGTTAATTTGTGTTTATTGTGTGTTTTGTTATTTATTATTATATGTATGACTGCAGGCAACGAAATTTCGTTCAGACCGAAAGGTCTGAATGACAAATAAAGGAATCTAATCTAATCTAATCTAATCTAATCTAAGGATGATCAGCCACGATCACATTGAATGGCGGTGCTGTCTCGAAGGGCCGGATGGCCTACTCCTGCACCTATTGTCTATTGTCTATAATTACATTATCAAATGCACATTTTTAAAAGTTTCACGAGCTGCCGGAGGAGGGCGTTGAGCAGGTACAAAAATTTAAATGTCACCTGGACAGGTACATGGATAGGACAGGTTTGGAGGGATATGGGTCAGATGTGGGCAAATGGGGCTTGTTTGCCTACTAGTCATTCAAATCGCTCCATACGCTAGTACAACCAGACCATTAACAAGTACTTAGGAAGGAACTGCAGATGCCGGTTTACACCGAAGATAGACACAAAATGCTGGAGGAACTCAGCGAGACAGGCAGCATCTCTGGAGAGAAGGAATGGGTGGCGTTTCGGGTCGAGACCCTTCTTCAGACTGAGAGTCGGGGGAGGGTGAAACGAGAGATATGAAGAGGTACAAAGACGAAACGAATGAAAGATGTGCAGAAGGACAAATCAAAGCCAGTAGCAATAAACAACGACATGTGGAGCCCACAATGGTCCATTGTTGGCTGTGCAAGAGGTAGTGTGAAGAGAAAAAAAAACAGAATGGAGATGTAGTGTTGCAGCGTTACAGTTACGGAGAAAAAGTGCACGGTCGGCAATGCGGTAGGTTGGAAGATCAGGACTGCACCCCAGCTTATGGAAGGACCGTTCAGTAATCTGATAACGGAGGGGAAGAAATTGTTCCTGATTCTGGTGGTGCGTGCTTTCAACCTTCTCTACCTTCTGGCAAAAGAGAAGGTACAAAAAAGAGCACCACCATTCACTGTGATCATGGCTGATCATCCACAATCTCCCCATATCCCCTGACCCCGCTATCTTTACGAGCCCTATCTAACTCTCTCTTGAAAGTATCCAGAGAACCGGCCTCCACCACAGTTCAGCGTGATTCAATATTATGTATAATATTATCTGGTCTCATTGGATAGTGTGCAAAAGAAAGCTTTTCACTGTACCTCGGTACACGTGACATTAATAAACCATTGAGTGGAGAAGTTGGGAGGTCATGCTGCAGACGTTGGTGGGGCCACATTTAGAGTATTGTGTTCAGTTTTGGTCACCATCTTATAGGAACGATGTCGGCAAGCTGGGAAGGATGCAGAGAAGATTTACAAGGATGATGCCAGAGCCAAGACTCCCCACCTACACTAGTCCCACCTGCCAGCGTTTGGCCCCTATCCATCCAAACCTGTCCTGTCCATGTACCTGTCCCAACTTCGGTCAATAGTTCAATAGTCCCTGCCTCAACTACCTCCTCTGGCAGCCCGCTCCATACACCCACCACCCTTTGTGTGGAAAAGTTGCCCCTCGTGTTCCTATTAAATCTTTTCCCTTAAACCTATGTCCTCTGGTCCTCAATTCCCCTACTCTGGGTAAAAGCCTCTGGACATTCACCCGATCTATTCCCCTCATGATTTAAAACACCTCCATAAGATCTCCCCTCATCCTCCTGTGATAATGCCTCCAAGAAATAAAGTCCCAGCCTGCCCCAACCTCTCCCCGTAGTTCAGGCCCCTCGAGTCCTTGCGTCTACAATGAGATGGTGGTGTTTTGAATGAATGGGTAAGTTTATTGGCCAAGTATTCACATACAAGGAATTTGCCTTGGTGCTCCGCCCACAAGTGACAACATGACATAAAGGAGGCTACAGATATTTGGTTATTGAGTGGAGCTACTACTCGTGGAAAAAAAAGCTGTTTTTATGTCTGGCTGTGGCAGCTTTGACAGTCCGGAGTCGCCTTCCAGAGGGAAGTGATTCAAAGAGTTTGTGGCCAGGGTGAGAGGGGTCAGAGACGATCTTGCCCGCTCGCGTCCTGGCCCTTCGTCAATGGAGGGGGAAGGTTGCAGCCAATAACCTTCTCGGCTGACCGGACGATTGGCTGCAGCCTCCGGATGTTTGGACTGGTGCTGGTCTCCCGATGATGCTGCTTCCACTGAGACATGTCTCTGCTCTGCCCAGGACACAGCAGACATCTCCACGTCCCTCTGCTGCTGCTGCTGCTGCTGCTGCTGCTTCTGCTTGGCCATCTCACGCCAACACGGGCAGAGGAGAGAATGCGAAGACAAGGTAGGGCAGGACGGCAAACGTCAGGGCAAGGTTTAGTCGCATTTATTATTGTCACGCTTACCGAGGTGCAGCGAAAATCTGGACACAAAATGGCCGACGGCACGGTGGCGCAGCGGTAGAGTTAGGGAGAGAGAACAATACTATTATGATTATTATTTAATTATTTATAGACAATAGACAATAGACAATAGACAATAGACAATAGACAATAGGTGCAGGAGTAGGCCATTCGGCCCTTTGAGCCAGCACCGCCATTCAATGTGATTATGGCTGATCATCCCCAATCAGTACCCCATTCCTGCCTTCTCCCCATATCCCCTGACTCCGCTATCTTTAAGAGCCCTATCTAGCTCTCTCTTGAAAGCATCCAGAGAACCTGCCTCCACCGCCCTCTGAGGCAGAGAATTCCACAGACTCACCACTCTCTGTGAGAAAAAGTGTTTCATCGTCTCCGTTCTAAATGGCTTACCCCTTATTCTTAAACTGTGGCCCCTGGTTCTGGACTCCCCCCAACATCGGGAACATGTTTCCTGCCTCCAGCGTTTCCAAACCCTTAACAATCTTACATGTTTCAATGAGATACCCTCTCATCCTTCTAAACTCCAGAGTGTACAAGCCCAGCTGCTCCATTCTCTCAGCATATGACAGTCCCGCCATCCCGGGAATTAACCTGGTGAACCTACGCTGCACTCCCTATATGTACTATTATGATTAAAAAAAGAATATGTGATGTTTTGGGTCAGGATGCTCCGAGTCTGACTGAAGGCGTCTTCAGTTTGGAAGAAGGGTCTCGATCCGAAACGTCACCCATCCTCTTCCTCCAGAGATGTTGCCCGACCTGCTGAGTTACTCCAGCACTGTGTGTCTAACTTTGGTAAAAACCACATCTGCAGTTCTTTGTTTCGACTGTGACAAAGGTTTTTTGTCGCGTGCCAATCAGTAAGTGCATGCATAGAAACATAGAAAAATAGTGTAGGTAGGCCATTCAGCCCTTCGAGCCAGCACCGCCATTCAATATGATCATGGCTGATCATCCACAATCAGTACCCAGTTCCTGCTTTCTCCCCATATCCCATGATTCCTTTAGCCCTAAGAGCTCTATCTCTCTCTTGAAAACATCCTGTGAATTGGCCTCCACTGCCTTCTGAGGCAGAGAATTCCACAGATTCACAACTCTCTGGTGAAATGGTTTTTCCTCATCTCAGTCCTAAATGTCCGACCCCTTATTCTTAAACTGTGACCCCTGGTTCTGGACTCCCCCAACATGGGGAACATTTTTCCTGCATCTAGCCTGTCCAATCCTTTAAGAATTTTATATGTTTCTATAAAATCCCCTCTCATCCTTCTAAATTCCAGTGAATACAAGCCCAGTCGACCCATTCTTTCATCATATGACAGTCCCGCCATCCTGGGAATCAACCAGGTGAACCTACGCTGGGCTCCCTCAATAGCAAGAATGGCCTTCCTCAAATTAGGAGACTAAAACTGCACACAATACTCTAGGTGTGGTCTCACCAGGGCCCTGTACAACTGCAGTAGAACCTCCCTGCTCCTAAAGTCAAAAACTCATGTCAATCTCTGACATAATTTCAATCGAGCCATCCACAGTGTACAGATACATGATAAAGGGAATAACGTTTAGTGCAAGGTAAAGCCAGCAAAGTCTGATTAAAGATAGCCCGAGGGTCACCAATGAGGTAGATGGGAGGTCAGGACCGCTCTGTAGTTGGTGAGAGGATGATTCGGTTACCTGATAATAGCCGGGAAGAAACAGTCCCAGAATCTGGAGGTTAGGAGATCGAGAGGGGATCTTATAGAAACGTACAAAATTCTTATGGGGTTGGACAGGCTAGATGCAGGAAGATTGTTCCCGATGTTGGGGAAGTCCAGGACAAGGGGTCACAGCTTAAGGATAAGGGGAAAATCCTTTAAGACCGAGATGAGGAAAAACGTTTTCACACAGAGAGTGGTGAATCTCTGGAACTCTCTGCCACAGAGGGTAGTTGAGCCCAGTTCATTGGCTATATTTAAGAGGGAGTTAGATGTGGCCCTTGTGGCTAAAGGGATCAGGGGGTATGGAGAGAAGGCAGGTACGGGATACTGAGTTGGATGATCAGCCATGATCACATTGAATGGCGGTGCAGCCTCGAAGGGCCGAATGGCCTACTCCTGTACCTATTTTCTATGTATCTATGTATCTATGTGTGCGTTTTCACACTTCTGTCCCTCTTGCCCGATGGGAGAGGGGAGAAGAGGGAGTGACCAGATGGTACATAGTTAACGGCAAGACCCTTAATGTCACTGATGTACAGAGGGATCTTGGGGTCCACAATCCTTGTCTAACTGAAAGTAGCAACACAAGGGGTGGCACGGTGGCACAGCGTGTAGAGCCACTACCTCACGGCGGCAGAGACCTGGGTTCAATCCTGACCTCGGTAGTGTCAGTGTGTATAGTTTGTATGTTCTCCCCTGTGACCACGTGGGGTTTCTCCGGGTGCTCCAGTTTCCTCCCGCACTCCAAAGATACGTGCGGGTTTGTAGGTTAATTGGCTTTGGTAAGTTGCCCCTAGTGCGTGGGCTAGAATTAGTGTACGGGGATTGCTGGTCGCTGTGAACCCGTGTGGGCCACAGGGCCTGTTTCCGCGCTTAATATCTAAACACTAAACTCTCTAACCCTGCTGCTAATATTCCTGCAGGATTCAAGAATCGCAGTCCAAAAATCACTAGGCTGACATCAAAACCAGGCGTTGCCAAACTTGGTAAGTGTGTGTTTGTCGACAGACTTTGAAGGCTTTTCACTGTACCTCGGTACACGTGACAATAATAGACCTGAATGACCTAAAAGAATGGATGGACTGGGCTGGTATTCACTGGAATTTAGAAGGGTGAGAGGGGATCTTATAGAAACATATAACATTCTTAAAGGATTGGACAGGCTAGATGCAGGAAAAATGTTCCCCATGTTGGTGGAGTCCAGAACCAGGGGCCACAGTTTAAGAATAAGGGGTCGGCCATTTAGGACTGAGATGAGGAAAAACTTTTACACCCAGAGAGTTGTGAATCTGTGGAATTCTCTGCCACAGAAGGCAGTGGAGGCCAATTCACTGGATGTTTTCAAGAGAGAGTTAAATTTAGCTCTTAGGGCTAACGGAATCGAGGGATATGGGGAGAAAACAGGAACGGGGGTACTGATTGGGGATGATCAGCCGTGATCATATTGAATGGCGGTGCTGGCTCGAAGGGCCGAATGGCCTACTCCTGGACTTATTTAGGTTTATTATTATTGTCATTTGTATATAGTTCTCATCTTTGCTCCAATCACTTTGGAATTCTTTGCCACAGAAGGCTGTGGAGGTCACGTCAGAGGTAGATAGATTCTTGATTAGTACGGGGTTCGGAGGGAGAGATAGATCAGCCATGATTGAATGGTGGATTAGATTTGATGGGCCGAATGGCCTAATTCTGCTCCTATCCCTTATGAACGTGTGGTCCGTTATGACAACGGTTTACAGTGCCGCTGTTTAATGTCATAAGGTTAGGCAACTAGGCAACTTTATTTCTATAGCAACTTTATTTCATACACGAGGCAGACTCAAAGTGCTTCACATAAAAACATGTCATACAATAAATGAAATAATAAAATGAAATAAAATAGAAGAACTAAAAGAAAAGAAAAACAAAATTAAAAATGCATTATAAAAAGTGCAAAAGTTAAAAGTGCAATGTAGTTAAGATTTAGCTGAAAGCTAAAGTAAACATAAAAGTTTTCAGTCTTGTTTTAAAAGTGGTGAATGTAGGGGCAAGTCTTAAATCTTCAGGAAGTTTATTCCAGCTATTTGTTGCATAGTAACTAAATCCTGCTTTCCCATGTTTTGTATTTACTCTGGGAATCACTAACAGATTGGTTTCAGAAGATCTTAGCGATCGGTCTAGAAGGCTTATATAGTGGAAGCATGTCAGTGATATACTTTGGCCCTAAACCATGTAGTGATTTATAGGTGAGCAGCAGGATTTTAAAATCAATTCTCTGACATACAGGGAGCCAATGTAAGGATTTAAGAATTGGTGTAATATGCTCAAATTTTTTGGTCTTTGTTAGAACTCTAGCAACAGCGTTCTGAACAAGCTGTAGCTGCCTGACAGTTTTTTTTGGAAGACCTGCAAGGAGACCGTTGCAATAATCTAGCCTACTATTAATAAAGGCATGTACAAGTTTTTCTAAATCTTGAGCTGACATGAGTCCTCTTAATCTTGCTATGTTTTTGAGGTGATAGTGGGCCGATTTTGTTACTGATTTGATGTGATTGTCGAAATGTAAATCTGAATCCATAATGACCCCAAGATTTCTGGCTTTGTTTGAAGTTTTCAGGGACAGAGAGTGAAGGTGTTGGGTTACTTTAAGCCTTTCTTTTTTAGCACCAAAAACAATTATCTCCGTTTTGTCCTTATTTAGTTGGAGAAAATTTTGGCACATCCAGCCTTTGACTTGCTCAATGCACTGGCACAACAGATCTATGGGGCGATAGTCATTTGGTGATAGCGCTACATAGATTTGAGTGTCATCGGCATAGCAGTGGTGGTCAATATTATTATATCGCATGATTTGCCCTAGTGGGAGCATGTAGATGTTGAATAAAGAGGGCCCTAAGATCGAACCTTGCGGTACTCCACACGTCACGTTTGTTGGTTCTGATACAAAGTCTCCAATGGAAACAAAATAGTTCCTATCTTGTAAATATGACCTGAACCAACTTAAGACTGTGCCTGAGAGCCCCACCCATTTTTCCAACCCGTCCAAAAGTATTGAGTGATCAACAGTGTCGAATGCAGCACTGAGATCTAATAGCATTAATATTGAAACTTTGCCAGAGTCTGTGTTAAGACGAATGTCGTTTACAACTTTAATAAGAGCGGTCTCGGTGCTATGAAGAGGTCGAAATCCTGACTGGAAGTTGTCGTAGCAGCCAGTTGAAGCCAGGAATTGATTAAGTTGCTGGAGGACAACTTTCTCAATGATTTTGCTTATGAAAGATAGGTTTGAAATTGGTCTATAGTTGTTAATAATAGAGGCGTCTAGGCTCCGCTTTTTAAAAAGAGGTTTAATAACTGCAGTTTTCAAGGCTTTTGGGAAATTGCCTGATTGAAGAGAGCTGTTAACTATTTGCAGTATGTCTATTGCTAGGCAGTCAAAAACATTCTTAAAGAAGTTGGTAGGTAAAGCATCAAGGCAGCAGGTGGATGGCCTTAGTTGTGTCACCGTTTCCACAAGAGTTTTAGAGTCTATGACATTAAAGCATGTCATCATTGCCACGTTACCTTTGCCTAAACAGGGTGGTGATCCAACATTTTTGTTTGAAGCGGTGATATTGATGGCACGTCTGATGCCTTCAATTTTATCTGTATAGAATAATGCAAACTCATTGCATTTCTGCGTGGAATGGAGTTCAGGTGGTAATTGTGTTGGGGGGTTGGTCAGTCTGTCAACAGTTGCAAATAGGGTTTTTGCCTTATTAGTGTTGGTGTTAATGATATTGGAGAAAAATGTTTCTCTAGCACTTTTTAAGTCTAAATTGTAGGCACGGAGGCTCTCTTTATAGATGTCATGGTGAATATGAAGTTTTGTTTTCCGCCAGATGCGCTCAGCTTTCCTGCATTCTCTTTTCTGGGCTGTTACAAAAGCAGCTTTTGCTTACCAGAAATCGTTTTAACCGTAACAGGTGCAATGACATCTATAACTTTCACAATTTTGGAGTTAAAGAGGTTATACGTGATATGAGTAGAACTAGGCCATTCGGCCCATCAAGTCTACTCCGCCATTCAATCATGGCTGATCTATCTCTCCCTCCTAACCCCATTCTACTGCCTTCTCCCCATAACCTCTGACACCCGTACTAATCGAAAATCTATCTATCTCTGCCTTAAAAACATCCACTGACTTGTGGCCTCCACAGCCCTCTGTGGCAAAGAGTTCCACAGATTCACCACCCTCTGACTAAAGAAGTTCCTCCTCACCTCCTTTCTAAAAGAGCGCCCTTTAATTCTGAGGCTGTGCCCTCTGGTCCTAGACTCTCCCACCAGTGGAAACATCCTCTCCACATCCACTCTATCCAGGCCTTTCACTATTCTGTAAGTTTCAATGTAAGTTTGATAATTTCAACCTTCTAAACCCCAACGAGTACAGGCCCAGTGCCGACAAACGCTCATCGTACGTTAACCCACTGGGATAATACTTGTAAAAACCTCCCCTGGACCCTCTCCAGAGCCAGCACATCCTTCCTCAGATACGGGGCCCAAAATTGCTCACAATATTCTAGGACTGCAGGTCACAGCCACAGAATTAAAGGACGTTCCAACGTTGCTGACATTTACTGACTGATCTTGTTCCTCTCCAGGGGACACTCTGGTGCTGACGTGCCTGGCAAACACTGGCGCTGGGAGAGACTCCCCTGCCATGATCTACTGGCTCGCCAACAACCAGTTCATCGAAGAGTCTTACCTGGACGGCCGAGTGGCAGAAGGAGAGCAGAGGTACGTCAAAGTATGTGGAATTCTCTGCCTCAGAGGGCGGTGGAGGCCGGTTCTCTGGATACTTTCAAGAGAGAGCTAGATATGGCTCTTAAAGATAGCGGAGTCAGGGGATATGGGGAGAAGGCAGGAACGGGGTACTGATTGGGGATGATCAGCCACGATCACATTGAATGGCGTGCTGGCTCGAAGGGCCGAATGGCCTACTCCTGCACCTATTGTCTATTGTCTATTGTCTATAATGCGCTGCCGTTGGAGAGGGTCCAGAGGAGGTTTACCTGAATGATTCCGGCTGTGGAGGCCAAGTCAATGGATATGTTTAAGATCATAACTGATAGGAGCAGAATTAGGCCATTTGGCCCATTGTCGCCTCTCCCATTCAATCATGGCTGATCTATCTCTCCCTCCTAACCCCATTCTCTTGCCTTCTCCCCATAACCTCTGACACCCGCACTAATCAGGAATCTATCTATCTCTGCCTTAAAGATATCCACTGACTTGGCCTCCACAGCCTTCTGTGGCAAAGAATTCCACAGATTCACCACCCAACAAGGCAGAGATAGAGTGATTCAGTGCGGGTGTCAGTGGTTATGGGGAGAAGGCAGGAGAATGGGGTTAGGAGGGAGAGATAGATCAGCCATAATTGACTGGTGGGTAGACTTGATGGGCCGAATGGCCTAATTCTGCTCCTATCTGTTATGTATTTATGATTGGGTTGATGTGCAACGGGCTTTTGTCGGCGCTGGGCCTGTACTCGCTGGAGTTTAGAAGGATGAGGTGGGATTTCATTGAAACTTCCCGAATAGTGAAAGGCTTGGATAGAGTGGATGTGGAGAGGATGTTTCCACTAGTGGGAGAGTCTAAGACCAGAGGCCACAGCCTCAGAATTAAAGGACGCTCCTTTAGGAAGGAGATGAGGAGGAATTTCTTTACATAGATACATAGATACATAGAAAATAGGTGCAGGAGTAGGCCATTCGGCCCTTCGAGCCTGCACCGCCATTCAATATGATCATGGCTGATCATCCAACTCAGTATCCCGTACCTGCCTTCTCTCCATACCCCCTGATCCCTTTAGCCACAAGGGCCATGTCTAACTCCCTCTTAAATATAGCCAATGACTGGCCTCAACTACCCTCTGTGGCAGAGAGTTCCAGAGATTCACCACTCTCTGTGTGAAAAATGTTTTTCTCATCTCGGTCTTAAAGGATTTCCCCCTTATCCTTAAGCTGTGACCCCTTGTCCTGGACTTCCCCAACATCGGGAACAATCTTCCTGCATCTAGCCTGTCCAACCCCATAAGAATTTTGTACGTTTCTATAAGATCCCCTCTCAATCTCCTAAATTCTAGCGAGTATAAGCCGAGTCTATCCAGTCTTTCTTCATATGAAAGTCCTGACATCCCAGGAATCAGTCTGGTGAACCTTCTCTGTACTCCCTCTATGGCAAGAATGTCTTTCCTCAGATTTGGTGACCAAAACTGTACGCAATACTCCAGGTGTGGTCTCACCAAGACCCTGTACAACTGCGGTAGAACCTCCCTGCTCCTAAACTCAAATCCTTTTGCTATGAAAGCTAACATACCATTCGCTTTCTTCACTGCCTGCTGCACCTGCATGCCTACTTTCAATGACTGGTGTACCATGACACCCAGGTCTCGCTGCATCACCCCTTTTCCTAATCGGCCACCATTTAGATAATAGTCTGCTTTCCTGTTTTTGCCACCAAAGTGGATAACCTCACATTTATCCACATTATACTGGATCTGCCAAACATTTGCCCACTCACCCAGCCTATCCAAGTCACCTTGCAGTCTCCTAGCATCCTCCTCACAGCTAACACTGCCCCCCAGCTTAGTGTCATCTGCAAACTTGGAGATGTTGCCTTCAATTCCCTCATCCAGTTCATTAATATAAATTGTAAATAGCTGGGGTCCCAGCACTGAGCCTTGCGGTACCCCACTAGTCACTGCCTGCCATTGTGAAAAGGACCCGTTTACTCCTACTCTTTGCTTCCTGTTTGCCAGTCAGTTCT
Source organism: Malacoraja senta (assembly GCA_038087875.1). Taxonomy (NCBI): domain Eukaryota; kingdom Metazoa; phylum Chordata; class Chondrichthyes; order Rajiformes; family Rajidae; genus Malacoraja; species Malacoraja senta. The sequence continues at coordinate 381,402 of JAXLNO010000757.1, read as the reverse complement.
CTATCCACATCAATACTGAACCCCCAATATCGTGTGCTTTAAGTTTGTATACTAATCTATTATGTGGTACCTTGTTGAAAGCCTTCTGAAAGTCCAGATACAACACATCCACTGGTTCTCCCCTATCCACTCTACTAGTTACATCCTCGAAAAATTCTATAAGATTCGTCAGACATGATTTACCTTTCGTAAATCCATGCTGACTTTGTCCAATGATTTCACCACTTTCCAAATGTGCTGCTATCCCATCTTTAATAACTGACTCTAGCAGTTTCCCCACTACCGATGTTAGACTAACTGGTCTGTAATTCCCTGTTTTCTCTCTCCCTCCCTTCTTAAAAAGTGGGGTTATGTTTGCTACCCTCCAATCCTCAGGAACTACTCCAGAATCTAAAGAGTTTTGAAAAATTATCACTAATGCATCCACTATTTCTGGAGCTACTTCCTTAAGTACTCTGGGATGCAGTCTATCTGGCCCTGGGGATTTATCGGCCTTTAATCCATTCAATTTACCCAACACCAGTTCCCGACTAACCTGGATTTCACTCAGTTCCTCCATCTCCTTTGACCCCCGGTCCCCTGCTATTTCCGGCAGATTATTTATGTCTTCCTTAGTGAAGACGGAACCAAAGTAGTTATTCAATTGGTCCGCCATATCCTTGTTCCCCTTGATCAATTCACCTGTTTCTGACTGCAAGGGACCTACATTGGTTTTAACTAATCTCTTTCTCTTCACATATCTATAAAAACTTTTGCAGTCAGTTTTTATGTTCCCAGCCAGTTTTCTTTCATAATTTATTTTCCCTTTCCTAATTAAGCCCTTTGTCCTCCTCTGTTGGTCTCTGAATTTCTCCCAGTCCTCTGGTATGCTGCTTTTTCTGGCTAATTTGTACGCATCATCTTTCGCTTTGATACTATCCCTGATTTCCCTTGTTATCCACGGATGCACTACCTTCCCTGATTTATTCTTTTACCAAACTGGGATGAACAATGTTTGTAGTTCATCCATGCAGTCTTTAAATGCCTTCCATTGCATATCCACGGTCAACCCTTTTAGAACTAATTGCCAGTTAATCTTGGCCAATTCACGTCTCATACCCTCAAAGTTACCTTTCTTTAAGTTCAGAACCGTTGTTTCTGAATTAACAATGTCACTCTCCATCCTAATGAAGAACTCAACCATATTATGGTCACTCTTGCCCAAGGGGCCACTCACAACAAGACTGCTAACTAACCCTTCCTCATTACTCAATACCCAGTCTAGAATAGCCTGCTCTCTCGTTGGTTCCTCTACATGTTGGTTTAGATAACTATCCCGCATACATTCCAAGAAATCCTCTTCCTCAGCACCCCTGCCAATTTGATTCACCCAATCTATATGTAGATTGAAGTCACCCATTATAACTGTTTTGCATTTGTTGCACACATTTCTAATTTCCTGTTTGATGCCATCCCCAACTTCACTACTACTGCTAGGTGGCCTGTACACAACACCCACCAGCGTTTTCTGCCCCTTAGTGTTTCGTAGCTCTACCCATACCGATTCCACATCCTCCAAGCTAATATCCTTCCTTTCCACTGCGTTAATCTCCTCTCTAACCAGCAACGCTACCCCACCTCCTTTTCCTTTCTCTCTATCCCTCCTGAATATTGAATATCCCTGGATGTTCAGCTCCCAGCCTTGGTCACCCTGGAGCCATGTCTCCGTGATCCCAACTATATCATAATCATTAATAGCTATCTGCACGTTCAACTCATCCACCTTACTACTAATGCTCCTTGCATTGAGACACAAAGCCTTCAGGCTTGTTTTTACAACGCTCTTACCCCTTATACAATTATGTTGAAAAGTGGCCCTTTTTGATTTTTGCCCTGGATTTGTCTGCCTGCCACTTTTACTTTTCACCTCGCTACCTATTGCTTCCGCTCGCATTTTACCCCCCTCTGTTTCTCTGCTCACCCATTTAAGAACCCCACCACCTCTTATTCTCTGTTTATTATTGTTTTCTTCTTTCCCCCCTACATGTTGGGTCTGAGTGCTTTCCTTCTCTGCCTCCTGCCTCACACACTGTCTAATAGCATTCTCTATTTGAGTCCCTCCCCCCAACCGTTCTAGTTTAAAGTCTCCCCAGTAGCCTTTGCAGATCTCCCCGCCAGGATATCGGTCCCCCTCAGGTTCAAGTGCAACCCGTCCTTTTTGTACAGGTCGCACCTTCCACAAAAGAGCTCCCAATGATCCAGAAATTTGAATCCCTGCCCTCTGCACCAGTCCTTCAGCCACGCATTGCTCGTCAGAGGGTGGTGAATCTGTGGAATCTGTTGAAGGGTTTCGGCCCGGAACGTTGGCTATTTCCTTCGCTCCACAAATGCTGCCGCACCCGCTGAGTTCCTCCAGCATTTTTGTCTACCTTCGATTTTCCAGCATCTGCAGTTCCTTCGTGAACATAGATAGATTCTTGATCACTACGGGTGTCGGGGGTTATGGGGAGAAGGCAGGAGAATGGGGTTGAGAGGGAAAGATAGATCAGCCATGATTGAATGGCGGGGTAGGCACGATGGGCTGAATGGCCTGATTCAGCCAGAGACTTGGTTTGATCCTGACCTCTGTGTGGAGTTTGCCGAGATTGTGGCGTGGGTTTCCTCCGGGCGCTCCGGTTTCCTCCCACATCCCAAAGACGTGCGTGTTTGTCGACTAACAGGCCCTCTGTAAATTGCCTCTAACGTGTAGGGAGTGGATGAGAAAGTGGAATAACATTGGACCAGTGTGAACAGATAATTGATAGTCGGTGTGGACTCAGTGGGCTGAAGGGCCTGTTTCCGTGCTGTATCACTACAGCAAACACCATGCCAAGTTAAACTAATCCTCTCTGCCTGCACATAATCCATATCCCTCCATTCCCTGCATATCCACACGCCCGTCTAAAAGCCTCTTAAACACCACTATCGTATCTGCCTCCACCACCACCCCTGGCAGCGCGTTCCAGGCACCCACCCCACCTTCTGTGTAAAAAAAACCTGCCCCGCACATCCCCTTTAAACTTTGCCCCTCTCACCTTAAAGCTGTGCCCTCTAGTCTTTTCCTCACAGAGAGTTGTGTCTGTGGAATTCTCTGCCTCAGAGGGCGGTGGAGGCAGGTTCTCTGGATACTTTCAAGAGAGAGCTAGATAGGGCTCTTAAAGATAGCGGAGTCAGGGGATATGGGGAGAAGGCAGGAACGGGGTACTGATTGGGGATGATCAGCCATGATCACATTGAATGGCGGTGCTGGCTCGAAGGGCCGAATGGCCTACTCCTACACCTATTGTCTATTGTCTTTGACGTTTCCAATCCATTCAGGATTTTTGTCTCTTTTTCAACAGGTCCTGGACTAAGAACGAGAGATTAATGATCCGGAAGAGTTTGAAGTTCACACCTATGATACCTGAAGACTTTGGGGTCAATTTCACCTGCGTTGTGTTGACCCCAAAAGGAACCACGTGGCAAAACATCACCTTGGGCAAGTCAGAGTCATAGAAACAGGCCCTTGGGCCCAACTTCACCATGCCGACCAACCAGTGCACATGTAATGTCATCTACACCTGTCCCACATGCCCGCATTTGGCCCACATCCCTCTAAACCTGTCTATCCATGTACAATAGACAATAGACAATAGGTGCAGGAGTAGGCCCTTTGGCCTACTGAACACAAAATGGCCGACGGCACGGTGGCGCAGCGGTAGAGTTACGGAGAGAGAACAATACTATTATGATTATTATTAAATTATTTATAGACAATAGACAATAGACAATAGACAATAGATAATAGGTGCAGGAGTAGGCCATTCGGCCCTTTGAGCCAGCACCGCCATTCAATGTGATCATGGCTGATCATCCCCAATCAGTACCCCGTTCCTGCCTTCTCCCCATATCCCCTGACTTTGCTATCTTTAAGAGCCCTATCTAGCTCTCTCTTGAAAGTATCCAGAGAACCGGCCTCCACCGCCCTCTGAGGCAGAGAATTCCACAGACTCACCACTCTCTGTGAGAAATAGTGTTTCCTCGTCTCCGTTCTAAATGGCCGACCCCTTATTCTTAAACTGTGTGGCCCCTGGTTCTGGACTCCCCCAACAAAATGTCTATCCAATACCTATCCAAATGTCTCTTAAACACTATGTTTAGTACCTGCCTCAACTACCTCCGCTGGCAGCTTATTCTATACCCCCACGACCCTCTGTGTAAAAAATGTTACCCCTCGTAGGAACAAAATGAAAAGGTGACGCGGAGTTGGCGTTTGAAGTAACGGGGGATTTATTAAACTGGTCCACACCAGGAAGCCAGGCATAGCTGACCCGTCAAGTGTGACTTTGGTACATTATTATCTTCTCAGATGACAAGATTACTCAGAAACTTGACTTACAGTAAATCGAGGTCTTCATAACAGAAACGTGACTAAGAATCAAACAAGGTTTCGCGTGGAGACTTAAATGAACAATAAAAACAAGGTCTTAATTGCAGAATAGACTCAGCAAGACTTAGTTAGGTGACAAACAGAATGACATCATTATCAAACGTCACCTATCCAAGTTTTATAACAAGAGGAATCGAATATAGGAGTAAAGAGGTCCTTCTGCAGTTGTACAGAGCCCTAGTGAGACCACACCTGGAGTATTGTGTGCAGTTTTGGTCCCCTAATTTGAGGAAGGGCAGTCTTGCTATTGAGGGAGTGTAGCGTAGGTTTACAAGGTTAATTCCAGGGATGGCGGGACTGTCATATGCTGAGAGAATGGAGCGGCTGGGCTTGTACACTCTGGAGTTTAGGATGAGAGGGTATCTCATTGAAACATATCTCATTGAAACATGAAACTAAAGAAGGGTATCAACCCACTGAGTTACTCCAGCTGTTTGTGTCTATCTTCAGTTTAAACCAGCATTTACAAAACACACCCACACCCACACCACCCACACCCACACCACCCATTGCCTATTTCCTTCGCTCCATAGATGCTGCTGCACCCGCTGAGTTTCTCCAGCACTTTTGTCTACCTGCTTTGTCTACAGTTCCCCTGTCACCAAATTAACACAATTCACATCCCTATTTACTCATTATTAGCCCTCATGTTTGTTTACTCTGGCAAGTTCTTATTAAACCTTTCCCTCCCTCACTTTAAACCTTCGCCCTCTGGTTCTCGGTTCCCCTACCCTGGGTGAAAGACATTGGGCATTCCCCCTATCTATTACCCTCGTGATCTGGTACACCTCTACAAGATCACACCCCTCATGAAGTAGAAACAAGGAACCGCAGATGCTATTTTACACAAAAGGACCAAAGTGCTGGAGTAACTCAGTGGGTCAGGTATCATCTCTGGAGAATTTGGATTGGTGCCATTTCGGGTCGGGACATTTCGGGTCTGAAGAAGACTTGTCCCGAAACATCACCTATCCATGTTCTCCACAGATGCTGCCTGACCCGCTGAGTTACTCCAGCACTCTGTGAAATGTCACCTATCCATGTTCTCCACAGATGCTGCCTGACCCGCTGAGTTACTCCAGCATTTTGCGTCTATCTTCGGTGTAAACCAGCATCTGCAGTTCCTTATTCCACAGAACACAAGTTCGGCACGGTGGCGCAGCGGTAGAGTTGCTGCCTCGCCTCTGCCTCTGTCTGTACGGAGTTTGTACGTTCTCCCCGTGACGTTTGTGCCGATCTTTGGGGCAAACAAACATTTTTGGGGGTTTTTCTACCAACATCTCCAGTCTTGTCCAGTCTGTTTAACATGTCGCTGCTGATGTGAAATTATGGATTAGTCTTTGTCCTCAGAAGTTGAGGTTTCCTGCACCCAGAGATAAGATTTCAATCACTATTCAAAGTTATAGCACAGAATGAAAACAGGCCCTTCGGCCCACCTTGTCCATGCTGACCAGGATGCAAGATGCCCTCCCATATTCCTCTAAACTTTTCCTACCCAAGTAACCCATGTTATAGTCCCAGCCTCAACTACCTCCTCTGGCAGCTCGTTCCATACACCCACTACCCTCTGTATGGAAAAAGTTGCCCTTCAGGATCCTATTAAATCTTCCCCCCTCACCTTAAACCTATGTCCTCCGATTCCCCTACCCTAGAGAAAAGATTCTGCATTCACTAATTTATCCCTCTCATTATTGTATTCAATAGACAATAGACAATAGGTGCAGGAGTAGGCCATTCGGCCCTTCGAGCCAGCACCGCCATTCACTGTGATCATGGCTGATCATCCCCAATCAGTACCCCGTTCCTGCCTTCTCCCCATATCCCTTGATTCCTTTCGCCCTAAGAGCTAAATCTAACAGGGTAAGGCAGAGTTATGTCGCAAGAAAACGTCAAAGAATGTTGATGCACAATTGCAATACGGACTGATCAGTGACAAGCTAAAAACCTCAATGGATAAAAATCAGGTGATAACTTGGAGCAGAAATATTTGTATCTGAGATGAATTTAATTAAAATGTCACTTGTAACGCGTGTAAATTTTAAAATAAACTAACAGTGTGTTAAAATAAACAATTAATGTGTGTTGAATGTATTTCCTTGGGTTGTAATTCTAAACTGTAAATGTACGTTCGTGTTTAGTGATAGAGACACAATGCAGAATCAGGCCCTTCGGCCCACCGAGTCTGTGCCGACCAGCGATCCCAATACACTGGCACTATCCTACACACACTAGGGGCAATTTACACACACACACCAAGCCAATTAACCTACAAACCTGCACGTCTTTGGAGTGTGGGAGGAAACCGGAGATCTCGGAGAAAACCCACGCAGGGTCACGGGGAGAGCGTACAAACTCCGTACAGACAGCACCCGTGGTTGGGATGGAACCCGGGTCTCTGGCGCTGTGAGGCAGCAACTCTACCGCTGCTCCACCGTGCCACTCTGATAGCAATAGAGGCTCATTTACTCCACAAAACAGAACAGGCTGAATGGGATGTCCCTGCGGGGGAGGAAGCAGGGAAATGGGTCAGGAGAGAAGGGATGGGTCAGGAGATAGGAAAATGCACCTCTGCTGAAAGCCAGGAAATTACAATCACAGAAAAACAGGTGGCACGGTGGCACAGCGAGTGGAGCTGCTGGCTCACAGCGCCAGAGGCCCGGGTTCAAACCTGACTACCGGTGCTGTCTGTATGGAGTTTGCACGTTCTCCCTGTGACCTGCGAGGCTTCTGTCTGATTTCCTCCCACATCCCAAAAGACATACAGGTTTGTAGTATAGGAGCAGGGAGGTTCTACTGCAGTTGTACAGGGTCTTGGTGAGACCACACCTGGAGTATTGCGTACAGTTTTGGTCTCCAAATCTGAGGAAGGACATTATAGCCATAGAGGGAGTGCAGAGAAGGTTCACCAGACTGATTCCTGGGATGTCAGGACTTTCATATGAGGAAAGACTGGATAGACTCGGCTTGTATACGTTGGAATTCAGAAGACTGAGGGGGGATCTTATAGAAACGTACAAAATTCTTAAGGGGTTGGACAGGCTAGATGCAGGAAGATTGTTCCCGATGTTGGGGAAGTCCAGGACAAGGGGTCACAGCTTAAGGATAAGGGGGAAATCCTTTAAGACCGAGATGAGGAAAAACTTTTTCACACAGAGAGTGGTGAATCTCTGGAACTCTCTGCCACAGAGGGTAGTTGAGGCCAGTTCATTGGCTATATTTAAGAGGGAGTTAGATGTGGCCCTTGTGGCTAAAGGGATCAGGGGGTATGGAGAGAAGGCAGGTACGGGATACTGAGTTGGATGATCAGCCATGATCATATTGAATGCCGGTGCAGGCTCGAAGGGCCGAATGGCCTAATCCTGCACCTATTTTCTATGTATCTATGTATCTATGTAGGTTAATTGGCTTGGTAAAATTGTAATTTGTCCCTAGTGGGTAGGGTATAGGGATCGCTGGTCGGCACAGACTCGGTGGGCCGAAGGGCCTGTTTCTGCATTGTATCTCTAAACAATAGAAATGTGCAGCAAGTAAAACAGGCCCTTCGGCCCACCTTGTCCATGCTGACGAAGTTGGCTTACTGGGTTAGTCCTGCATTTGGCCCATGTCCCTCTAAACCCGTCCTATCCGCATATCTGTCCAAACGTCTTTAAAAAGCCGTCCTTGTTTCCGTTTCTGCAGCTTCCTCTGGCAGCTCGTGCCAGATACAGACCACCCTCTAAGTGGAAAAACTTGCCCACGTGGTCTCTCATAAACCTCGCCCCTATCGCCGGTTGTTTACGGTGGCGCAGCGGTAGAGTCGCTGCCTCACAGCGCCAGAGACCCGGGTTCCATCCCGACCAAAGATGCAAGATAGCCCACTCCGCGAAGAAAGCCGTAGTCGGTGATGTGTAATCTTCACCGCCATTTCCGTAACCGGCTTCCGTCGTGGCGTCCTCAAATCGTATCGGCGGCATATCTGGACAAAAGGAATAGGTGACATTTCGGGTCGAGACCCGTCTTCAGACCGAGTCGGAGGAAAGAGGAACTCAAGCCATCCTCCTCCCCCCTCACGGACACGGAGCGATCGCTGACCCCCTCTTTTTTTTTGTTAAACATCTATTTCCTTCGGGTGTTGTTTTTAAAACTTCCCAATTACCATTTCCGTAATTTTTCGTTTGATGTTAACCTTCGTAGAGTGGATAAGGGAGAACCAGTGGATGTGTTATATCTGGACTTTCAGAAGGCTTTCGACAAGGTCCCACATAAGAGATTAGTATACAAACTTAAAGCACATGGTATTGGGGGTTCAGTATTGATGTGGATATAGAACTGTCTGGCAAACAGGAAGCAAAGAGTAGGAGTAAACGGGTCCTTTTCACAATGGCAGGCAGTGACTAGTGGGGTACCGCAAGGCTCAGTGCTGGGACCCCAGCTATTTACAATATATATTAATGATCTGGATGAGGGAATTGAATGCAACATCTCCAAGTTTGCGGATGACACGAAGCTGGGGGGCAGTGTTAGCTGTGAGGAGGGTGCTAGGAGGCTGCAAGGTGACTTGGATAGGTTGGGTGAGTGGGCAAATGCATGGCAGATGTGGATAATGTGGATAAATGTGAGGTTATCCACTTTGGTGTCAAAAACAGGAAAGTAGACTATTATCTGAATGGTGGCCGATTAGGAAAAGGGGAGATGCAACGAGACCTGGGTGTCATGGTACACCAGTCATTGAAAGTAGGCATGCAGGTGCAGCAAGCAGTGAAGAAAGCAAATGGTATGTTAGCATTCATAGCAAAAGCATTTGAGTATAAGAGCAGGGAGGTTCTACTGCAGTTGTACAGGGTCTTGGTGAGACCACACCTGGAGTATTGCGTACAGTTTGGTCACCAAATCTGAGGAAAGACATTCTTGCCATAGAGGGAGTACAGAGAAGGTTCACCAGATTGATTCTTGGGATGGCAGGACTTTCATATGAAAGACTGGATAGACTTCGCTTGTACTCGCTAGAATTTAGAAGATTGAGGGGGGATCTTATAGAAACTTACAAAATTCTTAAGGGGTTGGACAGGCTAGATGCAGGAAGATTGTTCCCGATGTTGGGGAAGTCTAGAACAAGGGGTCACAAGGATAAGGGGGAAATCTTTTAGGACCGAGACGAGAAAATCATTTTTTACCCAGAGAGTGGTGAATCTGTGGAATTCTCTGCCACAGAAGGTAGTTGAGGCCAGTTCATTGTCTATATTTAAGAGGGAGTTAGATGTGGCCCTTGTGGCTAAAGGGATCAGGGGGTATGGAGAGAAGGCAGGTACGGGATACTGAGTTGGATGATCAGCCATGATCATATTGAATGGCGGTGCAGGCTCGAAGGGCCGAATGGCCTGCTCCTGTACCTATTTTCTATGTTTCGCCCTGCTCCTGGTCTCGGCCCGTGTGTGTGTGTGTGTGTGTGTGTGTTTGGCAGAGTCTGTGGGGAGAAACGCCGGCACCAAGAGCGAGCGAACGCGCGGACAGACGGACGAAAGCAACGATCATAGAGCGGAATAGATGACATTTCGGGTCGAGACCCTTCTTCAGATTGAGTCAGGGGAAAGGGGAACAAGAGATATAGACGGTACTAAGGACAAATGAATGGAAGATATGCCTCTATCTCCCGTTTCCCTTTCCCTTGACTGTCAGTCTGAAGAAGGGTCTCGACCCGAAATGTCACCTAGTCCTTTTCTCCAGAGATGCTGCCTGATCTGCTGATTTACTCCAGCCTTTTGTGTCTGTCTTGGGTTTAAACCAGCATCTGCAGTTCCCTCCCTGTACAAGGTATGTGCCGTTTCCGTGTGTATTAGCGTGTGTCCAGTCAGATTTGGCTTCCAGTCAGATTAACAATCAGGCAAGTTCCACACACACACACTTACTTCAGCAAATAGCCACCAAAGGCAGTGCTGACAGTGAGGGGGGAAATTGTTGAGGGTTTATTGCATTTAAAATAAAATTTTAACAAACATTTAAACATTAAAAAAAACACAAACTGTTCCCCCGCAAGAGAGGCCTAACTGAAGTCGGGTCGGGGTTACTGAAATGGCGGAAGATACGCTCCGTTGCGTACTACACGTCAGTCATTGGATTTTTGCAGGAGTGATCTATCTTGCTCCGCTCTAGGATCTTTGATCCCGACTACGGGTGCTGTCTGTACGGAGTTTGCACGTTCTCCCGTGGGTTTTCTCCAGGATCTTCGGTTTCCTCCCACACTCCAAAGACGTGCAGGTTTGTAGGTTAATTGGCTTGGTGTAAATGTAAAAACTGTCCCTTGTGGGTGATGGATAGTGTTAATGTGCGGGGATCGCTGGTCGGCACGGACCCGGTGGGCCGAAGGGCCTGTTTGCGCGCTGTTTCTCTACAACTAAAAAAACAAACCTTAAACCTGCGCAACTTTAGCTTTAGAATCCTCTACCCTGGGAGAAAAGACTGTGAATGTTCACTTAATCCATGCCCGTCATGTCAATAGACAATAGGTGCAGGAGTAGGCCATTCGGCCCTTCGAGCCAGCACCACCATTCACTGTGATCGTGGCTGATCATCCCCAAACAGTACCCTGTTCCCTATATCCCTTGATTCCACTATCTTTAAGAGCCCTATCTAACTCTCTCTTGAAAGTATTCAGAGAACCTGCCTCCACCGCCCTCTGAGGCAGAGAATTCCAGATTCACAACTCTCTGGGTGAAAACGTTTTTCCTCATCTCTGTTCTAAATGGCTTACCCCTTATTCTTAAACTGTGGCCCCTGGTTCTGGACTCCCCAACATCGGGAATATGTTTCCTGCCTCTAGCATATCCAAGCCCTTAACAATCTTATATGTTTCAATAAGAATCCCTCTCATCCTTCTAAACTCCAGAGTGTACAAGCCCAGCTGCTCCATTATCTCAGCATATGACAGTCCCGCCATCCCAGGAATTAACCTTGTAAACCTACGCTGCACTCCCTCAATAGACAATAGAGAATTCCACACTCACAACTCTCTGGGTGAAAAAGTGTTTCCTCGTCTCAGTTTAAACTGTGGCCCCTGGTTCTAGACTCCTGGCTGTTCTGGTTCAGTACGTCATGACCTTGTTCACCTCAATAAGGTTAATCCTCAGCCTTCTACACTACAAAGAAAAATGTCCCGGCCTATCCACCTCCAAGCCGCAGAGCGTGTTCGACCGTTCATGGCCCCGACCACGGATGAACAAAGGAGGAAGACTGGCTGAACTGTGTTGCCTTCCACCACAGTGAAGAATGCTGTGGTGGATGTTTGTGTTCAATCTTATTGTGTATTGTGTGTTCTTTTTGAAGTGTATCGCTGCTGGCAAATTCATATCACTGCACCTTCGGGTGTATGTGACGAATAAATTTGACTTTGCTATAAGGCAAGGTAATATTCTGGAAAGTTTCCTGTCTGTACCTATCAACTTCCCCTCCATTTCCAAGTGCCTATCTAAAAACCTCTTAAATGCCACTATTCTATGCCTCCACCATGGGGTTAGGTTAGGTAAGGGGGAGGTACACCGGTCACTGAAAGTTGGCGTGCAGGTACAGCAGGCAGTGAAGAAAGCTAATGGAATGTTGGCCTTCATAACAAGAGGATTTCAGTATAGGAGTAGAGAGGTTCTTCTGCAGTTGTATAGGGCTCTGGTGAGACCACATCTGGAGTATTGCGCACAGTGTTGGTCTCCTAATTTGAGGAAGGACATCCTTGTGATTGAGGCAGTGCATCGTAGGTTCACGAGATTGATCCCTGGGATGGCGGGACTGGCATATGAGGAAAGATCGAAAAGACTAGGCTTGTATTCACTGGAGTTTAGGATGAGGGGGGATCTTATAGAAACATATAACATTATAAAAGGACTGGACAAGCCAGATGCAGGAAAAATGTTCCCAATGTTGGGCGAGTCCAGAACCAGGGCCACAGTCTTAGAATAAAGGGGAGGCCATTTAAGACTGAGGTGAGAAAAAACTTTTTCACCCAGAGAGTTGTGAATTTGTGGAATTCCCTGCCACAGAGGGCAGTGGAGGCCAAGTCACTGGATGGATTTAAGAGAGAGTTAGATAGAGCTCTAGGGGCTAGTGGAGTCAAGGGATATGGGAGAAGGCAGGCACGGGTTATCGATAGGGGACGATCAGCCATGATCACAATGAATGGCGGTGCAGGCTCGAAGGCCGAATGCTCCTCCTGCACCTATTTGCTATGTTTCTATGTGGCGACTATTCGCATACCGTGGGTCGGCAAGCAATGAATTACACGGTGACGTGTTACAGGCCACAATCAAGTGTTCAATCAATGTCAAATAAACCTGGCCTGCACATATTCTTTCCCCGTGACCTTCAAACTCCAATCTCGGATGAAAAGAGGAAAGGCCTGGATAGAGTGGATGTGGAGAGGATGTTTCTACTAGTGGGAGAGTCTCGGACCAGAGGGCGCAGCCTCAGAATTAAAGGACGCTCCTTTAGAAATGAGATGAGGAGTTTATTTAGTCAGAGGGTGGTGAATCTGTAGAATTCTTTGCCACAGACGGCTGTGGAGGCCAAGTCAGTGGATATTTTTAAGGCAGAGATAGATAGATTCTTGATTAGTACGGGTGTCAGAGGTTATGGGGAGAAGGCAGGAGAATGGGGTTAGGAGGAAGAGATAGATCAGCCGTGATTGAATGGCGGAGTAGACTTGATGGGCCGAATGGCCTAGTCACTTATGACAACAGACCATAGAAACTACCCTGGCCCTTCAGCCCAACTTGCCCGCGTTTGGTCCATATCCCTCTGAGCCCGTCCGAACCAGGCACCCGTCTGAAGAAGGGTCTCGACCCGAAACGCCGCCCATTCCTTCTCTCCAGAGATGCTGCCTGACCCGCTGAGTTACTCCAGCACTTTGTGTCTAGCTTCGACTTAAACCAGCATCTGCAGTTCCTTCCCGCGCACCCATCCTTTAAAACCGGCAGCAAAGGAAAAAAAAAAAACTCCCAAGAAAATTAAACTGATCCATATTTTATTAAGTTGAGAAAATATTCAAGATCACACCGTGTGTAATTCATAAAGGGCGGCGTTAGAGAAACAGTTGAGACATCTTTGTATAAAAGAAATAAGCTACTAGTTTGTAAAGCCTGCCTCGGACAATCAACAGCACATGGTCACTGAGAGGGGAGGGGGGGGGGGGGCATCAGTGATTGGGATCATTCTATCTCCTACTGTCCGTGGACAAACATCGGAAACTCTGCAAGGCCTGCCCCCCCCTCTCTGCCGAACACCCGCCCCCTCTCTCTGCCGAACACCCGCCCCCTCTCTCTCTGCCGAACACCCGCCCCCTCTCTCTGCCGAACACACGCCCCGTCGCTCAGGACAGTTGTTGGAGTCACCCCAGGGGTGGGGACGATACGAGCAAACTGTGACATACAAACCCCAGGCTGTGAGGTGGGGAGTTAAATGATGGGATGTTTGGCAGCCCACCTCCCCCCCCCCACTCTCCCTCTCCCTCTCCCTCTCCCTCTCCGCCCACACGGCAAGTGCTTTGTTGGTGATTTTAAAGCTGGCTTCTTGCAAGATTCGGACACGGGGTGGGTGGGTGGGTTTTCGGCAGCTGGTGAGAGCACACACACACACACACGTCAGCTGGGTTAGGTTTCGTTAAGCGAGTAAGTTGGCTTGGCGAGGCCGGGTCACCTTGCGTTGGGAGCTGGAGGTTGCCAGGACAGAGTCACTGGCCACTTCGCTCGATCCCTTGACCGTGGGACATAGGCGTGGACGAGGGGACCCCCGGCCTCGCGAGCCCACGCTGACCAGCAGTCGCCCCCCACCTCCCCGTCCCACCCTCGCATGAGGTCTATGTTTGTCCACTGAAGGAAGCGGGGAACTCAATAGAGGGGGGGGGTTGGAGTCGAGAGTCAGGAGGGCACACGGCAAAGCGGGCTCCCGATTACAGCACGCAGCCGGGGGCGACATGCGTGTGACACGTGGAGTGTACAGAACACGCCTCCCGACACGTGTGTGACACAATCACACGGCAGATGGTAATCGTGTGGTTGACAGTGGACGAGCGTGTGGAGAAACACACGCGTGTACAAGAACCACGCTTCCCGACACACGTGTGTGACATACGGACACGCAGGGCGAGCGTGCGGAGAAACACCGGTACACGAGTGTCCAAGACACACGCTTCCCGACACACGTGTGACACGGACACGCACGTGGATACCGTGTCGGCCCGTGCACGGGAGAGCGGTGCGGAGAGCAGGAGGAGGAGACGGGAAGACATTCCTCCCCACACATACAGGAGCATAAACTAACGCAGGTCTTTCACAAAAATAAAGAGTAAAGGGGCAAAGTTTTCCCAGATCAGCAAAAATACAACGTGTGTAAAACACCAGTCGCTGCCCCGCGTGAACCGGGCCTTGCTGCGGCCGCAGAGGCTGACAGGGACACCTGACTTCAGAGTCCCAAACTTTTCAACTTCACGGTAAAGGACAAGAGTTTAAACAAGGCTCACAATTAGGTTAATAATAACGTCACAAACTGGTGGCGGCAACTGAGAGGGGGGCAGAGGGGGGAGGGGGGAGAAGTACCTTGGCTAGAGTGGGGGAGGACACGGCGAGGTGGGGTCGGCGAGTCACCACAGGCCGGCGTCCAACTCTTCCAACAGCACTTGTTGCCGATGGACTCGGTAAGTTTGGGTGTCGGGGGTTGCGGGAGAAGGTGGGGGAGAGGGGGGAGGGGGGAGGGGAGGGGGAGAGAGAGGGAGAGAGGAGGGAGAAAGAAGGAGAAAGAGAGACAGAGAGAGAGAGACATCTGAAGCACTAACACTACTAGGACATATACAACAACCGAGACACACACAGGGGGATGCAAAGAAAATGTTTTAGTTTTGATAGCGAGCTTGTTGCGTGATTCTAACGCGAGTGACGGGGGAGAGATGGGGAGAGTGGGAGAGGAGGGGGGAGGGGAGAGATGGGGAGGGGAGAGGGAGAGGAGGATCGGAGTGGGGGGAAGGGGAGAGATGGGGAGGGGAGGGGGGAGAGGGTGGGACACTCTGGTCCGTCCTCGCCTCACTCGCCTCTCTCGCAAATAGCATTTTTTCTTTCTCTCTCTCGCCGGCGCTCGGGACCGACGGTGTGTGGGTCACTTGCGGTCTCCGTGGGTCGGTTGGGGGGCTACACTCTTCAGCCCCCCATCTCACATCTTTCCCCTGGAGAACTTGCTTGCCTGCTGCATCCTGCACCAGAAAGGGGGGGATCCCCAACCCCAACAAAGCCTCCCTCCCCCCCCCCCCTCACCCCACCATAATCCACCACATTCCCTCCTTTAGAGTCACAGAGCTGTACTGCATGGAAAAAGGCCCTTCGCCACCTTGCCCATGCCAACCAAGTTAGCATTCTGGGCTTGTCCTATTTGACGGCATTTGGCACCTATCCTCCCTCTAACTGTTCCTGTCCATGCACCAATTCAAATGTATTTTAAAGGTCGCAAAGGAATCCACATCTGTAGCTTCCTCTGGCAGCTCGTTCCAGAGATGGACCACCCTCTGAGTGAAAGAAATTGCCCCCAAATTAATCAGGAAAATGGAGAAACAAGTTCCCGGTGTTGGGGAGTCCAGAACCAGGGCCACAGTATAAAGTCTAAATTAGAACGGTAGCCATTAGAACGGAGACAAGGAAACACTTTTTCACACAGAGAGTTGTGAGTCTGTGGAATTCTCTGCCTCAGAGGGCGTGGGAGGCGGGTTCTCTGGATACTTTCAAGAGAGAGCTAGATAGGGCTCTTAAGATAGCGGAGTCAGGGGATATGGGAAGAAGGCAGAACGGGTACTGATTGGGGATGATCAACCATGATCACATTAATGCGGTGCTGCTCGAAGGGCCGAATGGCCTCCTCCTGCACCTATTGTCTATGATCATGCTTCACAGAGGGTGGCAGGTGAACGGAACGCGCTGCCAAGGGGCGGTGGTGGAGCAGATACCAGTGGCGTTTAGGAGACATTTGGATAGGCACATGGACATGCAGGAATGGAGGGATATGGATCACGTGCAGGCAGGCAAGAGTTGGTCCTGGCATCGTGTACAGCACAGACTTTGTGGGCCGAAGGGCCTGTTCCTGTGCTGCACTGTTATGGTGTCATACAGTAGGGAAACAACTTGGCAACATGCCCCCCGTCTACACCAGTCCCACCTGCCTGCGCTTGGCCCATATCCCTCTAAACACGTTCTGTCCATGTACCTGCCTCAACTACCTCCTCTGGCAGCTCGTTCCATACACCCACCCCCCTTTGTGTGAAAAAGATACCCCTCAGGTTCCTAATACATTTTCCTATCCTCACTTAATCTATGATGAGCATTTGATGGCACTGGGCCTGTACTCGCTGGAATTGAGAAGGATGGGGGGGGGGGGGGGGGGGACCTCATAGAACCGTACCAAGTAGTGAAAGGCCTGGATAGAGAGGATGTTTCCACTAGTGGGAGAGTCTAGGACTAGAGGTCACAGCCTCAGAATTAAATAGCCGCCCCCACCAGTCTGAAGAAGGGTCTCAACCTACAACGTTGCCTATTCCTTCGCTCCATAGATGCTGCCTCACCCGCTGAGTTTCTCCAGCATTTGTGTCTACCTTAGAGTGATACATCGTGGAAACAGGCCCTTCAGCCCAACTTGCCCACACCAGCCAACATCCTTGCATTTATCCTATCCATGTACCTGCCTAACTGTTTCTCAAATGTTAGGATAGCCCCAGCCTCAACTATCTCCTCTGGCAGCTTGTTCCATACACCCTTTGTGTGGAAAAAAGTGACCCCTCAGATTCCTATTCAATCTTTTTCCCCCTTAAACCTGTGTCCTCTGGTCCTCGATCCCCCTACTCTGGCAAGAGATTCTGTGCGTCTGCCCGATCTACTCCTCTCATGATCTGATCAGTTTGGACAGCATGTCAGCAAAGCTTGTCGCTGTCCCTCTGTACACGTGATAACAATCATATTGCACATCTTTCATAGAAACATAGACAATAGGTGCAGGAGTAGGCCCTTCGGCCCTTCGAGCCAGCCCCACCATTCAATGTGATCATGGCTGATTGTCCAAAATGAGTACCCCGTTCCTGCCTTCTCCCCACATCCCTTGATTCCATTATCTTCCATAATCCAAGAGCCAAATCTAAAGGGCCTGTCCCACTTACGCGACCTTGGCTCGCAAATTACGCGACCTCGTGGTCGCTTGATGCGTACGGGCACCGTATGGCCGCGCGGGGCCGGTCCCACTTAGAAGCGCGGAGTTGTGCGGGGCTGGTCCCGAGATCGCGCGGGGCTCGGAAACTCTGGCGGTGGCCAAAACCTTCGCGCGCCAACGGCCTATCGGCACGCAGGCGCATTGCGGTCGTACGCAGCGTCTTGACGTCGTACGCAGCGTCTTGGCGTCGTACGCCTAGCGCGTGGCGTTGCGCGATGACGTCACCGCCCGGCGTGGCGTTGCGTGATGACGTCACCGCCCGACGCCCAGTTTTCACTCAGATTGGTTCTGTCAGAGATCCGTTGGTTAGCACCATGGCACATGTGCACCAGGTGTAAGAAGGGGATGTATAGTGGCTGGGTCTGTAAAGTAGTCAGGTCGGCTCCCTGCATCTTTTTGGCTTTGATGTGCGATTACAAATCACGATTGACAATATATTTGCACCATATTATATTCTTCTGTGCCCATATACATCCGACAAGGATACATATGTTTGCTACGTGTTACGTATGCACATTTTCCCCCCTTTGATTAAGGATGAAATCTTTATGTATTTAAATTAAATCTGAAGGTATGTGATTCCAAAAATAAAATAATTGAGATCATTACTGTAGTATCACAACTACGGAAATAGTATTGTCCAAGAAGCAAGGGAAATGGAGGTCTTATTATGAGATTAATTAAATTCCAAATCTTATATGCAGGTACATAAATTCTCACTGTAACTTTTTTAACCAGAGGGATTCGTTCTTATTGAAGAGCACTAATCACGGTGTTGCTGTCTGAGGAAGTCAGCAGTGCAGCTGCTTAGCTGTTCCACGCACACCTAGTTATTGTAAATATATATTATTAACTCCAGCAAAGTCTTCTTTTTGTACTGGCAACTAACAAATGCAAATATAGCTCTCAGATGACGTGTACATCGGGTCGAGTGAAATCTTACATGTACACGAGTACATTGTAGCAAATCCACAACATTTTTGTGGTCAGAATCCCGTTACTGACATTTTGGTTGGTAAGTCTGACGCAAATGATGTCACGCGCGAATTCCGCTTCCGTTTGGTCGTGCCAAACGCACGCAATCGCATGCAAGTGGGACAGGCTCTTAACTCTCTCTTGAAAACATCCAGTGAATTGGCCTCCACTGCCTTCTGTGGCAGAGAATTCCACAGATTCACAACTCTCTTCATTCCTTGTTCTGTATCCCTCGTCTCCCTCTCCCCCCCGACTCTCAACATAAAGATAGGTCTCGACCATTCCTTTCTCTCCAGAGATGCCGCCTATCCCGCTGAGTAACTCCAGCCTCGTTTAGAACGGAGACGAGGGAACACTTTTACTCACAGAGAGTTGTGAGTCTGTGGAATTCTTTGCCTCAGAGGGCGGTGGAGGCAGGTAATCTGGATACTTTCAAGAGAGAGCTAGATAGGGCTCTTAAAGGTAGCGGAGTCAGGGGATATGGGGTGAAGGCAGGAACGGGGTACTGATTGGGGATGATCAGCCATGATCACATTGAATGGCGGTGTTGGCTCGAAGGGCCGAATGGCCTACTCCTGCACCTGTTGTCTATTGACCCGAAACGTCACCCATTCCTTTCTCTCCAGAGATGCCGCCCAGTCCCGTTGAGTAACTCCAGCCTTGTGTGTCTATCTTCGTGGCGGTTTAAACCAACGTCTGCAGTTCCTTCCTGCACAAAAACCAACCCTAAAGCGTCACCTTTCTGCCGTTTGAGCGGGGGGACTTCCTGGGCGACTTCTTTGGGGTTTTCTTGGGTGTTTTCCTGGGATTCGCCCTCTTGTTGATCCCCCGCAGCAGGCTGCTGCTCAGTTTGCGCGGTGTGTTGAAGACCGTGTAGGTCGTGGACTTCCGTCGGTCATCCTGGCAGAGAGAGAGAGAGAGAGAACAAACCGCTCAGTTCGCAATAACCAACCTGATCTCCCGGTGGCTCAGCACTTCAACTCCCCCTCCCATTCCCAATCTGACCTTTCTGTCCTGGGCCTCCTCCATGGCCAGAGTGAGTCCCACCGTAAATTGGAGGAGCAGCACCTCATATTTCGCTTGGGTAGTTTACACCCCAGCGGTATGAACATTGACTTCTCCAATTTCAGGTAGTCCTTGCTTTCTCCCTCCTTCCCCTCCCCTTCCCAGCTCTCCCACAATGCCTAATGTCTCAGCCTCTTCCTTTCTTCTTACCGCCCACCCCACATCAGTCTGAAGAAGGGTCTCGACCCGAAACGTCACCTATTCCTTCTCTCCATAGATGCTGCCTCACCCGCTGAGTTTCTCCAGCATTTTTGTCTACCTTCGATTTTTCCAGCATCTGCCGTTCCTTCTTAAACGAACTAATGAATGGATAGGGCAGGCGGTGTCTTCTGACAGACCTTATCCTCGTCACAGAGTCCTGGAGCTCCCACTCCACCCCGTGTGGAAGCCCCCCCCTCCCACTGTCAGCTGAGGCACCATCAGCACCGGTTCAATACCCGACTGCGACTCGGAAAGGGCGACTCTGTACACTGTGTCAGTGTACGACTGCCACTCACTTGTACTGTATCTGAGTTGCATAGAAACATAGACAATAGGTGCAGGAGTAGGCCATTCGCCCCTTCAAGTGTGATGTTGTGGGAATTACAGAGACATGGCTGCAAGAGGGCCAGGGCTGGGAACTGAATAATCAAGGGTATACCTCTATCGAAAAGACAGACAGGTGGGCAGAGGGGGTGGGGTAGCTCTGTTGGTGAGGAATGAAATTCAGTCCCTTGCAAGGGGTGACATTGAAACAGGAGATGTGGAGTCAGTATGGATAGAACTAAGGAATTGTAAGGGACTTATCTACAGGCCCCCAAACAGTAGCCTGGATATAGGGCGCAAGTTGAATCAGGAGTTAAAATTGGCATGTAGCAAAGATAATGGTGTGGTTGTTATGGGAGATTTCAACATGCAGGTAGACTGGGAAAATCAGGTTGGTACTGGACCCCAAGAAAGGGACTTTGTAGAGTGCCTTTGTGATGAATTCTTAGAGCAGCTTGTATTGGAGCCTACCAGGGAGAAGGCAATTCTGGATTTAGTGTTATATAATGAACCGGATTTGATAAAGGAACTTGAGGTTAATGAGCCATTAGGAGGCAGTGACCATAACATGGTCAGGTTTAATCTACAATTGGAGAGGGAGAAGGGTAGATCGGAGGTGTCAGTGTTACAGTTGAATAAAGGGGACTATGCGGCCATGAGGGAGGAGCTGGCCAAAGTTGACTGGGAAGATACACTAGCAGGGATGACAGTGGGACAACAATGGCAGGTGTTTCTGGGAATAATACAGAAGGTACAGGATCAGTTCATTCCAAAGAGGAAGAAAGATTCCAAGGGAGTAAGGGGCGACCGTGGCTGACAAGGGACGTCAGGGACAATATAGAAATAAAAGAGAAGAAGTACAACGTAGCAAAGATGAGCGGGAAGCAAGAGGATTGGGTAATGTTTAAAGAACAACAGAAGATAACTAAAAAGACAATACAGGGAGACAAGATGAGGTACGAAGGTAAGCTAGCCAAGTATATAAAGCAGGATAGTAAAAGCTTCTTTAGGTATGTGAAGAGGAAGAAATTATTTAAGACCAAAGTTGGACCCTTGAAGACTGAAAAAGGTGAATTTATTATGGGGAACAAGGAAATGGCAGATGAGTTGAACTTTGGATCCGTCTTCACTAAGGAGGACACAAACAATCTTCCTGATATTGTAGTGGCCAGAGGATCTGGGGTGACGGAGGAACTGAAGGAAATCCACATTAGGCAGGAGATGGTGTTGGGTAGACTGATGGGACTGAAGGCTGATAAATCCCCAGGGCCTGATGGTCTGCATCCCAGGGTACTTAATGAAGTGGCTCTAGATATCGTGATCATTTTCCAATGTTCTGTAGATTCAGGATCAGTTCCTGTGGATTGGAGGGTAGCTAATGTTATCGCACATTTTAAGAAAGGCGGGAGAGAGAATTATAAACCAGTTAGCCTGACATCGGTGGTGGGGAAGATGCTGGAGTCAATAATAAAAGATGAAATAGCAGCACATTTGGATAGCAGTAACAGGATCGGTCCGAGTCAGCATGGATTTACGAAGGGGAAATCATGCTTAACTAATCTTCTGGAATTTTTTGAGGATGTAACTAGGAAAATGGACAAGGGAAAGCCAGTGGATGTAGTGTACCTGGACTTTCAGAAAGCATTTGATAAGGTCCCACATAGATTAGTGGGCAAAATTAGGGCACATGGTATTGGGGGTGACTTGGATAGGTTGGGTGAGTGGGCGGATGCATGGCAGATGAAGTTTAATGCGGATAAATGTGAGGTTATCCACTTTGGTGGCAAAAAAGGAAGGCAGATTATTATCCGAATGGTGTCGTTGGGAAAAGAGGAAGTACAATGGGATCTGGAGGTCCTTGTTCATCAGTCAATGAAAGTAAGCATGTAGGTACAGCAGGCAGTGAAGAAAGCAAATGGCATGTTGGCCTTCATATCAAGAGGAGTTGAGCATAGGAGCAAAGAGGTCCTTCTGCAGTTGTACAGGGCCCTAGTGAGACCACACCTGGAGTATTGTGTGCAGTTTTGGTCTCCCAATTTGAGGAAGGACATTCTTGCTATTGAGGGAGTGTAGCGTAGGTTTACAAGGTTAATTCCCAGGATGGCGGGACTGTCATATGCTGAGAGAATGGAGCGGCTGGGCTTGTACACTCTGGAGTTTAGAAGGATGAGAGGGAATCTCATTGAAACATATAAGATTATTAAGGGTTTGGACGCGCTAGAGGCAGGAAACATGTTCTCGATGTTGGGGGAGTCCAGAACCAGGGGCCACAGTTTAAGAATAAGGGGTAATTATTGTTGTTATTGTATTGTATATTTTAATGACCACACAGCCAGGCTGGTGGAATTTGTTATCAGTGCAGCTCGGTACAGGTTCCAACATTTCAATTAGAACAGAGATGAGGAAACACTTTTTCTCACAGAGAGTTGTGAATCTGTGGAATTCTCTGCCTGAGATGGCGGTGGAGGCCGGTTCACTGGATGTTTTCAAGAGAGAGTTAGATTTAGCTCTTAGGGCTAAGGAAATCAAGGGATATGAGGGAGGCCGGTTCTCTGGATACTTTCAAGAGAGAGCTAGATAGGGCTGTTAAAGATAGCGGAGTCAGGGGATACGGGTAGAAGGCAGGAACGGGGTACTGATTGGGGATGATCAGCCATGATCACATTGAATGGCGGTGCTGGCTCGAAGGGCCAGCATGGCCTACTCCTGCACCTATTGTCAGTGTGGTTTCCCGGTGCAGGTTGTCGTGTGGGGACTCACCTGGCCGCGGCCCTTGCTTTGAACCAGGCGTCGGGCTTGGCTCTCGAACTGCTCCTGTCCCAGCTTGTCCTTCCCCTTTGGGCTCGCTGGACGTGGGAAGCAGCTCAGTTGCTTCTTGGCCTGGGAATAAAAAGCGGCAATTAAAGAGCGGGTCATTCGCAAAAGGCCCCATCCTCAAACTCACACCCGGTACCATTCCACACAACACAACAACGCTGGAGTAACTCAGCGGGTGGGTCAGGCAGCATCTGTGGGGAACATGGATAGGTGACGTTTCACAGAGTGCTGGAGTAACTCAGCGGGTCAGGCAGCATCTGTGGGGAACATGGATAGGTGACGTTTCACAGAGTGCTGGAGTAACTCAGCGGGTCAGGCAGCATCTGTGGGGAACATGGATAGGTGACGTTTCACAGAGTGCTGGAGTAACTCAGCGGGTCAGGCTGCATCTGTGGAGCGAAGGAAATGGGCAACCTTTCGGGCCGAAACCCTGAAGGAAATAGGCAACGTTTCGGGCCGAAACCCGGAAGGGTTTCGGGCCGAAACGTTGCCTATTTCCTTCGCTCCATAGATGCTGCTGCACCCGCTGAGTTTCTCCAGCATTTTGGTCTACCTTATC
This sequence comes from Malacoraja senta, assembly GCA_038087875.1. Lineage (NCBI taxonomy): Eukaryota > Metazoa > Chordata > Chondrichthyes > Rajiformes > Rajidae > Malacoraja > Malacoraja senta. The sequence goes on along the minus strand of JAXLNO010000757.1, from coordinate 357,817 downwards.
ATTTATAGTGTGGTTCCGTATAGCTTACAAAGCACAGAAGTACACTGTGCCAGAGTAACTCAGCGGGTCAGGCAGCATCTGTGGAGAACACGGATAGGTGACGTTTCACAGAGTGCTGGAGTAACTCAGCGGGTCAGGCAGCAATCGTGGGGAACATGGATAGGTGACGTTTCAGGTGCTGATGAAGGGTCTCGACCCGAAACGTCACCTATCCCTTTTCTCCAGAGATGCTGCCTGACCTACTGAGTTACTTCAGCTTTTTGCTTCTATCTTCGGTATAAACCTGTGCCTGCAGTTCCTTCTGACACGGAACACAAGTTCGGCACGGTGGCACAGCGGGTAGAGTTGCTGCCTCACAGCACCGGAGACCCTGGTTACCTCCTGACTACGGGTGCTGTCTGTACGGAGTTTGCACGTTCTCCCCGTGACCTGCGTAGGATTTCTCCGGGTGCTCCGGTTTCATCCCAAACTCCGAAGACGTGCAGGTTTGTAGGTTAATTGGCCTTGGTTAAAAATGTAAATTGTCCCAAGTGTCCGTGGGCCAGTGGGCCTGTTTCTGCACTGTATCTCTAAACGAAAAGTAAAAGGTCTGGAGAAGGGTCCCGTCCCGAAACGTCACCTATCCATGTTCTCCACAGATGCTGCCTGACCCGCTGAGTTACTCCAGCACTCTGTGAAACGTCACCTATCCATGTTCTCCACAGATGCTGCCTGACCCGCTGAGTTACTCCAGCACTCTGTGAAACGTCACCTATCCATGTTCCGGCAGCATCTATAGAGCGAAGGAAATAGGCAACGTTTCGGCCCGAAACCCTTCCGGGTTTCGGCCCGAAACGTTGCCTATTTCCTTCAAGGTTTCGGCCCGAAAGGTTGCCCATTTCCTTCGCTCCACAGATGCTGCCTGACCCGCTGAGTTACTCCAGCACTCTGTGAAACGTCACCTATCCATGTTCTCCACAGATGCTGCCTGACCCGCTGAGTTACTCCAGCACTCTGTGAAATGTCACCTATCCATGTTCTCCACAGATGCTGCCTGACCCGCTGAGTTACTCCAGCACTGTCTTACAGTCACATGCGCTGTTACACACACACAGTTACACACACAGTCACATGCACACACACAGTCTCACACACACATACAGTCCCACACACAACACATACAGTCTCACACACAGACAGACAGAGGGTGAGGACAGCTTGGAAGGCGGGTCCCTGGAGCTGTGTACATCAGAGCTCACAGCCGGGTATCCTGGTCTGTGGCGACAGCTCTACCCGTATCCACCTATCACTCTGCCAGTTTTGTCCCACCCCCACCCGCCTGCTCCCTCCTCCCAGCGCAACCAACCTGAAGCAGGGTCCAGACCCGAAACGCCAGCTGTCCACCCACCTCCCTCCACAGACGCTGCCTGAACCCTTGTTTAGTTCTTAGTTTAGTTAGAGATACAGCGCGGAAACAGGCCCTTCGGCCCACCCGGTCCACGCCGACCAGCGATCCCCGCACACTAACGCTATCCGACACACACACTGGGGACAATTTACAGTAGCCAATGAACCAACATACCTGCACGTCTTAGGAGTGTGCGAGGGAAACCGGAGCACCCGGAGAAAACCCACACGGGTCACGGGGAGAACGTGCAAACTCCGCACCCTCACGCAGACAGACTGGCACGCACACACACACGGGCACGCACGCACACACACACACATGCACACACGGACACGCATGCACACACGGACAAGGGCACGCACACACACGGACACGCACGCACACACACACGGGCACACACACACGGGCATGCATGCACACACAAACGGACACGCACGCACACACGGCACGCATGCACACACGGACACGCACACACACACGGGCACGCACACACACGGGCACGCACGCAGACACGGGCACGCACACACGGACTGGCACGCACACACACACGGGCACGCACGCACACGGACACACATGCACACACGGACAAGGGCACGCACACACACACGGACACGCACGCACACACACGGGCACACACACACGGGCATGCATGCACACACAAACGGGCACGCACACACACACAGACACGCACGCACACACACGGCATGCATGCACACACGGACACGCACACACACGGACACGCACACACATGGCACGCACGCACACGGGCACGCACACGCATACACACACGGACACGCACACGGACACGCACGCACACGGACACGCACACACACGGACACGCACACACACATGGACACGCACGCATACACATGGACACGCACGAACACACACGGACATGCACGCACGCACACACGGACGCACCAACACATGGACACGCACGCACACATGGACATACGCACGAACACACACGGACACGCACGCACATGGACACGCACGAACACACACGGACATGCACGCACACATGGACACGCACGCACGAACACACACGGACACGCACACATACACATGGACACACACGGACACGCACGCACGAACACACATGGACACTCACGCACACACACACACACATGCACACGTGGACACGCATGGACAGAGGCCGAGGGCAGCTTGGACGGCAGCTCCCTGGTGCCGTGAGATGTCAGTGCTTCCAGCCGAGTACCCGGCTCGGTGACTGTGCGGCGGCAGCAGCTCCACCCGCTGCGCCCGCTCGCCCCACCCCCCCCCTCACCTCGGGGGTGCCGGCTCCCTCGTGGGACTCCTCGGAGAGCCGCTTGCGTTGGCGGGTGGTCACTCCCTTCCAGCTGGGGTCGTGGGCGTCGGGGAAGGCGCGCATCCGCATGGCGCTGATCTCCCGGGGAAGCAGAGTGGCGCGGCGCAGCGTCTCGCTCGGGTCGCCCAGGCGCAGCTCGTCCTCCGTGATGGCTGAGTCGGTCACTGCCGCCTGTGGGTGGGGGGGGGGGGGAGGGCAGGAGAGAGAAACACACCCTGAACCTCAGCCCCACCACAACCACACAGCAAAGGCTTTCCACTGTACCTCAGTACACGGGACAATAAACTAAACTAACTAAACAGATTACTATCTAAATGGCGTCAAGCTGGAAAAAGGGGAAGTACAACAGGATCTGGGGGTCCTTGTACATCAGTCTATGAAAGTAAGCATGCAGGTACAGCAGGCAGTGAAGAAAGCCAATGGCATGTTGGCCTTCATAACAAGAGGAATCGAATATAGGAGCAAAGAGGTCCTTCTGCAGTTGTACAGGGCCCTAGTGAGACCACACCTGGAGTATTGTGTGCAGTTTTGGTTCCCTAATTTGAGGAAGGACATTCTTGCTATTGAGGGAGTGCAGCGTAGGTTCACCAGGTTAATTCCCGGGATGGCGGGACTGTCATATGCTGAGAGAATGGAGCGGCTGGGCTTGTACACTCTGGAGTTTAGAAGGATGAGAGGGCATCTCATTGAAACATATAAGATTGTTCAGGGCTTGGACACGCTAGAGGCAGGAAACATGTTCCCGATGTTGGGGGGAGTCCAGAACCAGGTGCCACAGTTTAAGAATAAGGGGTAAGCCATTTAGAACGGAGACGAGGAAACACTTTTTCTCACAGAGGGTGGTGAGTCTGTAGAATTCTCTGCCTCAGAGGGTGGTGGAGGCCGGTTCTCTGGATGCTTTCAAGAGAGAGCTAGATAGGGCTCTTAAAAATAGCGGAGTCAGGGGATATGGGGAGAAGGCAGGAACGGGGTACTGATTGGGAATGATCAGCCATGATCACATTGAATAGCGGTGCTGGCTCGAAAGGCCGAATGGCCTACTCCTGCACCTATTGTCTATTGTCTCTCCCCCCTCGGTAACCACTTCTTCCCCTGTGTTTGAGTAGGAAGGAACTGCAGATGGTGGTTTACACCGGAGATAGGCTGGAGTAACTCAGCGGGACAGGCAGCATCTCTGGAGAGAAGGAATGGGCGACGTTTCGGGTCGAGACCCTTCTTCATTCCGAATCCGACCTTTCTGTCCTGGGCCTCCTCCATGGCCAGAGTGAGTCCCACCGTAAATTGGAGGAGCAGCACCTCATATTTCGCTTGGGTAGTTTACACCCCAGCGGTATGAACATTGACTTCTCCAATTTCAGGTAGTCCCTGCTTTCTCCCTCCTTCCCCTCCCATTTCCAGCTCCCCCGCAGCCCACTGTCTCCGCCTCTTCCCGCCCCCCCCCCACCCTCACATCAGTCTGAAGAAGGGTCTCGACCGGAAACGTCGCCTATTCCTTCGCTCCGTAGATGCTGCCTCACTCGCTGAGTTTCTCCAGCATTTTTGTCTACTTTCGATTTTTCCAGCATCTGCAGTTCTTTCTTAACCACTCATTCCTGGGATTCATTCTTGTAAGCCTCCTCTGGACCCTCTCCAGAGCCAGCACATCCTTCCTCAGATATGGGGCCCAAAATTGCTCAGGATATCAAACAGATTAATTCCTGGGATGGCGAAATGACATATGATGAACGAATGGGTTGACTGGGCTTATATTCACTGAAATTTAGGATGAGAGGGTATCTTATAGAAACATTTAAAATTCTTAAGGGATTGGACAGGCTAGATGCAGGAAAAATGTTCCCGATGTTGTAGGAGTCCAGAACCAGGGGTCACAGTTTAAGAATAAGGGGTCGGCCATTTCGGACCGAGATGAGGAAAAACATTTTCACCCAGAGTTGTGAATCTGTGGTATTCTCTGCCACTGAAGGCGGTGGAGTCCAATTCACTGGATCTTTTCAAGAGAGAGTTAGATTTAGCTCTTAGGGCTAACGGAATCAATAGACAATAGGTGCAGGAGTAGGCCATTCGGCCCATCGAGCCAGCACCGCCATTCAATGTGATCATGGCTGATCATCCCCAATCAGTACCCCGTTCCTGCCTTCTCCCCATATCCCCTGACTCCGCTATCTTTAAGAGCCCTATCTAGCTCTCTCTGGAAAGTATCCAGAGAACCTGCCTCCCCCGCCCTCTGAGGCAGAGAATGGGGAGATATGGGGACAAGGCAGGTTTTGGGTGATCAGCCATGATCACATTGCTGGCTCGAAGGGTCGACTGGCCTACTCCTGCACCTATTGTCTGTGTTTCTATGAGAGTGGGGGGGTTAAAGTGATACGGCAGTGGGAGGGGCCGCGGCTGCTTACACTGGACTCCAGTGGGTAGGAGGTCTTCAGGTGAGGGGGGCAGACCCCGTTGCGTCTCTGCAGCTCCGCGATGCGGTTCCAGTCGTCCAGTTGGTCGGGCTCGTCCAGGCAACCTCCGGGGTAGAGGGCGCTCGAACCTGCAGTGGGGGGGGGGGGGGGGGGAGAGAGAAATGAGGTTCCCAGACAGACAGACGGACGGATGGATGCACGATGCCCACCGGACATATCACCAATCACAGATGCCCCCTGACGCGCTACGTTACGCCAGCACTCTGTGTCCTCTTGATGGCAACACTCTAGTCTCCAAAATTGATTAGTGGTGGATGGTTGGTTACCTAGTTAGTTTACTGGCAACTAACCGGTGATCCCAACCACCACATCGTTTGCCCCCCCCCCTCTACCCACCCCTCCCCCTAAACCCACCCTCACCCACTCGTCCCCCCTTCCCACTCCTCCTCCCTCCCACCCACCCACCCCCAGCTAATCCCCCTTCCCCCACCTTCAAGCTGATAAAAAGTGGGTCGACTGGGCTTGTATTCACTGGAATTTAGAAGGATGAGAGGGCATCTTATAAAAACATACAACATTCTTAAAGGATTGGACAGGCTAGATGCAGGAAAAATGTTCCCCATGTTGGGGGGAGTCCAGAATCAGGGGCCACAGTTTTAGAATAAGGGGTCAGCCATTTAGAACGGAGACGAGGGAAAAACTGTTTCACACAAGAGAGTTGTGAATCTGTGGAATTCTGTGCCACAGAAGGCAGTGGAGGCCGATTCACTGGATGTTTTCAAGAGGGAGTTAGATTTAGCTCTTAGCACGAACGGAATCATGGAAAATAGGTGCAGGAATAGGCCATTCGGCCCTTCGAGCCAGCACCGCCGCCATTCAATATGCCGGCTGAACATCCAAACCT
>JAXLNO010000757.1:286471-351591 GCA_038087875.1 Malacoraja senta | reverse complement strand
GGCCGAATGGCCTACTCCTGCACCTATTGTCTATCTCTCCCTCTCAACCCCATTCTCCTGCCTTCTCCCCATAACCCTTGACACCCTTACCTATCAAGAATCTGTCAAACCCGGCCCATATTCCTCCAAACCAACGGCTTGGCTCCCAATTATTGTCACATGGACTGAGATACAGTAAAAATCTTTGTGTGTTATCATATCAAATCCAACCATACACAGTACAACAGGTGTAGGAAGGAACTGCAGACGCTGGTTTAAATTGAAGATAGACACAAAATGCTGGAGCAACTCAGCGGGACAGGCAGCATCTCTGGAGAGAAGGAATGGGTGACGTTTCTGGTCGAGACCCTTCTTCAGACTACTACACCTTTTCCTTTGCTCCATAGATGCTGCCTCACCCGCTGAGTTTCTCCAGCATTTTTATAATACAGTGTTCGAGCATTACAGCGACAGAGTGCAGATGTTTTTAAAGTGCAAGGGCCACAATCAGGTAGGTTGGAAGATCAGGACTACACTATAGCTTATGGGAGGATCGTTCAGTAGTCTGATAACAGCAGGGAAGAAGCAGTTTCTGACTCTGGTAGTACGTTCTTTCAAACTTTTGTATCTTCTAGCCATCGGGAGAGGAGAGGCGAGGGAATGACCGGGGATGCTAGCGTTCTTCATTACGTTGCCTGCTTTCCCGAGGCAGCGTGAAGTGTAGATGGAGTCGATGGTGGGGAGTCTGGTCTGTGTGATGGCCTGGGCTACATCCACAACCCTCTGCATTTCCTAGTGGTCTTGGGCAGAGCTGTTCTCAAACCAAGCTGAGATGCGTTCGAGAATGCTTTCTAAGGTGCATCAGTTGAGGTCCCAAGAAGACATTCAACTGGGAAAGGCATAAATTGTCAGGTACATTTCGAGCAAATCTCCTAATATTGATTCATCAGACAGGGCCTGAGTCCTTACTGCCTGGGACGCGCTGCCAGGGGTGGTGGTGGAGGCAGATATAATAGCAGTATTCAAGATGACAATAGACAATAGACAATAGATGCAGGAGTAGGCCATTCGGCCCTTCGAGCCAGCACCATTCAATGTGATCATTGCTGATCATCCCCAATCAGTACCCCGTTCCTGCCTTCTCCCCATATCCCCTGACTCCGCTATCTTTAATAGCTCTCTCTTGAAAATATTCAGAGAACCGGCCTCTGAGGCAGAGAATTCTACAGACTCACAATTCTCTGTGAGAAAAAGTGTTTCCTCATCTCCATTGTAAATGGCTTACTCCTTATTCTTAAACTGTGGCCCCTGGTTGTGGACTCCCCCAACATCGGGAACATGTTTCCTGCCTCTTCCTGTCAAAACCATTAATAATTTTATATGTTTCAATAAGATACCCTCTCATCCTTCTAAACTCCAGAGTATACAAGCATTTAGACAGACACATGGATATGCAGGGAATGGAGGGACATCTTCACCAGTAAAACAGAGGAGATTAGTTTAACTTGGCATCGTGTTCAGCATGGACATGATGCCAAGTTACATTGTAGGAGTTGCCTCCCACATTGTGGGCCGAAGGGCCTGTCCTGAGCTGATCTGTGTTCTCACAACATTTAAAAACAATTTGGGCTAGTACAAAGATCGGAAAGGTCCGATGGGCCAAATGGGTCTTGCCTTCGATGGAACATTTGAGGTTGGCATGGACAGGTTGGGTTGAAGAGCCTGGATCCGTGCTATAAGATGCCATGACTATCAAAACTGCTGATAAATTTCCTCTTCATCTTGAAGGAAAACAATCCTAACTTCTCTAGCCTCTCGTGAGAACATAAATTAGTTACAGGCCAGCCCGGCCTTTTGCCCAGTCAATATCTCAGGTGAGTTTCTATCTCAATGTCCTCATGCACAACCCATAAATTCTTTGGTTCCACCAGCACAGAATGAGCCAAAAACTGGGAGACAACAAGCCTGTTCTCACTGCAGGGTCAGCGATGGAGCGAGATGGCAGCTTCAAGTTTAGTTTTTAGTTTGTAGACAAAAGTGCTGGAGAAACTCAGTGGGTGCAGCAGCATCTAAGGAGCGAAGGAAATAGGCTACATTTCGGGCCGAAACCCTTCTTCAGACTGATGTGGGGGGGGGGGGGGGGGAAATGGGGAGAATAAAGGAAAAAGGAAGAGGAGGAGCCCGATGGCTGAGGGAGAGCTGAGAAGGGGAGGAGACAGCAAGGGCTACCGGAAATTGGTGAATTCAATGTTTATGCCACTAGGATGCAGACTTCCCAAGCGGAATATGAGGTGCTGCTCCTCCAATTTCCGGTGGTGCTCACTCTGGCCATGGAGGAGGCCCAGGACAGAGAGGTTGGATTCGGAATGGGAGGGGTAGTTACTCCACCATTCAACTCCAGCCTCGCATCCCCCATCACTACAACCCCTCAGGCTTCTCTCTCCCCCCCCCTCCCCGACACCTCCCACCCCTCTGACCCCCTCTCTCCACGTCCCCACCCTGACACCACTTCCCCTGAACCCTCCCTCACCCTACCACCGCCCTGCAATCACCATACTAAAGCCCTCTCAGGTCTCCCCCTCCCCCTGACACTGTCCATCCCCACAATGCTCCTCACCCCCATCCCTCCCCTGACCTCCCCTACCCTGTCCCACCCACCCCGATACCCTTCTCCTCACACCCCTTTCCTGACCCCTCCCTCACACTATCCCCCTACCCCTTCTCACCCACATCCCTCTTCCCATCCCCTCTCCAACTCACCATCCCCTCTCCCCCCCCGTCCCCCTCACTCCCCATTCCCTCTCTGACTGATCCATCACCACAACTCAAGTCAAGAGAGTTTATTGTCATGTGTCCCAGATAGGACAATGAAATTCTTGCTTGCTGCAGCACAACAGAGTATTGTAAGCTAAATACAGAACAGATCAGTGTGTCTATAGACCATATATATACACATAAATAAACAGATAGAGTGCAATAGGCTGTTATAGTTCAGAGTTTGTTTGATGGCGAGTTTAATAGCTGTGGGGAAGCAGCTGTTCCTGAACCTGGATGTTGCAGATTTCAGGCTCCTGTACCTTCTACCTGATGGCAGCGGAGAGATGAGTGTGTGGCCAGGATGGTGTGGGTCCTCGATGATGTTGGCAGCCTTTTTGAGGCAGCGACTACGATAGATCCCTTCGATGGTGGGGAGGTCAGAGCCGATGATGGACTGGGCAGTGGTCACGACTTTCTGCATTCTTTTCCGCTCCTGGACGCTCAAGTTGCCGAACCAAGCCATGATGCAACCGGTCAGCATGCTCTCTACTGTGCACCTGTCGAAGTTCGAGAGGGTCCTCTTTGACATACCGACTCTCCGTAATCTTCTCAGGAAGTAGAGGCGCTGATGTGCTTTCTTTATAATTGCATCAGTGTGCAGAGACGAGGAAAGATCTTCGGAAATATGCACGCGCAGGAATTTGAAGTTCTTGACCTTTTCCACCATCGTCCCGTTGATATAATCAGGATTGTGGGTCCCTATCCTACCCCTTCCAAAGTCCACAATCAGTTCCTTGGTTTTACTGGTGTTGAGAGCCAGGTTATTGTGCTGGCGCCATTTGGTCAAAATGTCGATCTCACTTCTATACTCTGACTCGTCCCCATCAGTGATACGTCCCACAACAGTGGTGTCGTCGGCGAACTTGATGTTGGAGTTCGCACTATGACTGGCTACGCAGTCATGAGTATAGAGTGAGTACAGCAGGGGGCTGAGCACGCAGCCTTGAGGTGCTCCCGTGCTGATTGTTATTGAGGATGATACATTTCCACCAATACGGATAGATTGTGGTCTGTGGATGAGGAAGTCGAGGATCCAATTGCAGAGAGATGCGCAGAGACCCAGATCTGAAAGCTTGGTAACCAGCTTGAAGGGGATGATGGTGTTAAGCTGTAGTTGATGAATAACAGCCTGACAAATGAGTTTTTGTCCAAGTGGTCCAGAGCGGAGTGGAGAGCCAGTGAGATCACATCCACCGTTGATCTGTTGTGGCGGTAAGCGAACTGCAGTGTGTCGAGGTTCTTGTCGAGGTACGAGTTGATATGCGCCATAATCAACCTCTCAAAGCACTTCATCACCACAGACGTTAGTGCCACAGGTCGATAGTCATTGAGGCACGTCACCTTGCTCTTCTAGGGCACTGGTATAATTGATGCCCTTTTAAAGCAGGTGGGAACCTCAGACCTCAGAAGTGAGAAGTTGAAAATGTCCGTAAAAACTCCAGCCAGTTGGTCCGCACAGGTTTTTAGAACACGGCCGGGTATAACATCAGGTCCAGGCGCTTTCCGAGGGTTCACTCCCCTGAAGGATCTTCTGACGTCGGCCTCTGTGACTGTGACTGAAATGCCATCAAGGCGAATGGGGGCTCGGGAAGGCACATCAGTGTTCTCCCTATCAAAGCGTGCGTAAAACGCATTGAGCTCGTCAGGGAGTGATGTTTCGCTGACAATTGAGCTGCCTCCCGATTTCACCTTGTAGGAGGTGATGGCATTCAAGCCCTGCCACAGTTGCCGAACATCTAGGCGGGAACTCAAAGACACATAGTAAACAGGTGCAGGAGTAGGCCATTCGGCCCTTCGAGCCAGCACCGCCATTCAATGTGATCATGGCTGATCATCTAAAATCAGTACCCTGTTCCTGCTTTTTCTCCATATCCCTTGATTCCGTTAGCCGTAAGAGCTAAATCTAACTCTCTCTTGAAAACATCCAGTGAATTGGCCTCCACTGCCTTCTGTGGCAGAGAATTCACAACTCTCTCGGTGAAAGAGTGTTTCCTCATCTCAGTCCCAAATGACCTCCCCTTATTCTTAAACTGTGTGTGGCCCCTGGTTCTGGACTCCCCCAACATCGGGAACATGTTTCCAGCCTCTAGCGTGTCCAAACCCTTAACAATCTTTTGTTTCAATGAGATCTCCTCTCATCCTTCTAAACTCCAGAGTATACAAGCCCAGCTGCTCCATTCTCTCAGCATATGACAGTCCCGCCATCCCGGGAATTGACCCTTGTAAACCTACGCTGCACTCCCTCAATAGCAAGAATGTCCTTCCTCAAATTAGGGGACCAAAACTGCACACAATACTCCAGGTGTGGTCTCACTAGGGCCCTGTACAAAACTCAACCCCTTATCATTCAATTCTTACCTGTAGCAGCTCCCACGCCGCTGGGCCTCTGCCTGAGCCTGGGCCTAAGTTGCTCCGGCCCCGGCTAGTCCTGGATCCGCTCCGCTGCTCCTGATCCCCCCCCCCCACCCCCCGGGCCTGAGCCTTGGCGTTGGCCTACTCCCGCTCCCACTCCCGCTGGGCCCCGAATCCAGTCGAGTTGAGTCCGGTCCAGTCAACTCGAATTCCGGCTCCGGTTCCCGCAGCTCTCCCCGAGCCGAGTCCGTTCCGCTCCGCTCCGCTTCGGCCTAGCCCGCCGACGGTTTCCCGGGACTTGCGGCCGACCGCTCGACCCGAGCTCTGACGTCACGCGCCTCCGGGGGGGGCGGGGCGGGGCATCGCCTTCGACGGCAGGGGTGACGTCATGCGCCTCCGGGGGGCGGGGCATCGCCCTCGACGGCAGAGGTGACGTCATGCGCCTCCGCGGGGGGCGGGGCCTCGCCTTCGAGGTGATGTCATGCGCATCCGGACACCAAGGAGCGGACGGTAGGGGGAGAATGAAAAAAAAAATTTAAAATGCGAATGATTTCACTCGTGAGGGGGAAAGTACAGAGTGCACGTTGCCAGTGCGGGCCCTGAGCTCACAATGTGTTTACCCCATGGACATCCAGGCTAATGGAAGGGAAGATCATGAAGACACAAAGTGCTGGAGTCACTCAGTGGGTCCGGCAGCCTCTGTGGAAGGGAGGTCATGGAGTTGAAGCAGAATTAGACCATTCGGCCCATCAAATCTTCTCCTCTGGATCTGGATCTGGATGTAGTACGCTGAAAATCTCTAGGAGGTAGAGCATCACTCAGCACTATGATGGTGGTGGACGTGCTAGTCGAGATGAAGATGCTTTTCTGAACCTTCTGAATTTTGTAGTCGGCAGGGCAGTACTCTGCATATCGCCAACTTGGACAATTTAACATTTTTATCCAGCCAATTAACCTACAAACCAGTACGTCTTTGGAGTGTGGGAGGAAACTGAAGATCTCGGAGAAAACCCACGCAGATCACGGGGAGAACATACAAACTCCATACAGACAGAACCCATAGTCGGGATCGAACCCAGGGCTCTGGCGCTGCATTTTGCTGTAAGGCAGCAGCAACTCTACCGCTGTGCCACCGTGGCTGCCTCTTTTGGAGTGCGTCTTTGTATATGTTGATGTTTTGGAGATCCCTGATGCTGGCTGGTAGGGTATTCCAATCCCTTGCTCCGCCATTCAATCATGGCTGATCTATCCCTCCCTCCTTACCCCATTTTCCAGCCTTCTCCCCAAGAATCCATCTATCTCTGCCTTTAAAATATCCATTGACCTGGCCTCCACAGCCTTCTGGGTCTGGATCTGGATGTAGTACGCCGAAAAGCTCTAGGCAGGAAACATGTTCCCGATGTTGGGGGAGTCCAGAACCAGGGGCCACAGTTTAAGAATAAGGAGTAAGCCATTTAGAACGGAGATGAGGAAACACTTTTTCTCACAGAGAGTGGTGAGTCTGTGGAATTCTCTGCCTCAGAGGGCGGTGGAGGAGGTTTGCCTGGATGCTTTCAAGAGAGAGCTAGATAGGGCTCTTAAAAATAGCGGAGTCAGGGGATATGGGGAGAAGGCAGGAACGGGGTACTGATTGGGGATGATCAGCCATGATCACATTGAATGGCGGTGCTGGCTCGAAGGGCCGAATGGCCTACTCCTGCACCTATTGTCTAGAGCATCACTCCAGTTGGAAGTTGGACAATTTTATACTGGACAATTAACCTGCAAACCTGCACGTCTTTCGAGTGTGGGACGAAACCGAAGATCTCGGAGAAAACCCCACGCAGCTCTCGGGGAGAACGCACAAACTCCATACAGACAGCACCCGTAGTCGGGATCGAACCCGGGCCTCTGGCGCTGCATTTTGCTGTAAGGCAGCAACTCTACCGCAGCGCCACTGTGACTAACCTCCCCCTGACGAAATAAACTCCTCCTCATCTCATTCCTAAAGAAACGTTCTTTAATTCTGAGGCTATGGCCTCTGGACCAGTCCTAGACTCTCCCACTAGTGGAAACATCCCTTTCACTAGTCTGGAAGCAATGAGTGATGTTTCGGGTCCAGACCCTTCTTCAGACAGTCAGGAGAGAGGGAGTCTAGAGATATGGAAGGGTACAAAGAGCATGTAAGCACGCAACAAAAGCTTTTCACTGAAAGGTGTTAAGGTAGACACAAAATGCTGGAGTAACTCAGCGGGACAGGCAGCATCTCTGGACAGGAGGAATTTTCTTTCTCTCCTCTCCAGAGATGTTGCCTGTCCCGCTGAGTTACATAGATACATAGACAATTAGTGCAGGAGTAGGCTATTCAGCCTATAACTCTCTTTTGATTGCATCCACTGAATCGGCCTCCACTGCCTTCTGAGGCAGAGAATTCCACAAATTCACAACTCCCTGTGTGAAAAAGTTTTTCCACATCTCAGTTCTAAATGGCCTACCCCTTATTCTTCACCCCTGGTTCTGGACTCCACCAATATCGGGAACATGTTTCCTGCATCTAGCGGGTCCAATCCCTTAATAATTTTATATGTTACTGCGGCATTTTGTGTTTACCTTCGATTTAAACCAGCATCTGCAGTTCTTTCCTACACATGTAATGTGTGAAAGTCCAGATTCAGGGACAGTTTCTTCTTGCCTGTTATCAGGCAAATGAACCATCCTAACACAACCAGAGAGCAGCACTGAACTACTATCTACCTCATTGGAGACCCTCGGACTATCTTTGATTGGACATTGCTGGCTTTACCTTGCACTAAACGTTATTCCCTTATCATGTCTCTATACACTGTAAATGGCTCGAATGTAATCATGTTTTGTCTTTCTGCTGACTGGTTAGCACGCAACAGAAGCTTTTCACTGTACCTCGGAATATGTGACAATAAACTAAAATGAAAGGGACACGATGATCAAGGAAATATGGAATGGTTCTTTGATCGCTATGGGGAAGATGACAAGGAGGCATGCAATCAGTAAAATTAATCGGGAGGACAGTGAAACTAGTCAGAGAACCAGAAACATAAAGGAACTAGGGTGTGGAAGGGATGGAGAGCGAGGGAAAGCAAGGGTTAATTGAAGTTAGAGAAATAAAGATTCATACTGTTAGTCTTATTTAAATATATCACATGTTACTATGACACTGCTGGGCTTTAAGAAGTGATTTAAAAACAGACAGAGAAGAGGCCTGTTTAATGTGGAGAGGCAGATCGTTCCATAATTGGGGAATGGGTGACGTTTCGGGTCGAGACCCTTCTTCAGACTTCAGACCCACCTCCCTCCTCCACCCCTCGCCCCTCCCAACGCAACCCATTCCCCAACGCAATATTCCACCACTCACCTGTTCCCCCAACGCAACGGCGGGAGTGTTCTGTAGCCGGGGAGTGTCCTGCAGCCAGGGGATGGGGACGGCTTCAGCTGGGGTGTGGTGGGTAGGGGGGTGGGTGTGGTGGATGGGGGGTGTGCACGAGGGGGGGGTGTGGGAGGGGGAGGTGGTGGATGGGGGGGGGTGCACGAGGGGGGTATGGGGGAGGGGAGGTGTGGGAGGGGGTGTGTGCGAGGGGTGTGTGGGAGGGGGGTGTGGTGAATGGAGGGTGTTGGAGGGGGTGTGTGGGAGGGGAGTGTGTGGGAGGGGGTATGTGGGGGGGGGGTTGTGGGGGAGGGAGTGTGTGTGGGGGGGAGGGGAGTGTGGGGGGGGGCGAGGGGTGGAGGAGGGGGGTGGGTCTGAAGTCTGAAGAAGGGTCTCGACCCGAAACGTCACCCATTCCCCAATTATGGAACGATCTGCCTCTCCACATTAAACAGGCCTCTTCTCTGTCTGTTTTTAAATCACTTCTTAAAACCCATCTCTTCTCCGTGGCCTTTGATACCCAGTAAGATGTTGACTTTATTTACTTGATTTAATTTCTTTTTTGATTGCTTTTATTGCGTGGCTATTATTTTTACTCGTGTTTTATGTCTTTTAATTTATTGTTGTATTTCATATCTAATTTTTGCGTCTCATGTGAGCTGTTATGTTATGTTCTGTTGTGTTGTCTGTTTATGATGTCTTGTTTAGTCTTCTGTACAGCACTTTGGTCAACATTGGTTGTTTTAAAGTGCTTAACAAATAAAGTTGGATTGGATTGGATTGGATTCCTTCTCTCCATAGATGCTGCCTCACCCGCTGACTTACTCCAGCATTTTGTGTCTACCTAATCAAGCATCTATTTCTGTCTTAAAAATATCCATTGACTTGGCCTCCACAGCCTTCTGTGGCAATGAATTCCACAAATTCACTGCCCTCTGACTAAAGAAATTCCTCCTCATCTCCTTCCTAAAGGAACGTCTTTTGATTCCGAGGCTATGACTTCTAGTCCTAGACTCTCATAGACTAGCAGCAATGGGTGATGTTTCGGGTCCAGGCCCTTCTTTAGACTGAGAGTCAGGAGTGAGGTATTCTAAAGATATGGAAGGGTACAAAGAGCATGAAAGGTGTGAAGGTCCAGGTTCAGGGACAGTTTCTTCCCAGCTGTTATCAGGCAACTGAATCATCTGACTTTGACACCTGGATCTGGATGTAGTACGTTGAAAATCTCTAGGTAGAGCATCACTCAGCACTGAACGTTGGACAATTTTATACTAGACTCTAAGTAAAAGACATCCACCCGATCTATTCCTCTCATGATTTTATACACCTCTATAAGATCTCCCCTCATCCTCCTGCGCTCCAGGGAACAGAGACCCAGCCTGCTCAACCTCTCCCTATAGCTCACACCCTCTAGTCCTGGCAACATCCTCGTAAATCTTTTCTGAACCCTTTCAAGCTTGACAACATCTTTCCTATAACATGGTGCCCAGAACCGAACACAATATTCTAAATGCGGTCTCACCAACGTCTTGTGCAACTGCACATCTCATATGCGTATGTGACAAATAAACTTGACTTGATGACCTCCCAACTTCTATACTCAATACTGATGAAGGCAAGACAGACGTGAAGCTCACCGTTTGACCTGATTTTACAAAATATTAAATGGTCAGCTCGACATAGATTACAAGACCTACACCAAACCCAAACCAATTAGGAGCAGACGAGGGCATTCGATCCAATTTGTGATTCCAGCTACCAAGACAGATGTGTACAGCAATTTGTTCTTCCACCGCTCAATTAAAGCATGGAATCATCTCCACCCTACTAGTTATAGGTATGTTACAATACTTACCTTCAGCGGCGCTGTAATTCTGCCACTGGCCGTGTGCGCGATTTTGGCGCCTTTAAGGGGGGGGGGGGGTTTAAAACGCGGGTTTCTCCTACCTTGTCCTGAATTATATTTCGTTGGAGTACAAGCGTTTGCTGAAGAATCGTTCCTAGGGGCGTTTTGTGAATTTTTTATTTTTATTAAATCGACAATGTCAGCGCTGGAGTCATTTTAAAATCAGCTCCTGAAGCCGTCAACGCCGATAACGGGGACGGATTTCACGTACGGGACAGGTAAACGAAAGTGGTTTATTTAAATGTATAAAAGTGCTTCTTAAGAAGCCTTTAATTCACATTTTTTCTTGCAAAACGGTGATTTTATTCCAGTATTGGCAGTATTTTTCATGCCAATACGGGGTTAAATTCACCGCAAATCAACGTTCCAAATGATCGCGTTCCAGAAATCCTCACTCGCAAGATGATTTAAATGCCCATTAATTTACAGGTATTAAACATTCAATTCCTTCCATTTGGCCTGTAAATTCATGACAATGAGATTTAAAAATTATGTTATATTGTGAATTCTTGTGTGAATGTTATTTGGACACAGGCTTTTTAAAAATGTTAATCTATTCTTAAGAAATTGATAGATGTTTAGGTCTAGTAATTGAATTTTGTAATTAGCTACAATTAGGTAACTAACTAATTAAATGCTTTAATTTCATGTCTTCTAAGTAAGATTGTTTCATATTTGTTTCAGAATGCTTCAATCTATAATAACTGAAAATTTCTTTCAGTTCTCTTAATTTTTAAGAAAGCTATGGGCTTTTAACTGTCCTCGATCACAGCTTTTGTGTTAAGTCAATGGAAAAGCAATAGGGAACAAGATGCTAATTTCCGAGTATGAAAATGGCCATAACTTTTTTAATACTGAAGATATGAAAGTGAATTAGGTGTCAAATTAAACTTCTTTTTATGCTTTATCTGATGGGATAAATTGCAGACTTTATTTTTAAAATCTCAAAATTTTGTAACATTGCTACTAGTTACCCAACCAGATGCAACTAAATTGAAGGTAGCTCTTTTTTCCCAAAAACTCTTTCTGGCTTAATTCCTCCCTCCACCACCTCCAGTTTAAATTCCATTTGGAATATTTTGGAGGACCAAGAAGAACCAAGGCCAAAGTGCCAAAAGCCTTTTTGACCACCTTATCTACCTGCGACTTGACCTTCAAGGAACCATGCACCTGTACTCCTAGATCCCTCTGCTCTACAACACTCCTCAGAGGTCTACATATTGTGTTAAAGAAGGAACTGCAGATGCTGGAAAATCGAAGGTACACAAAAATGCTGGAGAAACTCAGCGGGTGCAGCAGCATCTATGGAGCGAAGGAAATAGGCAAAGTTTCGGGCCGAAACCCTTCTTCAGACTGATAGGGGGTGGGGAGAAGAAAGGAAAAAAGGAAAAAGGCGGAGGAGGAACCTGAGGGCTGGGGGAGGGGAGGAGACAACCAGAAGGCTGATGAAGGGGAGGGGACAGCAAGGGCTAGCAGAATTGGGAGAATTCAATGTTCAAGCACCCAGGATGTAGACTGCCCAAGCGGAATATGAGGTGCATTTCCTCCAATTTACGGTGTTGCTCGCTGTGGCCATGGAGGAGACCCAGGACAGAGAGGTTAGATACGGAATGGGAGGGGGAGTTGAAGTGCTGAGCCACCGGGAGGTCAAGTTGGTTAATGCGGACCGACTGGAGGTGTTCGGTGAAACGATCGCCAAGCCTCCGCTTGGTCTCACCGATGTAGATCAGCTGGCATCTAGAGCAGCGGATGCAATAGATGAGGTTGGAGGAGATGCAGGTGAACCTCTGTCGCACCTGGAACGACTGCTTGGGTCCTTGAATGGAGTCGAGGGGGGAGGTGAAGGGACAAGTGTTGCATCTCTTGCGGTTGCAAGGGAAAGTACCAGGGGAGGGGGTGGTATGGGAGGGAAGGGAAGAATTGACAAGGGAGTTACGGAGGGAGTGGTCTTTGCAGAAGGCAGACATGGGGGGAGATGGGAAGATGTGGCGAGTGGTGGGGTCACGTTGGAGGTGGCGAAACTGACGGAGGATCACTTGTTGTATGTGACGGCTGGTGGGGTGAAAGGTGAGGACTAGGGGGACTCTGCCCTTGTTGTGAGTGGGGGGATGGGGAGAGAGAGCAGTGTTGCGGGGTATGGCAGAGACCCTGGTGCAAGCCTCATCTATGGTGGAGGAGGGGAACCCCCGTTCCCTGAAGAATGAGGACATTTCAGATGCCCTGGTGTGGAACGCCTCATCCTGGGAGCAGATGCGGCGTAGACGGAGGAATTGGGAGTGGGGGATGGAGTCCTTACAGGAAGCAGGGTGGGAAGAAGTGTAGTCTAGATAGCCATGGGAGTCGGTGGGTTTGTGTTGTGCTGCTGCAAGTATGAATGTCATTGTTCTTCAGTATCTGGGACACATGACAATAAAACACTTTTGACCAAAGATCATAGATGATCTTTGCTTTTGACTCCTATTTCCCGCCCAGCGAATTTGAGGGGGGGGGGGCGATATCATATGACGTCACTGCAAGGAGCGGGGTTGCGACGCGATGACGCCGTGACGTTTCCGCCGTTCGTGATGATGTCGTGCACTATGACGTACACGCCGTACGAGGTGACGTCTCCACCAGTGCGCGGTGACGTTTCCACCCGTGCGCGGTGACGCCTGAGGCGTGATGCGCCGGCGGGAGCGGGATGGAGCCGCGGAAGGGAAGCGCCGACAGCGTCCGTCGATTCTCTGTCTTCGACCAATCGATCGCCGAGTCATCAGTATCGACGGCCCCCCAGCCGCGGTGAGCCGGCCCGCTGCCCGCCCGCAGCAGCCCCATTATTTACCTCCCCTCCCCTCCCCTCCGACCTGGGCCTGAGATTCAAAGCCGGCGCTGGAGTGGGAGGAGAGCCTCTGCTGCCGCTGGTTGCCCCTGACAACGGTGGGGCTCCGGTCGGCCCGGTGAAGCGGCGCCCCCTGGGAGTTGTAGTTCGTCCGCATCCTCCAGTGCTGGGCCAACCCGGCCTTCGGACTACAACTCCCAGTGGCCACCTGGCGGTCCATTGTCTCGTTGCCCCTGACAACGGTGGGCCGGACAAGTTCAAGTCATAGAGTGATCCAGCGTGGGAACAGGCCATTCGGCCCACTTGCCCCACACTGGCCACCATGTCCCATCTACACTTGTCACAGAGTGATCCAGGATGGGAACAGGCCATTCGGCCCACTTGCCCCACACTGGCCACCATGTCCCATCGACACTAGTTATAGAGTGATCCAGTGTGGGAACAGGCCATTCGGCCCAACTTGCCCACACTGGCCACCATGTCCCATCTACACTAGTCACAGAGTGATCCAGCGTGGGAACAGGCCATTCGGCCCACTTGCCCCACACTGGCCACCATGTCCCATCTACACTAGTTATAGAGTGATCCAGCGTGGGAACATGCCCCACACTGGCCACCATGTCCCATCTACACTAGTAGTCACAGAGTGATCCAGGATGGGAACAGGCCATTCGGCCCACTAGCCCACACCGGCCAACATGCCCCAGCTACACTAGTCCCACCTGCCCGCGTTTGGTCCATATCCCTCTAAACCCGTCCTATCCATGTACCTGTCTAAATGTTTCTTAAACGTTTGGATAGTCCCTGCCTCAACTACCTCCTCTGGCAGCTTGTTCCATACACCCACCACCCTCTGTGTGAAAAGGTTACCCACCAGGTTCCTATTAAATCTTTCCCCTCACACCTTAAACCTATGTCCTCTGGTTCTTGATTCCAGTGCGAGAGATTCAATGCATCAACCCGATCTATTTCTCTCGTGATTTTATACATAAGTGATAAGTTTATAAATTAAAGGAGTAGAATTAGGCCATTCAGCCCATCGAGTCTACCCTACTGTTCAATCATGGCTGCATCGACGCTCTCCCCATCCAACCTATCAGATCTTGAGAGGATCTGCAGAGAAGAATGGGAGAAATTACCCAAATACAGGTGTGCCAAGCTTGTAGCGTCATACCCAAGACGACTTGAGGCTGTAATCGCTGCCAAAGGTGCCTCAACAAAGTACTGAGTAAAGATTCTGAATACTTATGTGATATTTCAGTTATTTCTTTTTAATTACTTTGCAAACATTTCTAAACACCTGTTTTCGCTTTTTTATTATGCGGTATTGTGTGTAGATTGATGATAAAATTCATTGATGATGAATTTAATCCATTTTAGAATAAGGCTGTAACGTAACAAAATGTGGAAAAAGTGAAGGGGTCTGAATATGTTCTAAATGCACTATATATATATATATACATACATACATACATACATACATACATACATACATACATACATATATACACATATACATATACACACACAGACAAATAATCAATAGCAGTGCAAAGTCAAAAATAATGGCCACAAGTTTAGATAGTTCAGATAGTTGGTTGAGGGGAAGTAGCTGCTCCTGAACCTGGACGTTACAGTTTTCAGGTCCCTGTACCTTCTTTCCAATGGCAGGAGTGAAACGAGAGCATGACCAGGGTGGTGTGGGTAACAGAAATTAATGGGGAAAACAAAATGTATTTAACGCAATGCATGAGGACTCTCTGCTTCAAAGATAGACAATAGACAATAGGTGCAGGAGTAGGCCATTCGGCCCTTCAAGCCAGCACCGCCATTCAATGTGGTCCCCCCTCATTCTTCTAAACTCCAGTGAGTACAGGCTAGTGTCAACAAATAACAATAGACAATAGGTGCAGGAGTAGGCCATTCGGCCCTTCAAGCCAGCACCGCCATTCAATGTGATCATGGCTGCTCATCCCCAATCAGTATCCCCTTCCTACCTTTTCCCCATATCCCCTGACTCCACTATCTTCAAGAGTCCTATCTAGCTCTCTCTTGAAAGTATCCAGAGAACCGGCCTCCACCGCCCTCTGAGGCCGAGAATTCCACAGACTCCAAACTCTCTGTGAGAAAAAGTGTTTCCTCGTCTCCGTTCGAAATGGCTTACTCCTTTATTCTTAAACTGTGGCCCCTGGTTCCAAACCCTTAATAATCTTATATGGGTGGCCTCTCATCCTTCTAAACTCCAGAGTGTACAAGCCCAGCCGCTCCATTCTCTCAGCGTATGACAGTCCCGCCATCCCGGGAATTAACCTGGTGAACCTACGCTGCACTCCCTCAATAGCAAGAATGTTAGATAAAATGTAACTGGGGCTGAAAACCATGAGGGAGGTGGTGGAGAAGATTCAGCTCATTTGGACCACTGCATCTGTTTGAGAATTTCCAGCAATGATCTTTCCTGCAGTTTGCACAGTAACCAGTAGGGATTTCTCTCCTCCTGCAGGTCTGTGAACACAAAGGAGTATGACTCTATCTTGTATGGTCCAGTTGTGGATTATTCCTTCAGAGGTTTGGATTCTGTACATGGTATGATGATCTACAGATATCGCTTTCAAATCTGTATGCAAGGCTCACAAGTTTATTTGTTCATGACTCATATAAACATAGAAAACGGGTACAGGAGTAGGCCATTTGGCCCTTCCCACCAGCACCACCATTCAATATGATCATGGCTGATCATCTAAAATCAGTACCCCGTTCCTGCTTTCTCCCCATATCCCTTGACTCCATTAGCCCTAAGAGCTAACTCTAACTCTCTCTTGAAAACATCCAGTGAATTGGCCTCCACGGCCTTCAGTGGCAGAGAATTCCACAGATTCACAACTCTGTGGTGGAAAAGTTTTTCCTCCTCTCAGTCCCAAATGGCCTACCCCTTATTCTTAAACTGTGACCCCTGGTTCTGGACTCCCCGAAATCGGGAACATTTTTTCTGCATCTAGCCTGTCCAATCCTTTAAGAATTTTATATGTTTCTATAAGATCCCCTCTCATCTTTCTAAATTTCAAAAAATACAAGCCCAGTCGACCCATTCTTTCATAATGTGTCAGTCCCGCCATCCAGGGAATTAACCTGATGAACCTACACTGCACTCCCATAATAGCAAAAATGTCCTCCCTCAAATTAGGAGACCAAAACTGCACACAATACTCCAAGTGCGGTCTCACCAGGGCCCTGTACAACTGCAGTAGGACCTCCTTGCTCCTAAACTTAAATTCTCTTGCAATGAAGGCCAACATGCCATTAGCTTTCTTCACTGCCTGCTGTACCTGCATGTTTACTTTCAGTGACTGATGTACAAGCACACCCAGGTCTCGTTGCACCTGCCCTTTTCCTAATCTCACACCATTCAGATAATAATCTGCCTTCCTGTTCTTGCCACCAAAGTGGATAACCTCACATTTATCCACATGATACTGCATCTGCCATGCATCTGCCCACTTACCCAACCTATCCAATTCACCCTGCAGCCTCATAGCATCCTCATAGCAGCTCACACTGCCACCCAGCTGTGTGTCATCCGCAAACTTGGAGATGTAGGGAGAGAGTGGGGCAGTGGGAGTGTTGGATTGATCCAGGCGGTGGGATACGGGGATGACACAGGGCAGTGGGATTGATACAGGGCTGTGGGATGAGAGCAGGGCTGTTGGATTAGCGTGGGGTTGATACAGGGGTTTGGGGAGAGGGCAGGGAGTGGCCCTGCACCCATGTACCTGCTCCTCCGTTTCCACCCAGCAGATGCCTTGAAGCTGACTCCCCGGACGGGCGTGAAACCCAACGTGTTCACGGAGGATCGGAAGATGAAGAGCTGCTCGCTGCGAATGAGCCACAACAAACTGAACGACCTGAGCGGTCTGAAGCAGCTGATCGACACGTTGCTGGTGGAGCCACGCCGTCTCTTCTGGATCGACCTCTCCTTCAACAACTTCGACATCATCGACCCTGTACGTAGCGCGTGTCTGCCACAGAGTATGTAGAAACAAGGAACTCCAGACGGGACGGCACGGTGGCGCAGCGGTAGAGTTGCTGCCTCACAGCGCCAGAGACCCAGGTTCCATCCTGATTACGGGTGTAGGTTTTCACCGGGTGCTCCGGATTTCTCCCACACTCTGAAAACGTACACATTTGTAGGTTAATTGGCTTGGTAAAAGTTGTAAATTATCCGTGTGTAGGATAGTATTAGAGTAGAGTGTAGGATAGTGTTAGAGTCTGGGGATCGCTGGTCGTAAGATAGTGTAAAGGGCCTGTCCCAGTGTATGAGGTAATTCAAGAGTTCTCCCGAGTTTTCCCCTGATTCAAACTCGGAGAATGTCCGTAGCGGGTACGTAGGAGTTCGTGGATGTCATGTAGCGGCTCATACGAGTAACGGTAGGTGCTCGGGAAATCCGGTAAACTCGTGACGTTTTTTCAACACTGTGAAAAATGTCCACGAGTAACAAAATACTCGTGATGAAAAAAATGGTTACTTTTTATTCGGCCCAAACTGGATGGGACAAAGGTCCTGCATCCACGGTGTGAAGTTTAGTTTTGAGATACAGCATGGAAACCGGCCCTTCAGCCCACCAAGTCCGCGCCGACCAGCGATCACCCCGTACATTGGCACTATCCTACACACTAGGGACAATTTACAATTTTACTGAAGCCAATAAACCTACAAACCTGTACGTCTTTGAAATCCGGAGCACCCGGTGAAAATCTACGCAGATCACAGGGAGAAGGTACAAACTCGGTACAGACAGCACCCACGGGAGATTGAACCAGGCATCAGATCTACAGCTGCACCACTGTGCTGTCTGAACTCAGACTTTTAAAATGGGACTTGCTTTGATGTGGCACCTTGGCCAGCATGGAAGGGTTGGGCCAAAGGGCCTGTTTCATCCTGTAGGGTGTCTGCTGATGGACCAAAGCCAGTGACACTTCAGATTGTCTGAAGTGTAAATACAGGATAACATTTAGTGCAAGATAAAGTAAAGGGCGATCAAAGATAGTCATTGGTGATTATCTTCACCACTAAGGGAATAACTGGAGTTTAGAAGGATGAGAGGTTATCTTATTGAAACATATAAGATTATTAAGGGTTTGGATACGCTAGAGGCAGGAAACATGTTCCCGATGTTGGGGGAGTCCAGAACCAGGGGCCACAGTTTAAGAATAAGGGGTAAGCCATTTAGAACGGAGACTTTTTCTCACAGAGAGTTGTGAGTCTGTGGAATTCTCTGCCTTAGAGGGCGATGGAGGCTGGTTCTCTGGATACTTTCAAGAGAGAGCTAGATAGGGCTTAAAAATAGCCAGGGGATATGGGGAGAAGGCAGGAACGGGGTACTGATTGGGGATGATCAGCCATGATCACATTGAATGGCGGTGCTGGCTCGAAGGGCCAAATGGCCTACTCCTGCACCCATTGTCTGTACGTTATTACCTTATCATGTTTCTGTACACGGTGAAAGGCTCGTAATCATGTGTCGTCTTTCCGCTGATTGGTTAGCACGCGACAAAAGCTTTTCACAAGTTCCCAAGTTACAGGAGTAGATAGGCTATTCGGCCCATCGAGTCTACTCCGCCATTCAATCATGGCTGATCTCTGCCTCCTTATCCTATTTTCCAGCCCTTCTCTCCATAACCCTTGACACCCGTTCTAATCAAGAATTTGTTTATCTCTGCCTTAAACATATCCACTGACTTGGCCTCCACAGCCCTCTGTGGCAATGAGTTCCACAGACTCTGACTAATGAAATTCCTCCTCACCTCCTTTCCACAAGAACGCCCTTTAGACCTCCTTTAGACCTCTGATCAGTCTGAAGAAGGGTCTTTCTTTCTTTTAAAATCTTTTTATTAGTTTGTTTTCAAAAACAAAAACAAAACTACGAAGAATAAAATTAATGATAAACATAACAATGATATTGATACATAGGGATCAGGGTTACATTAATAACAGGTATAACCTAAATATGAGTCCAGTGTCAAAATACACATTGAATATAGAAACTTATATATATTTTTTTTTTAAACCCTAAACTAGAAAAAAAAAGAAGGGTCTTGACCCAAAAAGTCACAGATTCCTTCTCTCCAGAGATGCTGCCTGTCCCGCTGGTGAATTAGGCTATTCGGCCCATCGAGTCTGCTCCGCCATTCAATCGCGGCTGATCTCTGCCTCCTTATCCTATTTTCCAGCCCTTCTCTCCATAACCCTTGACACCCGTTCCAATCAAGAATTTGTCTATCTCTGCCTTAAAAATATCCAATGTTCCACAGATTAACTACCCTCTGTCGAATGAAATTCCTCCTCACCTCCTTTCCACAAGTGTGCCCTTTAGACCTCTGACCAGTCTGAAGAAGGGTCTCGACCCGAAAAGTCACCGATTCCTTCTCCCCAGAGATACTGCCTGTCCCGCTGAGTTACTCCGGCATTTTGTGTCTATCTTCCCTTCACACCTCGGTCCAGGTGACAATAAACTAAACCTGTGCGTCTGTCCACAGGTGCTGGTTATGTGCATCCACCTGCAAGTTCTGAACCTCCACGGGAACCAGGTGGCCAAGATGTACGAGGTGGACAAGCTGGCAGTCCTGGCGCACCTGCGGAGCCTGACGCTGCACGGCAACCCTGTGGAGCTGCTCAAAGGATACAGGTACATGTAGAAACATAGAAACATAGAAAATAGGTGCAGGAGTAGGCCATTCGGCCCTTCGAGCCTGCACCGCCATTCAATATGATCATGGCTGATCATCCAACTCAGTTTCCTGTACCTGCCTTCTCTCCATACCCCCTGATCCCTTTAGCCACAAGGGCCACATCTAACTCCCTATTAAATATAGCCAATGAACTGGCCTCAACTACATTCTGTGGCAGCGAATTCCACAGATTCACCACTCTCTGTGTGAATTTTTTTTTCTCATCTCGGTCCTAAAAGACTTCCCCCTTATCCTTAAACTGTGACCCCTGGTTCTGGACTTCCCCAACATCGGGAACAATCTTCCTGCATCTAGCCTGTCCAACCCCTTAAGAATTTTGTAAGTTTCTATAAGATCCCCCCTACATGACCAGTGTTCCCCCGCCTCCGCTGGCACTGCCCCGCCACTGCCTCCCCTTGGTCAGCTCAGGAAGGTGCATGCGTTCATATGTTCATACGTTGTAGGGCACAGTTTAGTTCAGTTTTGTTTATTGTTACCTGTACAGTGAAAAGCTTTTGTTGCGCACTATCCAGTCAGCGGAAAGACAATACATGATTACAATCGAGCCGTCCACAGTGTACAGATACAGGATAAAGAGAGTAACGTTTAGTGCAAGGTAAAGCCAGCAAAGGCCAAGCAAAGAGGAGCATGTTCATATGTTCATAAGTTGCAGGAACAGAATTAGGCCATTCGGCCCATCAAGTCTACTCCGCCATTCAATTATGACTGATCTATATCTCCTTTGCAGAGTGTTTAAATATTCTGTTGTGCTGCTGCAAGTAAGATTTTCATTGTTCATGTTCATAGGATCTGAATTAGGCCATTCGGCCCATCGAGTCTACTCCACCACTCAATCATGTCTGATCTATCTCTCCCTCCTAACCCCGTTCTGCCTTCTCCCCATAACCCCTGACACCCGTACTAATCGAGAATCTATCTATCTCTGCTTTAAAAACATGCACTGACTTGGCCTCCACAGCCTTCTGTGGCAAAGAATTCCACAGATTCACCACTGTCTGACTAAATAAATTTCTCCTCATCTCCTTCCTAAAAGAACGTCCTTTAATTCTGAGGCTGTGCCCTCTGGTCCTGGACTCTCTCAATAGTAGAAAGATCCTCTCCACATCCACTCTATCCAGGCCTTTCACTGGTGAAGCCTAAACCCAAGGCAGCACTCAGCCGCACCCTCACCAACCTCTGCAGATGGATTATTTCGAATACAATTTCAAAACAATATCGAATGTATTGTGTGCAGTTTTGGTCCCCTAATTTGAGGAAGGACATTCTTGCTATTGAGGGAGTGCAGCGTAGGTTCACCAGGTTAATTCCCGGGATGGCGGGACTGTCATATGCTGAGAGAATGGAGCAGCTGGGCTTGTACACTCTGGAGTTTAGAAGGATGAGAGGGAATCTCATTGAAACATATAAGATTGTTAAGGGCTTGGACACGCTAGAGGCAGGAAACATGTTCCCGATGTTGGGGTGGTGGAGGCAGGTTCTCTGGATGCTTTCAAGAGAGAGCTAGATAGGGCTCTTAAAAATAGCGGAGTCAGGGGATATGGGGAGAAGGCAGGAACGGGGTACTGATTGGGGATGATCAGCCATGATCACATTGAATGGCGGTGCTGGCTCGAAGGGCCGAATGGCCTACTTCTGCACCTGTTGTCTATTGTCTATACCATAAGATACCATAGAAAGCATCCTGACAGGATGCATGTAAGAAAGAACTGCAGATGCAGGTTTAAATCAAAGGTAGACACAAAATACTGGAGTAACTCAGCGGGTCAGGCAGCAACTCTGGAGAGAAGGAATGGGCGACGTTTCGGGTCGAGTCCCTTCTTCAGACTGATGTCAGGGGAAAATATACTACATTCTACCTACATTCTATCTTTGTCCCGCCCCCTCCCCTGACATCAGTCTGAAGAAGGGTCTCGACCCGAAACGACACCCATTCCTTCCTCTCCAGAGACGCTGCCTGTCCCGCTGAGTTACTCCAGCATTTTGTGTCTACCTATTAGGAAGCATTGCAACCTGGTTTTGGAGTTCTCTGCCCAAGACCACAGAAGGTTGCAGAGGGTTGTGGATGTAGCCCAGTCCATCACACAGACTGGACTCCCCACCATCGACTCCATCTATACTTCACGCTGCCTCAAGAAAGCAGCCGACATAATCAAACACCACTCACACCCCGGTCATTCCTCTTCTCCTTTCTCCCGTCAAGCGAAATATGCAGAAGCCTGCAAGCACATCCCTGAGCTGACCAAGGGGATATGGACTAAACGCAGGCAGGTGGGACTAGTGTAGCTGGGACATGTTGGCTGGTGTGGGCAAGATGGGCCGAAGGGCCTGTTTCCACACTGTATCACTCTATGGCAAATACTACTAGACTCAGGGACAGCTTCTTCCCCTCTGTTATCAGTCTCCTGAACGGTCCTCCCATTCGCCAAGGTTCAGTTCATGTCTTCCAACCTACCTCATTGTGGCCCCTGCACTTTAAAATGAATCTGCACTTCCTCTGCAACTGTATTGCTACAACACTATATTTAGCACGCTGGTAACTGGGGAGGTGCATACATTCATAATTAGTAGAAGCAGTTGACTTTAGTTGTGCTGCGGGCTGTTCCAGAAGAGTAGGATTTGACTGGAGAGGAGAAATTGGCCGCACGGTGGTGCAGCGGTAGAGTTGAGAGTTCGATCCTCACCACGGGCGCTGTCTGTACGGAGTTTGCACGTTCTCCCCGTGACCCGCGTGGGTTTTCTCCGGGATCCCTGGTTTCCTCCCACACTCCACAGATGTACAGGTTTGGCAGTTCATTGGCTTGACATAGAAATGTAAATGGTCCCTAATGTGTAGGATTGCGTTAGCGTACGGGGGTGGCTGGCCGGCGAGCCGGTCTCCGCGCTGTATCTCTAAACTAAACCTGCAGGACAAGCTTTTCACTGCATCTCTGTCCACGTGACAATAAATAAACTCAAACTAAACTTGCTGTGACATGCAGCAAGCTGCTTGAAAGGACAGTGGCAGCAAATGCAGCAGGACCTTGCGAAAGGGAATTGAATGTATCCTGAAAGGAGGAAGTTGGAAGTCAGAGAGGCATTGCCTGTCTGAGAGCAACTTAACGGCACCAATATTTTTTAGATTCCTTCACAGGATGTCGACACCAAAGATCCTCGAGCATTGGTCCACACTGCCAGCTGTTATTATCTGTCTGTGGGTTCCCTAAACTGAGGAGACGTGGCGTGAATTTACAGCCCCGATACAGTCCGTAGGTTTTAGGAGCAGAATAAGGCCATTCGGCCCATTAAGTCTACTCCGCCATTCAATCATGGCTGATCTATCTTTCCCTCTCAACCCCATTCCCCTGACACTAGTAGAGCTAATAGGACTTGATGTTTCAATAGACAATAGGTGTAGGAGTAGGTCATTCGGCCCTTCGAGCCAGCACCACCATTCAATGTGATCATGGCTGATCATCCCCAATCAGTACCCCGTTCCTTCCTTCTCCCCATATCCCCTCACTCCGATATCTTTAAGAGCCCTATCTAGCTCTCTCTTGAAAGCATCCAGAGAACCTGCCTCCACCGCCCTCTGAGGCAGAGAATTCCACAGACTCACCACTCTCTGTGAGAAAAAGTGTTTCCTCGTCTCCGTTCTAAATGGCTTACTCCTTATTCTTAAACTGTGGCCCCTAGTTCAATCCCAGTAATAAGTCGACACTCTTGCTATTTGCAGTGGGATTGGAGTGGTGAAAGGTCGGGTAGGTACGTCATCGGGGGGTCATCAGGTGGGCACCCTCCTTCTTTGACGTTTCATTGATAAGCCCACAACATCTCCAGAGGGCTCAGCGGTGATACCTGGCGTCCCAGTTACATCCCCCTCAATTCCATACCCTCCTGTCTTCATCTTTCAGCCCAATTGTTGTCTCTCCTTTTGATCCAAAGCCAATTGCTGCTTTGATATTGACTTGATTGCTTGTTGGAGGAAGCAACCCCTCACCCCCATTTTCCTTCAATAGCCTGGTCGTAGATGTGGCAACAAATCCCCTGCATCCCACTTCGACAGGGAATGTCTTGGCCTTCCAGCCAGTACCAATCAAGAGTGATAACTAATCATTCATTACACTCTAATTGACACAACTTTTTTTTATAGAAGCAAAATCCAGATCTTTTAATTTAAATTCCATTACTACCAATCTCATAAGTTCATAAGACAGTAGCAGAATTAGGCCATTCGGCCCATCGAGACTGTGCAACACTAACTTCAGCAGTGATCTGCAGTGGATTTTGTTTAAGATTGTATCACATATTTTTGGTCGCATTGTTAATTAATAATTTGTTTATAACTAATCATATATTATTATTGGTGGTTGTATATTTATTTGTTGTGTGATTGAATTAATGAGCCTCTAAAACTGGAGCAAGTAATTAATTGTCCAGGTCCCAATGTTCGTGACAATTAAATGCTCATGACCAAGACCTCCAGCTGTTGCCATCTAACTTGCTCCCTCTCTGTCTCCCTCCACCTCCCCCCCTCTCTTCCTCACCCTCCCTCCTTATCTCGCCATCTTCCCCCCCTCTCTCCTCCTCCCCCTCTCTTCTTCCTCCCCCCCTCTTCCTCCTCCCCTCCCTCTCTTCCTCCTCCCCCCCTATTCCTCACCCTCCTCCTCTCCCCTCTTCTTCCTCCCTCCCCCTCTCTTCCTCCTCCTCCCCCCTCTGTTCCTCACCCTCCCCCTCTCTTCCTCCTCCTCCTCCCCCTCCCCCTCTCTACTTCCTCCTCCCCACCTCTCTTCCTCCTCCTCCCCCCTCTCCCTCCCCCGCCCCTCTTCCTCCTCCTCCTCCCCCTCCCTCACCCTCCCCCCTCTCTTCCTCCCCCTCCCCCTCTTCCTCATCCTCCCCCCTCTCTTCCTCACCCTCCCTTCCTCACCCTCCCCCGTCTCTTCCCCCCCCCCCTCCCCACCCTCCCCCCTCTCTCCCTCTTCCCTTGTCCCCAATATCTCCTTATCCCCCCTCAACCTGTATTTCCCTCCCTCCCTCCCTCCCCCTGTATTTCCCCCTCCTTGCTCTCCCCGTTCCCTTCCCTTCCTCCTCCTTCCCCCGCTCCGTGGCCAGGAGCTACATAGTGGGGATCATCCCCCAGTTGAAGTCGCTGGACTACAGCACGATCACCAAGCAAGACCGCTCCACCGCTGCCGTCATGAAGTCGTTCACCAGGCGCAAGCGGCCGGTGCGGAGACGCTACGACGAGTAGCTCCCCCACCCGAGCCGCCCGCCGTGCTCCGTCCCACCGTGGCCGGTTCCCAGGCCCAGAGAGAGCAGGGAAGGGCCCGGCCTTTACTGCACCTTGCCCTCGGCTGAATTTCAATTAAAAAAAAGTCATGATGATTGGTATTATCAACAAGATTACTCCACGTCTCTTCCCCCCCTCTGGGTCTGGTTATCCACTGGGGAGGGGGAGTTGGAGCTGCTGAGAAAAGGGTTCGATCCTGACCACGGGTACTCTCTGTACGGAGTTTGCACGTTCTCCCCGTGACCTGCGTGGGTTTTCTCCGGGTGCTCCGGTTTCCTCTCACACTCCAAAGACGTAGAAACATAGAAAATATGCGCAGGAGGAGGCCATTCGGCCCTTCGAGCCAGCACTGCCATTCATTGTGATCATGGCTGATCGTCCCCAATCAATAACCCGTGCCTGCCTTCTCCCCATATCCCTTGACTACACTAGCCCCTCGAGCTCTATCTAACTCTGTCTTAAATCCATCCAGTGACTTGGCCTCCACTGCCCTCTGTGGCAGGGAATTCCACAAATTCACAACTCTCTGGGTGAAAACGTTTTTTCTCACCTCAGTCTTAAATGACCTCCCCTTTATTCTAAGACGGTGGCCCCTGGTTCTGGACTCGCCCCAACATTGGGAACATTTTTCCTGCATCTAGCTTGTCCAGTCCTTTTATAATTTTATATGTTTCTATAAGATTCCCCCTCATCCTTCTACACTCCAGTGAATACAAGCCAAGACGTGCAAGTTTGTTGGTTCATTGGGTTCGCATCAATGTGAAAAAAACTGCGGGGATCGCTGTTCGGCGCGGACTCAGTGGGCCAAACTAAAGGGTCTCGACCCCGAAACATCACTCATACCATCTCTCCAGAGAGGCTGAGTTACTCCAACATTCTGTGTGTACGTTGTGAACCAGCATCTGCAGGCCCTTCCTGCACAAGTATCTTGTCATCGTTTCATCGTACAGGGATCAAGTAAAAGGGCATATCTTTAGGATGGAGATGAGGAGGAATTTCTTCAGCCAGAGAGTGATGAATCTGTGGAACTCATTGCCATAGATGGCTGTGGAGGCCAAGTCAGTGGATGTTTTTAAGGTGGAGATTGATAGATTCTCAAAGGCCAAGTTTGGATATTTTTAAGGCAGAGATAGATAGATTCTTGCTTAGTACGGGTGTCAGGGGTTATGGGGAGAAGTCAGGAGAATGGGGTTGAGAGGGAAGAAGTTGAGAGTAGACAGTGGGCCAAATGGCCTTATTCTGCTTCTATCATTGACTATGACTTACAGAAGGAGGCCCTTCAGCCCACCGTCCATGCTATCTTGCCTAATACCAATAAGGTGTCTCATTGACGCAGCAGGTGGAGCTGCTGTCTCACAGCGTCAGAGACCCGGGCGTGGAGATGGCAGCTGTAACATAAAACAGTACAGCCCAGGAACGGGCACCTCAGCCCACAATATTGTAGAGAGCTGTCTAGAATTACACTGGACAAGTCACTCACTAGGCTTTGTCCTGCCCCTCCCTCTTCCAGCATGAGAATAGTGAATAGGCGCAGGAGTAGGTCATTCGGCCCTTCGAGCCAGCACCGCCATTCAATGTGATCATGGCTGATCATCCCCAATCAGTACCCTGTTCCTGCCTTCTCCTCATATCCCCTGACTCCGCTATTTTTAAGAGCCCTATCTAGCTCTCTCTTGAAAGCATCCAGAGAACCTGCCTCCACTGCCCTCTGAGGCAGAGAATTCCACAGAATTACCATTCTCTGTGAGAAAAAGTGTTTCCTCATCTCCGTTCTAAATGGCTTACTCCTTATTCTTAAACTGTGGCCTGTGGTTCTGGACTCCCCCAACATCGGGAACATGTTTCCTGCCTCTAGCGTGTCAAAGCCCTTAACAATCTTATAGGTTTCAATGAGATCTCACCCTTTCACCCTTCTAAACTCCAGAGTGTACAAGTCCAGCTGCTCCTTTCTCTCAGCATATGACTGTCCCACCATCCCGGGAATTAACCTTGTAGACCAGTTAGTCTAACATCGGTAGTGGGGAAACTGCTAGAGTCAGTTATTAAAGATCGGATAGCAGCACATTTGGAAAGTGGTGAAATCATTGGACAAAGTCATCATGGATTTATGAAAGGTAAATCATGTCTGACGAATCCTATAGAATTTTTCGAGGATGTAACTAGTAGCGTGGATAGGGGAGAACCACTGGATGTGTTATATCTGGACTTTCAGAAGGCTTTCGACAAGGTCCCACATAAGAGATTAATATACAAACTTAAAGCACACGGTATTGGGGGTTCAGTATTGATGTGGATAGAGAACTGGCTGGCAGACAGGAAGCAAAGAGTAGGAGTAAACGGGTCCTTTTCAGAATGGCAGGCAGTGACTATTGGGGTACCGCAAGGCTTAGTGCTGGGACCCCAGCTATTTACAATATATATTAATGATTTGGACAAGGGAATTGAATGCAACATCTCCAAGTGTGCGGATGACACGAAGCTGGGGGGCAGTGTTAGCTGTGAGGAGGATGCTAGGAGGCTGCAAGGTGACTTGGATAGGTTGGGTGAGTGGGCAAATGCATGGCAGATGCAGTATAATGTGGATAAATGTGAGGTTATCTACTTTGGTGGCAAAAACAGGAAAGTGGACTATTATCTGAATGGTGGCCAATTAGGAAAAGGGGAGATGCAACGAGACCTGGGTGTCATGGTACACCAGTCATTGAAATTAGGCATGCAGGTGCAGCAGGCAGTGAAGAAAGCAAATGGAATGTTAGCATTCATAGCAAAAGGATTTGAGTATAAGAGCAGGGAGGTTCTACTGCAGTTGTACAGGGTCTTGGTGAGACCACACCTGGAATATTGCGTACAGTTTTGGTCTCCTAATCTGAGGAAAGACATTCTTGTCATAGAGGGAGTACAGAGAAGGTTCACCAGACTGATTCCTGGGATGTCAGGACTTTCATATGAAGAAAGACTGGATAGACTCGGCTTGTACTCGCTAGAATTTAGAAGATTGAGGGGGGATCTTATAGAAACTTACAAAATTCTTAAGGGATTGGACAGGCTAGATACAGGAAGATTATTCCCGATGTTGGGGAAGTCCAGGACAAGGGGTCACAGTTTAAGGATAAGAGGGAAGTCTTTTAGGACCGAGATGAGAAAAACATTTTTCACACAGAGAGTGGTGAATTTGTGGAATTCTCTGCCACAGAAGGTAGTTGAGGCCAGTTCATTGGCTATATTTAAGAGGGAGTTAGATGTGGCCCTTGTGGCTAAAGGGATCAGGGGGTATGGAGAGAAGGCAGGCACGGGATACTGAGTTGGATGATCAGCCATGATCATATTGAATGGCGGTGCAGGCTCGAAGGGCCGAATGGCCTACTCCTGCACCTATTTTCTATGTTTCTATGTAAAGGTACGCTGCACTCCCTCAATAGCAAGAATGTCCTTCCTCAAATTATGGGACCAAAACTGCACACAATACTCCAGGTGTGGTCTCACTAGGGCTCTGTACAACTGCAGAAGGACCTCTTTGCTCCTATATTCGATTCCTCTTGTTATAAAGGCCAACATGCCATTCGCTTTCTTCGGAGTTTGTACGTTCTCCCCGTGAACTGCGTGGATTTTCTCTGAGATCTTCCGTTTCCTCCCACACTGCAAAGACGTGCAGGTTGGTAGGTTAATTGGCTTGGTGTAAAGGTAAAAATTGACCCTAGTGGGTGTAGGATGGTGTTCAGGTCGAGCCCCTTACTATTCCGCTGGTCGGCGCGGACCCGGCGGGCCGAAGAGCGCTGTATCTCTAAACTAAACGAAAAGAAGTCTGAAGAAAGGCTCCAACTCTAAACGTCGCCTCTGCATCTTCTCCAGAGATGATACCTGACCCGCTGAGTTACTCCAGCAATGTGAACCAGCATCTGCACTTCATTGTGCCTGGATTTAAGGGGAATGGGTTTGGTGATTGTGGCCACACTATTGGGCAGCAAAGTGGCGCAGCGGTAGAGTTGCCGCTTCACAGCACCAGAGACCCGGGTTCAATCATGACTACAGGTGCTGCCCGTACGGAGTTTATACGTTCTCCCTGTGACTGCGTGGGTTTTCTCCGGGTGCTCCGGTTTCCCCACCACACGTCAAAGACATCCAGGTTTGCAGGTTGACACAAGAAGCTGGTGTGACTCAGCGGGACAGGCAGCATCTCTTGAGAGAAGGTACGGGTGATGTTTCAATAGACAATAGGTGCAGGAGTAGGCCATTCGGCCATTCCAGCCAGCACAGCCATTCAATGTGATCATGGCTGATCATCCCCAATCAGTACCCAGTTCCTGCTTTCTACCCATATCCCTTGACTCCGCTATCTTTAAGAGCCCTATCTAGCTCTCTCTCCAGAGAACCGGCCTCCACCACCCTCTGAGGCAGAGCATTCCACTGACTTTCAGGTCGAGACCCTTCTTCGGACTGAACAGGCCCTTCGGCCTGAAGTGTCTTGGCCCGAAACGTCATCCATTCCTTCTCTCCAGAGATGCTGCCTGACCGGCTGAGTTACTCCAGCACTTTGTGTCTACCTTCGATTTAAACCAGCATCTGCAGTTCTTTCCTCACAGGTTTGCAGGTGAATTGACTTCTGTAAATTGTCCGTAGTGTGTAGGATAGTGATAGTGTAGAAGGTGATCGCTGGTCAGCGCAGAGTCGGTGGGTCGAAGGGCTCATTTCCGGAAAGGAGGGTATTGAATCGAATGGACTGAGTGGCCTGCTTGTGATGAAGATGTGTAACTCCAGTGCTGTCGCCCACACCCACTACTGCACTTTCAGGTCTTGGGCAATCCAGCTTCCTTTGTCTCTGACCAACTGCAAACGGTTCTGTGGCCCACTCATCTGCTTGATGCAGCTGGTTGTGTAACGCACCCAGCCGAACAGATCATTGAAGATAGACAAAAAACTGGAGTAACTCCGCGCGCGAGTCAGGCAGCATCTCTGGAGAAAAGGAATAGGTGACGTCTCGGGTCGAGACCCTTCTTCAGACTGAGAGACAATAGGTGCAGGAGTAGGCCATTCGGCCCTTTGAGCCAGCACCACCATTCAATGTGATCATGGATGATCATCCCCAATCAGTACCCCGTCCCTGCCTTCTCCCCATATCCCCTGACTGCTATTTTTAAGAGCCCTATCTAGCTCTCTCTTGAAAGCATCCAGAGAACCGGCCTCCACCGCCCTCTCGGGCAGAGAATTCCACAGACTCTCAACTCTCTGTGAGAAAAAGTGAGAGTCAGGGGAAAAGGAGAGAGATAAAACAAATGAATGAAAGGTATGCAAAATAGTAACAATGATAGAGGAAGCAGGTCTACTTGTGAATGAAACATAAACCAAACTCTATCTAACTCACGCTTAAATACATCCAGAGAACCGGCCTCCGCCGCCTTCTGAAGCAGAGAATTCCACAGATTCACTACTCTCTGGGTGAAAAAGTGTTTCCTCATCTCCGTTCTAAATGGCCTACCCCTTACTCTTAAACTGTGGCCCCTGGTTCAGCACAAGAACTATCCCAGTAAGTCACAACAGTCCCAATTACTCGTCCCCCCCCCCCACACTGCAAAGATAAAATGGGGAAGTGAGCTGTTACATCTTCTCTGCTCCACAAAACCAGAGCTGAGGAAATCACATGTCAGTTGCCTGAGTTCCCAATTTAGCCAAGCATCAGGTGACCTGAATGCCCAGCAACAAAGATTTCAAAAAGTGTTCCATTGCAAGCACTGACCTTGCCTCCATTGAAAGGATCTTATAAGAGGCAGAAAGGCAGCCAGCATCAAAGACCCACGCCACACACTCATTTCACATCTGCCAGCGGGAAGAAGGTACAGGAGCCCGAGAACCGTGACCTCCAGGTTCAAGAACAGCTTCTTCCCAACGACCATCAGTGTGATTGTGATTGTATCCTTGTGATTGAGGCAGTACAGCGTAGGTTCATGAGATTGATCCCTGGGATGGCGTGACTGTCATATGAGGAAAGATTGACCAGACTAGGCTTGTATTCACTGGAGTTTAGAAGGATGAGGGGGATCTTATAGAAACATATTAAATTATAAAAGGACTGGACAAGCTAGATTCAGGAAAAATGTTCCCAATGTTGGGCGAGTCCAGAACCAGGGGCCACAGTCTTAGAATAAAGGGGAGGTCATTTAAGACTGAAGTGAGAAAAAACTTTTTCACCCAGAGAGTTGTGAATTTATGGAATTCCCTGCCACAGAGAGCAGTGGAGGCCAAGTCACTGGATGAATTTAAGAGAGAGTTAGATAGAGCTCTAGGGGCTAGTGGAGTCTAGGGATATGGGGAGAAGGCAGGCACGGGTTATTGATAGGGGACAATCAGCCATGATCACAATGAATGGCGGTGCTGGCTCGAAGGGCCGAATGGCCTCCTCCTGCACCTATTTTCTATGTTTCTATCAGGCTCTTGAAAACAACAAACTATCTTGGTTGCACCACGGACTTTAGGTTTTGCACTAATAGTTTTATTTTAATTACGAGATGCTTTTTTAAAAATGTTATCTATGAATGCTTGTTTAAGAAAGAACTGCAGATGCTGGAAAAATCAAAGGTAGACAAAAAGCTGGAGAAACTCAGCGGGTGAGGCAGCATCTATGGAGTGAAGGAATGGGTGACGTTTCGGGTCGAGACCATTCTTCACCCTTGATCATGGGGAACAAGGACATGGCAAACCAATTGAATAACTACTTTGGTTCTGTCTTCACTAAGGAAGACATCAATAATCTGCCGGAAAATAGCAGGGGACCGGGGGTCAAATGAGATGGAGGAACTGAGTGAAATCCAGGTTAGCCGGGAAGTGGTGTTAGGTAAATTGAATGGATTAAAGGCCGATAAATCCCCAGGGCAAGATAGGCTGCATCCCAGAGTACTTAAGGAAGTAGCCCCAGAAATAGTGGATGCATTAGTGATAATTTTTCAAAACTCCTTAGATTCTGGAGTAGTTCCTGAGGATTGGAGGGTAGCTAACGTAACCCCACTTTTTTTTAATTTTTTTTTAAAATTAGAAGTATTTGACATTACAGTAATCTGCAATAACGTAAATTTATACAGTTCTTGTACCACTTCTGTTTTTCAACTTTAATAGAAAGAAAGGATAGAAAGAGCTGGCAAAGACAGTCAGTGAGTGAATGAAAAAGTGGTCCAGGAACACACATGTGAACCTAAACCACAAGAAGTAGTTAAAGAAAAGAAAAAAAGAGAAAAATGAAAATAAGATAGGACAATATGAAAGGGATGTACCTACTTCTTATCTTTACTCACCGCTCGCCAGGTCCGAAAACCATTTATTATCAACATTTTGTTGCACCGTATGTTTGTAATAGGTCGATGTATGGAGACCAAATCTTTTGGAATTGGTCTTGTTTACCTGCTAGGAGGAATCTCATATCTTCTAGGTGTAACAATTCCGACATATTAGAAGTCCACATTTTTATTGTTGGCGTAGGAGCATTTTTCCAAAATTTCAGTATCAGTTTTTTTGCCGTTATTAAGCCATAACTAAGAAAACACCTTTGAAATGCAGTCAGCTCCAAACTTGCTTCTATTGTTCCAAAAATAATCAGTTCTGCATTCGGTTTCAGTTTTATTTTAAATAATTTAGTGAAAATTCCAAAAATTTCATTCCAAAATTTTTGAATTTTTATACAAAAAACAAAAGAATGTGCTATAGTTGATTCTTGGACTAGGCATTTATCACAGTTAGCAGAGGTATTTGGGTAAAATTTACTTAATTTAGCTTAATTTACTTCAAAAGCTAAAGTAACCCCACTTTTTAAAAAGGGAGGGAGAGAGAAAACAGGGAATTACAGACCAGTTAGTCTAACATCGGTAGTGGGGAAACTGCTAGAGTCAGTTATTAAAGATGGGATAGCAACACATTTGGAAAGTGGTGAAATCATTGGACAAAGTCAGCATGGATTTACGAAAGGTAAATCATGTCTGACGAATCTTATAGAATTTTTCGAGGATGTAACTAGTAGAGTGGATAAGGGAGAACCAGTGGATGTGTTATATCTGGACTTTCAGAAGGATTTTGACAAGGTCCCACATAAGAGATTAGTATACAAACTTAAAGCACACGGTATTGGGGGTTCAGTATTGATGTGGATAGAGAACTGGCTGGCAAACAGGAAGCAAAGAGTAGGAGTAAACGGGTCCTTTTCAAAATGGCAGGCAATGACTAGTGGGGTACCGCAAGGCTCAGTGCTGGGACCCCAGCTATTTACAATATATATTAATGATTTGGACGAGGGAATTGAATGCAACATCTCCAAGTTTGCGGATGACACGAAGTTGGGGGGCAGTGTTAGCTGTGAGGAGGATGCTAGGAGGCTGCAAGGTGACTTGGATAGGCTGGGTGAGTGGGCAAATGCATGGCAGATGCAGTATAATGTGGATAAATGTGAGGTTATCCACTTTGGTGACAAAAACAGGAAAGTAGACTATTATCTGAATGGTGGTCGATTAGGAAAAGGGGAGATGCAACGAGACCTGGGTGTCAGGGTACACCAGTCATTGAAAGTAGGCATGCAGGTGCAGCAGGCAGTGAACAAAGCGAATGGTATGTTAGCATTCATAGCAAAAGGATTTGAGTATGGGAGCAGGGAGGTTCTACTGCAGTTGTACAGGGTCTTGGTGAGACCACACCTGGAGTATTGCGTACAGTTTTGGTCTCCAAATCTGAGGAAAGACATTCTTGCCATAGAGGGAGTACAGAGAAGGTTCACCAGACTGATTCCTGGGATGTCAGGAATTTCATATGAAGAAAGACTGGATAGACTCGGCTTGTACTCGCTAGAATTTAGAAGATTGAGGGGGGATCTTATAGAAACTTACAAAATTCTTAAGGGGTTGGACAGGCTAGATGCAGGAAGATTGTTCCTGATGGTCCAGGACAAGGGGTCACAGTTTAAGGATAAAGGGGAAATCTTTTAGGACCCAGATGAGAAAAACATTTTTCACACAGAGTGGTGAATCTCTGGATTTCTCTGCCGCAGAAGGTAGTTGAGGCCAGTTCATTGGCTATATTTAAGAGGGAGTTAGATGTGGCCCTTGTGGCTAAAGGGATCAGGGGGTATGGAGAGAAGGCAGGTACAGGATACTGAGTTGGATGAACAGCCATGATCATATTGAATGGCGGTGCAGGCTCGAAGGGCCGAATGGCCTACTCCTGCACCTATTTTCTATGTTTCACACCCAGGTTCTTTCCCCAGCAACAGCAGGAGATGCAACACCTGTCCCCATACCTCCCCTCCCCCCTCACCTCCTCGACTCCGTCCAAGGACCCCAACAGACTTTTCAGGTGAGGGGGAGGTTCACTTGCACCTCCTCCAAAACCCAGACCTTGAAGCTTCTCTGGAGCGGGAATGGGTGAGGTTTCGGGCGGAGGCCCTTCGACAGTCAGTTTCCGTGCTGTACGCCTCTCCGCACGTGAACGTTGAACAGGCAGACAAAAACCAGGTGTAGTTTTCAAAGTTTTTCTTTTTAATCCAGACAGGGTTGGAATTCCGCCACCACCCTGCTCAATTGATGATTCCAAACGGCACCAGTTTAAAAACAAAATGAATGTGGGAAACATCGGCTGGCCTACCCCATCCGCGGCTCATCCTCCCACATACACCTCCCCCCCAGCCGTATCCCTGAGGGGACAGCTCGGTGCCTGACGTGGTGGTCACTGTGAAATACCTCACGCGAGCCCCCCTTTCAGCAGCTCCAGCCAGCAACTGCACCTCGAGGAACAGGTGTAGCCACCCCCCCCCCCCCACCTCACCTCTGATGGGATCTTGCAAACTCACACGGATGCAACTGAAGAAATAAAGACTTGATTAGCTCAGACTTCAGAACACCCCCCCCCCACCAGAACCATTTCACAGCCAGTTTCACCACCCCAAGTGTAGCCACTGCTGCATGAATTATACACTATACATTAGCTAAGCCCCACCAATACTGACACCAACAACCTTCACCTGTGTTACTGATGGATCAAAATTGTTCACAACACCTATGGAACACTGCTGCCGTGCTGAGGTAGCCCCCCCCCCCCCCCCACTCCGCTCCCCGAAGTATTTGTGTTACGTTACATCCAACCAGGACCATCCGCATCCAAAGGACAAGTTCACCAAACAGTAGGAAGGAACTGCAGGTGCTGGTTTACACTGAAGTCAGACACAGAGTGCTGGAGGAACTCAGCGAGTCAGGCAACGTCTCCACAGAGAAGGAATGGGTGACTTTTTTTTGTCTCGACACAAAACGTCACTCCTTCTCTCCGGAGATGCTGCCTGACCCGCTGAGTTACTCCAGCACTTTGTGTCTGTCTCTGCACAGCAGTGGGCTTCTTCCACACGGGAGCTCATCAAAACTGGGCACTTACATCCTTGGGGCAAGCACTGAAGACAAAACTCAGGCCAAAATATGAGAGATAGAGAGGCAGAGAGAGAGAGAGAGAGAGGCAGAGAGAGAGAGAGGCAGTGAGAGAGAGAGGCAGTGAGAGAGAGAGAGGCAGAGAGAGAGAGAGAGAGGCAGAGAGAGGGAGAGGCAGAGAGAGAGAGAGAGAGAGAGAGGCAGAGAGAGAGAGAGAGAGAGAGGCAGTGAGAGAGAGAGAGGCAGAGAGAGAGAGAGAGAGGCAGAGAGAGAGGCAGAGAGAGAGGCAGAGAGAGAGACAGAGAGAGAGAGGCAGAGACAGAGAGAGATAGGCAGGCGGACTAGGTGACCGGGGAAAGATGCAGGAAGTGTGTGCCAGGGAGGGTGGTCGGATCAAATCACAGTGAAATCTGATTTTATTCAGTTAAAAAAAATCACAATCACACCACTATGAAATTGATTGAAAGGACACCGCTACTGAAGCCACGAGCTGCTGCGTCTCACACTGACATCGCCCACACACACACACGGGTTAAATTAAAATACCACGGGAGGGAGGGAGAGAGAAACGACAAAAGAGACGTGACAATCTCTTCCGCCGAGCTGGAGCGAGGGAGGGAGAGGGGCAAGAACGCGGAGGGCGAGCTGGTTAAAGCAGGCGGTCTCTGCATGCCCATTCTCTGGCGGGGTTGGGGGGGGGGGGGGGAACAGCTTTGGGCACATACCGTCAAACCTCACCCCATTGTCTGTCCTCCCCCCCTCCCCCACCTTGGGGGAAGTGATACTCAAGTCGCCGTGAAGCATCTGTGGGGAGGCAGAGTTAAATTAGTGGTGAAGCGCGCTGGAGACGGGCTTTAAAAACAGCAAGGTGACTGGTCGAAGGGCCGAATGGCCTCCTCCTGCACCTATATTTTTCTATGGTCACCCTGCTGACCGCTGAGTGCCGACAACCTCACACCAAACCTGGAGACGCCCCCCCCCCCACCCACCCGTCCCCCATCTTTCCTCCGCTAAATATTTTAACACCACTGATTGTTTGTGAAAGAACAGCCACGCAGCCTCTCAAACGCCACGCAGCCTCTCAAACCGTGTCGACTGTGCATTCACATCTAGTTTGTGAGGTGGTCTGTGGAGATTGGGGGAGAGGGGAACACGAGAATACAATCACTTTGCTTAGAGTGATCAGCTGTGAAAGGGGAGCAGTGAGAAGGTGGGGGGGGGGCGGGAAAGGAGCCACATAATTATATGAGTGAGATAAGAATCAGGGTAATCATCTCTTCCACCCCCCCCCCCCCCCCACAGTCCCAGTTTGGAGTGAAATTACTGAACAGGAGTGGTGCAGTGCATTAACAAAAATCAGATCATTCTCTCAGTCCAGACACCAGTGAGCCTGTACTGGGCTAAACGAAATTAAACATAAAGTGAATGACATCAAAACTAATACTAGTTGTTGGGAGGATTGCGGAGGAGGGACAGTTTGAGGGACAGTCAGACGTGAAGCAAACTTCACACGGATATTTTTTAAACAAGAGACTGAGCTACAATCAGCACTGCTTGGGTGATGTTACTGGTCACAGAGCAAGTGAAGGTGGAACTGCTGGAGCTAACTAACGGCCAGCTCTGTACATCGGTTCATCTGTGGTTGGAACCAGCGACTGACTGGTCGAACCAGTCATTTATTAACTTAAAAAAGGTCAGAGTTCAGCCTCTGGTTGCACTCTGACCTCTCCAACATTCCCTGGAAGGGGGGGGGGGGGGGGGTGGGTGAACACCAACAGTGATACCAGTGTGGAGTCCAACAGCGGGACATTCAGGCCTTGCCAGGAGTCAAGGCCTCCTTGCTACCGTCTAGCGCGAGGAATTCGGAGCTCAATCCCAACGGATTTCCCACCTCCTCACCGTTCCGTTCACAAACACGCGTCCCCCCCAAGGCCAAGGCAAGACTCACAATCCAGCTCAACTTAGCCTGACGCTGGGCCGGGCGAATCTACGGACACGCAGGTTT
Organism: Malacoraja senta; assembly: GCA_038087875.1. Taxonomy (NCBI): domain Eukaryota; kingdom Metazoa; phylum Chordata; class Chondrichthyes; order Rajiformes; family Rajidae; genus Malacoraja; species Malacoraja senta. The sequence goes on along the minus strand of JAXLNO010000757.1, from coordinate 313,946 downwards.
ACGCACGCACGCACACACGTACAGGCACACTTACCATCGCACACTCACAGTCAACACACACACACTCACAAACACACACACACACACAACAGACAAGGGGGCGGTAATGCAGCAACACACACCAGCCAACACCGGCCGGCACTCCTCATGAGACCAGACCACCCCCCCCACCTCCAGATAGTCAAGGTGGCGAGAGAAAAAAAAAACAATCATCGCTCAGCAGAAATCTGGCGTTTCTCTAATCCTCAGAAACGCCGTTGTTGTTAGGATACAAAATGCAACAAAAAAAACCAGACCAGAAGCAGGCAAGGTTCGACACCGAAACCTCAGGGCAGAAAAAGCCGGTGAATTCTATCCGAGACGGCTGCTGGAGGAGCGGGCACATCCTTCGTCACGGAACAACGGCAAGCGCGTTGAAGCCGCGGCGCTGATTAAAAAGCGGTGAAGTGTTTCACAAAGTCTGCCAGTGTCAAAAACCACACGGAAAAAAAAACAAAAAACGATGGAAATATGGAAAAATTCAAACAAGCTTAACTTTAAAAAATATATACGGGGGGGGGTGATTTGTGGGTGTGGGTCTGTGGAGAGTTAGTCCCAGGGTTAGAGTCTTCACAGAGTGGGGTTTCTCCATGACGGGAGGTCAGGGGATGGCAAACTGCACCACCAGCTCCTCCTTGGCATCCACCTTGATCTGGGAAAGTGCACTTGATGCGTAGGCAGCGATTTTAGACACCTGGATAGAGGGATGGAGAGAGAGAGAGAGAGTGAGAGAGAGAGAGAGAGAGAGAGATCAGCACACCGCTCACACCCAGAAGCTCAAATGGCTGAGAGCTTCAATTGCAGAGGCCTAAGCATCATTAGCCATGCACACCGCGGGACAGGCAGCATCTGTGGAGAACACGGGTAGGTGACGTTTCACAGAGTGCGGGTCAACAATAGGTGCAGGAGTAGGCCATTCGGCCCTTTGAGCCAGCACCGCTATTTAATGTGATCATGGCTGATCATCCCCAATCAGTACCCCGTTCCTGCCTTCTCCCCATATCCCCTGACCCCGCTATTTTTAAGAGCCCTATCTAGCTCTCATTAAAAGCATCCAGAGAACCTGCCTCCACCGCCCTCTGAGGCAGAGAATTCCACAGACTCACCACTCTCTGTGAGAAAAAGTGTTTCCTCGTCCCCGTTCTAAATGGCTTGCTCCTTATTCTTAAACAGTGGCCCCTGGTTCTGGACTCCCCCAACATGGGGAACATGTTTCCTGCCTCTAGCGTGTCCAAACCCTTAACAATCTTATATGTTTCAATGAGATTCCCTCTCATCCTTCTAAACTCTGGAGAACATGGATAGGTGACGTTTCACAGAGTGCTGGAGTAACTCAGCGAGTCAGGCAGCATCTGTGGAGAACATGGATAGGTGACGTTTCAGAGTGCTGGAGTAACTCAGCGGGTCAAGCAGCATCTCTGGAGAACATGGCTTTAGCGTTTGTCTACGTTTGGGCAGCAGGCCCACCTCACCCAGTGCCCGCCCCAAGACCCCTGGTGCCAGCTGGCTACAGCGATGCCACTTACCTGCTGGATGTCTGAGTAGGGCACAGGCTCACTGGCCAACACCTGGTGGGGCTGGTTGGTTAACGTAGGCAGGGTGCTGGCTCGCTTGCCCTGGGCCGATCCGCTGATCATCGCTAGCCTCGTACTGGCAAAAGCAAGGTACAGGGTGAGACCCGGCTCAGCACACAAGGCCATTCAGCCCATCAGTCCTGTACTACAACGGTGAATTCTGTCGGTCGGTCGGCATTACCGGGAGGGAGCTGGGGCCGGTGGGAGAGTGAACTGGGGTAACGCCTCCAGCTGCAGGCTTCGAGGTCGGCTGCAGGAGGCGCCCCCGAGTCACAGAGATGGCCCGGCGAGGAGAGGAGAGTGACGTCGATCCGCAGGAACTGCTCCAGTACATCGAGCGCGCGGACCGACCGCACTATGAATAGGCGCCAAAACATGGCAGCCTCCACGTGTAATATATGCAAAAATAATGTCTGTGCAGTAGCACGTGTGATCAATAAAGCCCTATTGAACTATTGATTGATTATTGATTGAAATAGGCCCGAAAATTGGTCTCGCCGCCCCAGAGAAGGACAAACAGATGGTGTATAGCTCGTATTACCGGGCTGGAGGCCACTCTGCCCATCGGCCCAGCACTAGCATTGAGTATCTCCTTACCCCACCCATAGTAGCAGGCGGACATGGGCCTGGAACGGGGGGGGGGGGGGGGGGGGGGGGAGCTAATGACGATGGGCAGACGGTCAAGCTGGGGAGTCTGCTCGTCCCCCAAAGACCATAGACCCCGGGGTGGGGGGGTGGTGGAGCTAATGACGATGGACAGACGGTCAAGCTGGTATTACGGCACTGAAGGCCACTCTGCCCATCGGCCCAGCACTAGCCTCACCTGTACTGCCGCGCCCGGTCCATGTACTCGTGCTGCTCCATGCCCTGCGAGTCTGCGGCCGACACGTCGATGATGTTACTGGGGAGGGAAGGTGCAACGTTCAGTTTAGTTTATTGTCACGTGTACCGAGGTACAGTGAAAAGTTTTTGATGCGTGCTAACCAGTCAGCGGAAAGACAATACATGATTACAATCGAGCCGTTTACAGTGTACATGATAAAGGGATTAACGTTTAGTGCAAGGTAAAGCCAGTAAAGTCCGATCAAAGATAGTCCGAGAGTCACCAATGAGGTAGATAGTAGTCCAGGACCGCTCTCTGGTTGGTGAGAGGACGGTTCAGTTGCCTGATAACAGCCGGGAAGAAACTGTCCCTGAATCTGGAGGTGTGTGCATTCGTTTTCACACTTCTGTACCTCTTGCCTGATGGGAGAGGGGAGAAGAGGGAGTGGCCGGGGGTGAGACTGGTCCTTGATGATGCCGCTGGCCTTGCCGAGGCAGCGTGAGGTGTAGATGGAGTCGATGGAAGGGAGGTTGGTTTGTGTGATGGTCTGGGCTGCGTCCACAATTCGCTGCAATTTCTTACGGAAGTATAAGCCACTCACTGCATGAGGCACCCCAGCAAGTTACAGCACGGAGACAGGCCCTTCGGCCCGCTGAATTCATGCCGACCCGTTCACACACTAGTGATGGTCGGTGAGGACCGAGTGGGAGATTGGGCCTATTTCCATGCAGTATCTCCAAACTAAACCTTAAAACTATGTCCTGTGGTATTTGGCATCTCCACCTTGGGGAACAAGGTTCTGACTGTCCACCCTATTGATGCCTCTCATAATTTGAAATACTTCGAACAGGTCTTCCCTCATCCTCCTTCCAGAGTTTATCCAATCTCCTTTCATCATGGTACTTAGTTTAGAGAGACAGCATGGAAACAGGCCATTGTGCCCACTGAGTCTACAACCATCACACTAGTTCTATGTCATCCCTTTTCTTCTTATGCCCCCTGCAGTCATGGCTGACCATGGGTGTCTCCAGGGTTGGAGGACGCCCGTGCGTGACTTTGTTTAACGTGGGGAGACTGGTGCACAGACAGCCACCCCACGGTCCTTGACAGATCTGGGTCAGGATCCAGTGGCATGGAGTCCAAGACGACCGGAGACCCTTTTCTGCTGCAGCCTTCATCCGCCTTCCCAGCCGTCGTGACGCTCCACTAAGGTCAGCCATCGTCCTCCGCCTGTTCCACCGTTGAGGTCTTGGTTGAATCGCTCTTTGTCAGAGACCTCCCCCTCGACCTTACCGCCATGGGTGGCCCTACCAGCAGCATAGATAGCTCCAGACGGCATCGCTCTCAGGATCTCAGGTCCACACAAGCTTCTCCACCACGACAAGGTGACAATCCACGGAGTTCTCACTAACTCCCGACACACTAGGGGCGATTTACAATTAACTAACAAATCCGCACGTCTTTGGAGCGTGGGAGGAAACCAGAGCTCCCGGAGGAAAACCACGTGGTCACAGGGAGAATGTACAAAAGGGTAGTGGTGTCTGCACCATGGACCAGGGGCAGGATGGTACACGGCTCAGTCCACTGCAACCGACCGCTCTGACTCCTCATTCCATGCATCACTACCCCTCCCCACAGCCTTTGCCTTCCTCTATTCTAAATTCCAGTAACTCAGCGGGACAGGCAGCATCTCTGGAGAGAAGGAATGGGTGACGTTTCAGGTTGAGACCCTTCTTCAGACTGATGTCAGGGGAGGGGGCGGGGCAAACATGGAATGTAGGCGGAGATAGCAAGACTAGTGGGAGAACTGGGAAGGGGATGGAGAGAGAGGGAAAGCAAGGGCTACCTGAAGTTAGAGAAGTCAATGTTCATACCGCTGTGGTGTAAACTACCCAAACGAAATATGAGGTGCTGTTCCTCCAATTTGCAAGGACAGAAAGGTCAGATTGGGAATGGGAGGGGGAGTTGAAGTGCTGAGCCACCGGGAGATCAGCTTGCTTAACATCAACAGTAGGTTAAAAGAAACAATAGATAATGGACAATAGGTACAGGAGTAGGCCATTCAGCCCTTCGAGCCAGCACCGCCATTCAATGTGATCATGGCTTATCATCCCCAATCAGTACCCCGTTCCTGCCTTCTCCCCATATCCCCATGCTCCGCTATTTTTAAGAGCCCTATCTAGCTCTCTCTTGAAAGCATCCAGAGAACCTGCCTCCACCGCCCTCTGAGGCGGAGAATTCCACAGACTCACCACTCTCTGTGAGAAAAAGTGTTTCCTCATCTCCGTTCTAAATGGCTTACTCCTTATTCTTAAACTGTGGCCCCTGGTTCTGGACTCCCCCAACATCGGGAACATGTTTCCTGCCTCTAGCGTGTCCAAGCCCTTACCAATCTTATATGTTTCAATAAGATATCTTCTCATCCTTCTAAATTCCAGAGTGTACAAGCCCAGCCGCTCCATTCTCTCAGCATATGACAGTCCTGCCATCCTGGGAATTAACCTTGTAAACCTACGCTGCACTCCCTCAATAGCAAGAATGTCCTTCCTCAAAACAGCTCAACAGTTTATCTTCTTACCCCGATAGGAGCCCCTTCACGCCACCCCACACCCCTTCTTCACCCCCACCCCACACCCTCCTTACACGCCACCCCACTTCACCCCACAGCCGTTACTCACTGCGCTGTCTTGGTGAGGATAGTGTTGAGCAGAGCTTGTTCATCTGGAAACCGGGAGGATGGAATACTGGAGTAGGTGTGGTCGGCCCCGCCAGCCGATTTACTGGGCGGGTTGCTGACTGGGATTAGCAGCGGCTTCCCTTCCTCGCGGTCCTGGAGGGGAGAGGGGAGAGAAAAGACTCAGCACCACAACGTTACACACACCGCACAGACATTCTCCACACACACACACCACGTGGCTGCCACATCTACACCGTGCAGAAACAGGCCCTTCGGCCCATCGACTCCACGACAACCAGCGATCACCCCGTACACTATCCTGCACACCAGACAATATTTTCGCAACTTACAAGGGGATCTTATAGAAACATATACAATTATAAAAGGACTGGACAAGCTAGATGCAGGAAAAATGTTCCCAATGTTGGGCGAGTCCAGAACCAGGGGCCACAGTCTTAGAATAAAGGGGAGGTCATTTAAGACTGAGGTGAGAAAAAACTTTTTCACCCAGAGAGTTGTGAATTTGTGGAATTCCCTGCCATAGAGGGCAGTGGAGGCCAAGTCACTGGATGGATTTAAGAGAGAGTTAGATAGAGCTCTAGGGGCTAGTGGAGTCAAGGGATATGGGGAGAAGGCAGGCACGGGTTATTGATAGGGGACGATCAGCCATGATCACAATGAACGGTGGTGCTGGCTCAAAGGGCCGAATGGCCTCCTCCTGCACCTATTTTCTATGTTTCTATGTTACCGAAGCCAATTAAACTACGGACCTGCACGTCTTTGGAGCGTTGGAGGAAACCCACGCAGTCACAGAACATGCAAACTCTGTACAGACAGCACCCAGTCAGGATCTAACCCAGGTCTCTGGTACCGTGAGGCTGCAACGCTACCGCCGCGCCACCTTGCCGCCCGGTGCGATTAGTATTGTTACAACCAGCACAAGGGGCAGAGAAGGATATAATTGCGACGGTTAAAAGATATTGGTGAACCTGTGGAATTTATTGCCACAAACGGTGGTGGAGGTTAAGTCATACGGTCATAAGTGAGAGGAGTAGAATTAGGCCATTCGGCCCATCAAGTCTACTCCGCCATTCAATCACGGCTGATCAAGTCATTGGGCATTTAGAAAGCAGAGATTGACAGATTCTTGATTAGTACGGGTGTCAAGGGTTATGGGGAGAAGGCAGGAGAATGGGGTTGAGAGGGAAAGATAGGTCAGCCATGTTTGGAGAGGATTGATGGGCCGAATGGCCTAATTCTGTTCCTATGATTTGAACATTTGAACTTGTGAACATTCATGAATTTAAAATGATTTATGGAGAACAAACGTTTCGAGGGATATGGCCCAAATGTGGGCAAATACGACTAGCTTGGATAGGCACCTTGGTCAGCATGGATGAGTTGGGCCGAAGGGCCTGTCTCCATGGGTATCAGGGGTTATGGGGAGACGGTAGGAGAATGGGGTTGAGATGGGAAAGATAGCTCAGCCATGATTGCATGGCGGCGTCCACTTGATGGGCCGAATGGCCAAATTCTGCTCCTATCACCTTTTGGCCTAAGCATCCCAGGGTCGAGGATTCTAAAACTAGAGGGCACAGGATTAAGGTGAGATGGGAGGAGTGGGACCTCAAGGGCAACTTTTTCCACTCAGTGGGTAGTCCGCATCAGGAATGATCTGCCAGAGAAAGCTGTAGAAGCAAAATATATTGACGACTTTTAAAAGGAGTTTGGATGGGAAGGGTTTGAGAGGGACGTGGGCCAAACGCAGGCAAATTGGCTCAGTTAGCCAACTTGGTCGGCGTTGACGGGCTGTGCCGAACGGACTGTTTCTATGCTGTACATGACTATGAATGTCTGACCCAAGATTTCTCCCACTCCAGCCACCCTCTCTCCTCGCTGACCTGTACCGAGCTTGCTGAAACCATCGTAGAGACAAAGAACTGCAGAAGGCAGGCAAAATTGCTGGAGAAACTCAGCGGGTGCAGCAGCATCTATGGAGCAAAGAAAATAGGCAACGTTTCGGGCCGAAACCCTTCTTCACACCCCTGAATCACGCCCGAAACGTTGCCTATTTCCTTCGCTCCATAGATGCTGCTGCACCCGCTGAGTTTCTCCAGCAATTTTGTCTACCTTCGATTTTCCAGTATCTGTAGTTCCTTCTTGAACAAACAACTGTAGATGCTGGTTTACGCCAAAAATAGACACAACGTGCTGGGTCAGGCAGGCGGCATCTCTGGAGAAAAGGGATGGCTGACGTTTCGGGTCGGGACCCTTCTTCAGACCCCTGAATCTGAATTTGTGTCTGAAGAAGGGTCCCGACCCAAATCATCACCTGTCGTTTTTCTCCAGAGATGCCGCCTGACCCACTGAGTTACTCCAGCACTTTGTGTCTATCTCTGCTGAAACCATGTTCTTCTCAGCTTAAGAGTTAAATCGAGGATGGGCTACAAAGTTAGTTTCATTTCCCCAGGAATTTCTAAGGACAGCGGTTATGAGAATAGCCTGGTTATGTAATAATTGTACTGTATAATATTTTAATAAGTAAAAGATTAGCTTGATTTATTTGAGTTCTGAATAAGCTGAAGTTTGCAATTCTGTTGTATACTACAGGAGCTGTGGCAATTCTTGCTATTGAGGGAGTGCAGCGTAGGTTTACAAGGTTAATTCCCGGGAAGGAGGGACTGTCGTATGCTGTGAGAATGGAGCGGCTTTAGAGGGATGAGAGGGGATCTTATTGAAACATATAAGATTATTAAGGGTTTGGACATTCTAGAGGCAGGAAACATGTTCCCGATGTTGGGGGAGTCCAGAACCAGGGGCCACAGGTTAAGAATAAGGGGTAAGTGATTTAGAACGGAGACGAGGAAACACCTTTCTCACAGAGAGTTGTGAGTCTGTGGAATTCTCGGCCTCGGAGGGCGGTGGAGGCCGATTCTCTGGATACTTTCAAGAGAGAGCTAGATAGGGCTCTTAAAGATAGCGGAGTCAGGGGATATGGGGAGAAGGCAGGAACAGGTTACTGATTGGGGATGATCAGCCACGGTGCTGGTTTGAAGGGCCGAATGGCCTACTCCTGCACCCATTGTCTATAATCAAGAAGCCTGCATACCAGGCTTTTCTATAACCATGTGACTACGTTTCCAAATACTATAAAATATGCTGTATGTCTTTGTTCATTAGAGTGGTGGCTCTAGAGAGTTAACATGTAACTCTCTATTGCATAGAGTCTGTTGCATACTTGACTGTGTATCCCTGACACTCTCGCCAGCTGATGATCAGTAAAGCATGAAGGTAGACAAAAATGCTGGAGAAACTCAGCAGGTGAGGCAGCATCCATGGAGCGAAGGAATAGGTGACGTTTCGGGTCGAGACCCTTCTTCAGACTGATGTGGGGATGGGGGTGGGGGGGGGGGGGGGTCCTTCCCGCATTTCTCCAGATTCTGGAGCATTTTTGTCTACCTGTGATTTTTCCAGCATCTGCAGTTCCTTCTTAAACATCAGTAAAGCTTGCGTTGGTTTATCTAACCCATTGTGTGTTGTCTGTCTTTAAGAAGTGAACCTTAACGCAATGAGGAAACATCTGGGACACATGACAATAAAACTCTCTTGACTCTTGAATTCTCGGCAATTCATTCATTCAACCTGTGAAGGGAAGCATTCCTGTGGGATTGGGATTGGGTTTGGAGGTGGTGTGTGGGGTGGGGGAGCCTGGAACAGAGAGGTTTCAAATTCGAGAGCGATCTCGGTTGGCAGTGCTTTCATACGGAGCGCAGGGTAATTCCCCGGCCAAGTACTTTTGATATTTGCAGTCGGCATGAACCACGGATGTCTGGTAAAGTGTGGAGACGTAAATAGACTTCAGGAGCAAACAGGCAGGCAGGTGCAAGAGGCAGGCGTAACTTGACACAGGAGTGAAGTGATGTATGCCAACAGGTACAGGGCTAAACTGGGAGCAGGAATAGAGAAAAGTAGTGGAACTAATTCAGAATATCAGAGACCCACTTGGGGTGGGAGATAGCAACCTTCACGTGGTCCTCCCTGTTTCGACGAATGCAATCAACCTGGTATGCACAATCAAATAGAACAAGTTATCCTACAACTTTAGGCTGTGCACGCCGTACGCAAGAAGAATGAGAGACCCACTTCACCCTGGCCACGTTTGAATCTCGCTGCTACCATCGGGAAAGTGGTACAGGAGCCTGAAAGCCAGGGCCTCGAAGAGCCAAGAGTGTTTTGCTGTCAGGAATGGGCGACTTTTCGGGTCAAGACCCTTCTTCAGTCTGAAGAAGGGTCTCGACCTGAAACTTCGCCCATTCCTTCTCTCCATAGATGCTGCCTCACCCGCTGAGTTACTCCAACATTTTTTGTCTACCTTCGATTTCACCAGCATCTGCAGTTCTTTCTCACACACGCGTTTTACTGTCATATGTCCCAAATGAAATGAAATTCCTATTTGCAGCAGCACAACAGAAATGTAAAGGCTGTGAGTATGTGTGCGCGCGCACACACACACACACACACAATCTGAACCTTTTTCTCTCTCTCTCTCTCGTTTATTATATAGTTTACAGTGTACTATGTTTACATATTCTGTTGTGCTGCTGCAAGTAATAATTTCAATGTTCTACCTAAGATAAAACACTCTTGTCTAAACATAGTACTCGGTACGCACCATAATAAAGAAAAATGTTCAGGGCGCATAAAAAAACCAAGGTTCAAGACTGGGACGGTCCCATCGTTTGAGAGACAGTTAGACAGGTACATGGATAGGACAGGTTTGGTGGGATATGGACCAAGAGCAGGCAGGTGGGACTAGTGTAGCTGGAACATTACAGATAATAGACAATAGGTGCAGGAGTAGGCCATTCGGCCTTCAAGCCAGCACCGCCATTCAATGTGATCATGGCTGATCGTCCCCAATCAGTACCCCGTTCCTGCCTTCTCCCCATATCCCATACTAGGAAAATGGACAAGGGAGAGCCAGTGGATGTAGTGTACCTGGACTTCCAGAAAGCATTTGATAAGGTCCCACATAGGAGATTAGTGGGCAAAATTAGGGCACATGGTATTGGGGGTAGAGTGCTGACATGGATAGAGAAGTGGTTGGCAGACAGGAAACAAAGAGTAGGGATTAACGGGTCCCTTTCAGAATGGGCAGGCAGTGACTAGTGGGGTACCGCAAGGCTCAGTGCTGGGACCGCAGCTATTTACAATATACATCAGTGATTTGGATGAAGGAATTCAAAGTAACATTAGCAAATTTGCAGATGACACAAAGCTGGGTGGCAGTGTGAACTGTGAGGAGGATGCTATGAGAATGCAGGGTGACTTAGACAGGTTGGGGGAGTGGGCAGATGCATGGCAGATGAAGTTTAATGCGGATAAATGTGATGTTATCCACTTTGGCAGCAAAAACAGGAAGGCAGATTACTATCTAAATGGCGTCAAGTTGGGAAAAGGGGAAGTACAACGGGATCTGGGGGTCCTTAGTACATCAGTCTATGAAAGTAAGCATGCAAGTACAGCAGGCAGTGAAGAAAGCGAATGGCATGTTGGCCTTTATAACAAGAGGAATCAAATATAGGAGCAAATAGGTCCTTCTGCAGTTGTACAGAGCCCGAGTGAGACCACACCGAGTATTGTGTGCAGTTTTGGTCCCCTAATTTGAGGAAAGACATTCTTGCTATTACATAGAAACATAGAAAATAGGTGCAGGAGTAGGCCATTCGGCCCTTCGAGCCTGCACCGCCATTCAATATGATCATGGCTGATCATCCAACTCAGTATCCTGTACCTGCTTTCTCTCCTTACCCCCTGATCCCTTTAGCCACAAGGGCCACATCTAACTCCCTCTTAAATATAGCCAATGAACTGGCCTCAACTACATTCTGTGGCAGAGAATTCCAGAGATTCATCAGTCTCTGTGTGAAAAACGTTTTTCTCATCTCAGTCCTAAAAGATTTCCCCTTTATCCTTAAACTGTGACCCCTTGTTCTGGACTCCCCCAACATCGGGAACAATCTTCCTGCATCTAGCCTGTCCAACCCCTTAAATTTTTTGTAAGTTTCTATAAGATCCCCCCTCAATCTTCTAAATTCCAGCGAGTACAAGCCGAGTCTATCCAGTCTTTCTTCATATGAAAGTCCTGACATCCAAGGAATCAGTCTGGTGAACCTTCTCTGTACTCCCTCTATGGCAAGAATGTCCTTTCTCAGATTAGGAGACCAAAACTGTGCGCAATACTCCAGGTGTGGTCTCACCAAGACCCTGTACAACTGCAGTAGAACCTCCCTGCTCCTATACTCAAATCCTTTTTGCTAACATACCATTCGCTTTCTTCACTGCCTGCTGCACCTGCATGCCCACTTTCAATGACTGGTGTACCATGACACCCAGGTCCCGTTGCATTCCTAATTGGCCACCATTCAGGTAATAGTCTACTTTCCTGTTTTTGCCACCAAAGTGGATAACCTCACATTTATCCACATTATACTGCATCTGCCATGCATTTGCCCACTCACCCAGCCAATCCAAGTCGTCTTGCAGCCTCCTAGCACCCTCCTCACAGCTAATACTGCCCCCCCAGCTTCGTGTCATCCGCAAACTTGGAGATGTTGCATTCAATTCCCTCGTCCAGATCATTAATATATATTGTAAATAGCTGAGGTCCCAGCACTGAGCCTTGCGGTACCCCACTAGTCACTGCCTGCCATTGTGAAAAGGACCCGTTTACTCCTACTCTTTGCTTCCTGTCTGCCAGCCAGTTCTCTATCCACATCAATACTGAACCCCCAATACCGTGTGCTTTAAGTTTGTATATTAATCTCTTATGTGGGACCTTGTCGAAAGCCTTCTGAAAGTCCAGATATAACACATCCACTGGTTCTCCCTTATCCACTCTACTAGTTACATCCTCAAAAAAGTCTATAAGATTCGTCAGACATGATTTACCTTTCGTAAATCCATGCTGACTTTGTGCAATGATTTCACCACTTTCCAAATGTGTTGCTATCCCATCTTTAATAACTGACCCTAGCAGTTTCCCCACTACCGATGTTAGAGTAACTGGTCTGTAATTCCCCGTTTTCTCTCTCCCTCCCTTTTTGAAAAGTGGGGTTACATTAGATACCCTCCAATCATCAGGAACTACTCCAGAATCTAAAGAGTTTTGAAAATTGTCACTATGCATCCACTATATCTGGGGCTACTTCCTTAAGTACTCTGGGATGCAGCCTATCTGGCCCTGGGGATTTATCGGCCTTTAACCCATTCAATTTACCTAACAGCACTTCCCGGCTAACCTGGATTTCCCTCAGTTCCTCCATCTCATTTGACCCCTGGTCCCCTGCTATTTCCGGCAGATTAATTAAGTCTTCCTTAGTGAAGACAGAACCAAAGTAGTTATTCAATTGTTCTGCCATGTCCTTGTTCCCCATGATCAGTTCACCTGTTTCTCACTGCAAGGGACCTACATTTGTTTTAACTAATCTTTTTCTCTTGACATATCTATAAAACTTTTGCAGTCAGTTTTTATGTTCCCTGCCAGTTTTCTTTCATAATCTATTTTCCCTTTCCTAATTAAACCCTTTGTCCTCCTCTGCTGGACTCTAAATTTCTCCCAGCCCTCTGCTTTTTCTGGCTAATTTGTATGCTTCATCTTTTGTTTTGACACTATCCCTGATTTCCCTTGTTATCCACGGATGCAATACCTTCCCTGATTTATTCTTTTGCCAAACTGGGATGAACAATTGTTGTAGTTCCATGCAGCCCTTAAATGCCTTCCATTGCATATCCACCGTCAACCCTTTAAGAATCAATTGCCAGTCTATCTTGGCCAATTCACGTCATACCCTCAAATTTACCTTTCTTTAAGTTCAGAACCCTTGTTTCTGAATTAATTATGTCACTCTCCATCCTAATGAAGAACTCAACCATATTATGGTCACTCTTGCCCAAGGGCCCACGCACAACAAGCCTGCTAACTAACCCTTCCTCATTACTCAATACCCAACCTAGAATAGCCTGCTCTCTCGTTGGTTCATCTACATGTTGGTTTAGAAAACTATCACACATACATTCCAAGAAATCCTCTTCCTCAGCACCCCTGCCAATTTGATTCACCCAATCTATATGTAGATTGAAGTCGCCCATTATAACTGTTTTACCTATGTTGCACGCATTTCTAATTTCCTGTTTGATGCCATCCCCAACTCTACAACTGTTAGGTGGCCTGTACACAACTCCCACTAGCGTTTTCTGCCCCTTAGTGTTTCGCAGCTCTACATATATTGAGGGAGTGCAGCGTCGGTTTACAAGGTTAATTCCCGGGATGGCGGGACTGTTCATATGCTGAGAGAATGGAGCGGCTGGGCTTGTATACTCTGGAGTTTAGAAGGATGAGAGGGCCTCAGAGGGCGGTGGGGGCAGGTTCTCTGGATGCTTTCAAGAGAGAGCTAGATAGGGCTCTTAAAAATAGCAGAGTCAGGGGATATGGGGAGAAGGCAGGAGCGGGGTACTGATTGGGGATGATCAGCCATGATCACATTGAATGGCGGTGCTGGTTCGAAGGGTCGAATGGCCTACTCCTGCCACTATTGTCTATAGACAAAAAGCTGGAGTAACTCAGCAGGACAGGCAGCATCTCTGGACAGAAGGAATGAGTGACGTTTCGGGTCGAGACCCTTCTTCAGACTAAGAATCAGGAGAGAGGAGACAGAAATAAAGAATGTTTCATATGGTTATTAGTGTTGATTATTGCATATTATTGACGATTATAAATGTGTGTTATCGTGGCTATGGACCCGTTATGCTGCAGCATAAGGCATATTGTTCTGCTGCAGGTACATGTGACAACCAAACACTCTCGACTGTAGAGACAGCTATTTAACAACAATTATCACATCCGTGCGTTTAGGAAAGCCAAAATTAAACTGAAAACTGTTACAAATCTCCATGCAGCCCCAGCTGGAGTATGTGGGGTAGAAAGGGACATCACACTCTTTGCAAGATGAAGCATTTGGGACCGGCGCAGCGGTAGAGTTGCTGCCTCACAGCGCCGGGTTCCGGGTTCCATCCTAACTTTGGTTGCTGTCTGTACGGAGTTTGTACGTTCTCCCTGTGACCGCGTAGGTTTTATTCCGGTTACCTCCGAAAATCCAAAGAACTGCAGGTTTGTAGGTTAATTGGCTTGGATAAAATTGTAAATAGTCCCTAATGTGGAGGATGGTGCTAGTATACAGGGTGATCGCTGGGCAGTGTTCGGTGAGCCAAAGCGAGAGAGGTCAATTCGTCCCTTCCCACCCAAACCACTCCCTCCCCTGGTACTTTCCCTTGCAACCGCAGGAAATGCTACCACTTGTCGCTTTACCTCCCCCCTTGACTCCATCCAAGGACCCAAGCAGTCTTTCCAGGTGCGGCAGAGGTTCAGCTGCACCTCCTCCAACCTCATCTATTGCATCCGCTGCTCTAGGTGTCAACTGCTCTACATCGGTGAGACCAAGCGTAGGCTCGGCGATCGCTTCGCCCAACACTTCCGCTCGGTTCACAATAACCACCTGATCTCCCGGTGGCTCAGCGCTTCAACTCCCCTCCCATTCCGAATCCGACCTTTCTGTCCTGGGCCTCCTCCATGGCCAGAGTGAGTCCCACCACAAATTGGAGCAGAACCTCATATTTCGCTTGGGGAGTTTACACCCCAGCGGTATGAACATTGACTTCTCCAGTATCAGGTAGTCCCTGCTTTCTCCCTCCTTCCCTCCCCTTCCCAGTTCTCCCACAGCCCACTGTCTCCGCCTCTTCCTTTCTCCCTCCCGCCCCCCCACATCAGTCTGAAGAAGGGTCTCGACCCGAATCGTGAACTATTCCTTCGCTCCATAGGTGCTGCCTCACCCGCTGAGTTTTCTCCAGCATTTTTGTCTACCTTCGGTGAGCCGAAGGGCCAGTAAAGAAATGTACTGAAATGATCAGAGGACAGAGAGATTATAGACAGAGACCAGAGACTGTGTGGTCACTCACACAGGAGGAAGATAATTTGACTGAAAAGGGAAGTCTAGTCATACCGACTTCTCAAAGCACATGTCAAAAGGCAGTGATTTATTATTGTCACAGGAACAGACAGTCATAGAGTGATACAGCGTGGAAACAGGCCCTTCGGCCCAAACTCACCCTCACCGGCTACACTAGTCCCACCTGCCTGCACTTGGTCCATAACCCTCCAAACCTATCCTATCCATGTACCTGTCCAACTTTCATAAACGTTGGGATAGTCCCAGCCTCAACTACCTCCTCCGGCAGCTCGTTCCATACACCCAGCACCCTTTGTGTGAAAAAGTTACCCTCAGGTTCCTATTAAATCTTTTCCCTTCACCTTGAACCTATGTCCTCTGGTCCTCAATTCCCATACTCTGGGTAAAAGACTGTGCATCTACCCGATCTATTCCTCTTCTGATTTTGTACACCTCCTAAGATCTCCCCTCATCCTCCTGCGCTCCATGGAATAGAGTGCTACGCTCCATGGAATAGAGGACTTTTGCGTGCTATCCAGCAAAATCTGTACACACAGTATACGAGCACACACAGAAAGGAACTGCAGATGCTGGTTTATACTGGAGATGACACAAAGTGCTGGAGTAACTCAGTGGGTCAGGCAGCATCTCTGGATGACCAGAAAAAGGATGGGTGACGTTCGGGTCGGGACCCTTCCTCGGACAAGTCTGAAATGTCACCTATCCTTCTTCTCCAGAGATGCTGCCTGATCTGCTGAGTTACTCCAGCATTTTGTGCCTATCTTCTGTACATGAGGCAGTGCAGAAGAGAAGAGATTAGGATGAGTGTCAGGGGTTATGGGGAGAAGGCAGGAGAATGGGGTTAGGATGTTGAGATGGATCAGCATGGTTGAATGGTGTAGACTTGGCGTGGATCCGGAACTCTTGAGTTGGGGGCAGAGTGGAACAAAGGTGAGACCTCTGCTGAGGACAGACTGTTTTGTATCTGAAAGGAGGAGATCGGGGAGGGGGGATGAAGAAGACACTTTTTTCTGGGGGGGGGCTGGGGGTGAAGGGTCTCGAGCCAAAACATCACCCATTCCTTCTCTCCAGAGATGTTGCCTGTCCTGCTCAGTTACTCTAGCATTTTGTGTCTACCTTAGTCTGAATCTGGTGATACGCACTTTCAAGTTTTTAATACTCGTCTGCCCATTGAGAAACATCCTATAGCTGGGTGTTTAAGAAGGAACTGCAGATGCTGGAAAAATTGAAGGTAGACAAAAATGCTGGAGAAACTCAGCGGGTGCGGCAGCATCTATGGAGCGAAGGAATAGGAGACGTTTCGGGTCGAAACGTCATCTTTTCCTTCGCTCCGATAGCTGGGTGATCAGGTCCACGTATAGTACTCCAAGTTTAGTTTAGTTTAATTTAGGTCATTATTGTCACGTATACTGAGATACAGTGAAACCTTTTTGTTTGCGTCTTATCCAGTAAAAAAAAAACATGAAACCTCAGACACCCCTTGCTATCTCTCTCCATCCCCTTCCCAGTTCTCCCACTAGAGACCCAGGGACCGTTGCAGGAGGAGGAGCGGCGTCCGGGTAGGGAGTAGTTAAACAGCGCGGGGCTTTACTTTCCAGAGGCCCAGGGACCGTTGCAGGAGGAGGAACCAAAAACTGCAACGTTCCATTCACGTTTCATTCACAGAGGAGCCGCCATCTTGGAGGAACGGCTGCTAAACAGCAGCCGTCCGTCAAATTCACTTTTTTCTTTAGTTTTCGCTTTTTTTATTTCTTTGTTTGTTTGGGGGATTTTGACTTTTAATGTGGGGGGTAAGGGGGAAACTATTTCTGGGTCCCTACCTGGTCGGTGAGGCAGCTTTTTCTCCAGGCTGCCTCGTCGACCCGTCCTCGTGGCCTACCAGCGGGCATGGAGCGCCGTTTCCTGACGGGGGCCGCCCAGCACCTCCAGCTTCGGTCGGCGGCACAGCGCTGGAGCGCTATCGTGGAGCGGAGCGGGCGATGCCTTGCCTGGGTCGCCGCGCTGGATCGACGCGCTGGAGCTCCGGTATGCGTTGACCGCCGAGATCAACACCTCCGGGCTGCGGGACTGCGGAGCGACCAGCCGCGGGCGGCGGCGCCGACTCCAACATCGGGAGCCTTGTGGCTCCAAATCAGCGCGGCCCTGTCGGCTCCAGGTGCCATCGACTCCGCTGGGAAACCGGCCGTTCCAGCCGCTGCGAGGACTCTCCCGACGGCCAGGAACATCGGGCCTCCGTAGAGGCAACTGTGGCGGCCTCGATGGGCCTGACTCTGGGGAGAACTGGGTTGGGGACTGGACATTGTGCCTTCCCCCACAGTGGTGGTCATTGTGGGGGGATGATTTTTGTGTGCTATGCCTGTTAGTCTGTGTGCAAGATGGCGGTCAGAGGGGAGAGTGGACGCTGGTGCGAATTGGTCGCCGCTGCTCTCTCCTCAAATTGTGTTTCTTATTTTCTTTTTGTGCTTTTGAAATTGAATTCTGTCCTTGATTTGTGTACTGTGGTGTTTTTATATTTAATTTTTTCCGATTATGTGTTTTGTATTTTTGTGATTCTATGCCTTGTAAGGTGTCCTTGGGTTTAGAAAGGCGGCAGTAAATAAAATGAATTATTATTATTATTATATAAGTGAGGAAGCCGCTGATTGGTGGAAGAGGACTAAGAGGAAGCAGCTGATTGGGAGTCAGATCCCTGCTGATTTCCCCCACCAGTTTGTATTGTATCCAGGGTAAGGCTTTGTATTGTATCCAGGGTAAGGGGGAGAATGAGGGCCAGGGCAGTTTACTGTTCTGGATGTCAGATGTGGGAGGTCATGGAGTCTGATACCCCTCCAGACGTCCACATCTGTGCCAGGTGCGTCGAGATGGGGTTCCTAAGGGACCGTGTTAGGAACCTGGCGCAGCAGCTCGATGACCTCTGTCTGATCAGGGAGAGTGAGGAGGTCATAGAAAGGAGTTATAGGGAGGTGGCCACTCCATGACCACAGGAGGCAGACAAGTGGGTCACGGTAAGGAAGGGCAAGGGGCAGAGGCAGGGACTAGTGAGTACCCCGGTGGCTGTACACCTTGAAAATAAGTACTCCTGTTTGAGTACTGTTGGGGGGACAGCTTTCCTGGGGGTAGCGACAGCGGCCGGGCCCTATTGCTCAGAAGGGTAGGGAAAAGAAGAGGAGGGCAATAGTAATAGGGGACTCTATGGTTAGGGGGTCGAATAGGCGATGTGTCTGAACGCGTCCAAGGTATCCTGAAATCGGAGGAGAGGAGCCTGAGGTTGTGGTACATATAGGTACCAATGACATAGGCAGAAAAAGAGAAGAGGTCCTGAAAGGAGAATTTAGGGAGTTGGGAGGAGAATTGAGGAGAAGGACCGCAAAGGTAACAATCTCAGGATTACTACCTGTGCCACGCGACAGTGAGAGTAGGAATGGAATGAGGTGGAGGATAAATGCGTGGCTGAGGAACTGGTGCAGTGGGCAGGGATTCAAATTTCTGGATCATTGGGACCTCTTTTGGGGAAGGTGCGACCTGTACAGAAATGACGGGTTGCACTTGAACCCGAGGGGGACCAATATCCTGGCGGGGAGATTTGCAAAGGCTACTGGGGAGACTTTAAACTAGAACGGTTGGGGGGAGGGACTCAAATAGAGAAAGCTAGTAGAAAATGTGGAGGCAGGAGGCAGAGAAGAGAAGCACTCGGACCCAAAATGTAGGGGAGAAAGAAGAAAAAGATAATAAACAGAGAATAAGTGGTGGTGGGTTTCTTAAATGTGTATATTTTAATGCTAGGAGCATTGTAAGAAAGGTAGATGAGCTTAAAGCCTGGATTGACACCTGGAAGTATGATGTTGTGGCGATCAGTGAAACATGGTTGCAGGAGGCTGTGATTGGAAACTAAATATTCCAGGATTTCGTTGCTTCAGGGGTGATAGAATTGGAGGGGCAAGAGGTGGGGGTGTTGCATTGCTTGTCAAGGAAGATATTACAGCAGTGCTTTGGCAGGATAGATTAGAGGGCTCGTTTAGGGAGGCTATTTGGGTGGAGCTGAGAAATGGGAAAGGTGTAGCAACACTTATAGGGGTGTATTATAGACCGCCAAATGGGGAGCGAGAATTGGAAGAGCAAATATGTAAGGAGATAGCAGATATTAGTAGTAAGCACAAGGTAGTGATTGTGGGAGATTTCAATTTTCCACACATAGAGTGGGAAACACATTCTATAAAAGGGCTGGATGGTTTGGAGTTTGTAAAATGTGTGCAGGATAGTTTTTTGCAGCAATACATAGAGGTACCTACTAGAGAAGGGCAGTGCTGGACCTCCTGTTAGGAAATGAGACGGGGCAGGTGGCGGAGGTATGCGTTGGGGAGCACTTCGGGTCCAGTGATCACAATACCATTAGTTTCAATATAATTATGGAGAGGGTCAGAACTGACCTAGGGTTGAGATTTTTGATTGGAGAAAGGCTAACTTTGAGGAGATGCGAAAGGATTTAAAAGGAGTGAATTGGGACATGTTGTTTTATGGGAAGGATGTAGAAGAGAAATGGAGGACATTTAAAGGTGAAATTTCAAGAGTACAGAATCTTTATGTCCCTGTTCGGTTGAAAGGAAATAGTAAAAATTGGAAAGAGCCATGGTTTCATGGGAATTGGACACGGTTCGGAAAAAGAGATCTACAATCATTATAGGCAGCATGGAGTACATGAGGTGCTTGAGGAGTATAAAGAATGTAAAAAGAATATTAAGAAAGAAATTAGAAAAGCTAAAAGAAGATATGAGGTTGCTTTGGCAACTAAGGTGAAAGTAAATCCAAAGGGTTTCTACAGCTATATTAATAGCAAAAGGATAACAAGGAATACAATTGGTCCATTAGAGAGTCAGAGTGGACAGCTATCTGCAGAGCCAAAGAGATGGGGGAGATATTGAACAATTTTTCTTCGGTATTCACGAAGGAGAAGGATATGGAATTATGTGAGGTAAGGGAAACGAGCAGAGTAGCAATGGAAACTGTGAGATTCAAAGAAGAGGAGGTGCGGACACTTTGAAAAATATGAAAACGGATAAGTCTCCAGGTCCTGACAGGATATTCCCTAGGACATTGAGGGAAGTTAGTGTAGAAATAGCAGGGGCTATGACAGAAATATTTCAAATGTCATTAGAAACGGGAATAGTGCCGGAGGATTGGCGTACTGCGCATGTTGTTCCGTTGTTTAAAAAGGGTTCGAAGAGTAAACCTAGCAATTATAGACCCTGTTAGTTTGACGTCAGTGGTGGGCAATTAATGGAAAGGATACTGAGATAATATATATAAGCATCTGGATAAGCAGGGTCTGATTAGGAACAGTCACATGGATTTGTGCCTGGAAGGTCATGTTTGACTAATCTTCTTGAATTTTTCGAAGAGGTTACTAGGGAAATTGATGAGGGTAAAGCAGTGGATGTTGTCTATATGGACTTCAGTAAGGCCTTTGACAAGGTTCCTCATGGAAGGTTGGTTAAGAAGATTCAATTGTTGGGTATTAATGGTGGAGTAGCAAGATGGATTCAACAGTGGCTGAATGGGAGATGCCAGAGAGTAATGGTGGATGGCTGTTTGTCAGGTTGGAGGCCGGTGACTAGTGGGGTGCCTCAGGGGTCTGTGTTTGGGTCCACTGTTGTTTGTCATGTACATCAATGATCTGGATGATGGTGTGGAAAATTGGATTAGTAAGTATGCAGATGATACTAAGATAGGTGGTGTTGTGGATAATGAAATAGATTTTCAAAGTCTACAGAGAGATTTAGGCCATTTGGAAGAGTGGGCTGAAAGATGGCAGATGGAGTTTAATGCTGATAAATGTGAAGTGCTACATCTCGGCAGGACAAATCAAAATAGGACGTACATGGTAAATGGTAGCGAATTGAGGAATGCAGTTGAACAGAGGGATCTAGGAATAACTGTGCATAGTTCCCTGAAGGTGGAATCTCATGTAGATAGGGTGTAAAGAAAGCTTTTGGTGTGCTGGCCTTTATAAATCAGAGCATTGAATATAGAAGTTGGAATGTAATGTTAAAATTGTACAAGGCATTGGTGAGGCCAATTCTGGAGTATGGAGTACAATTTTGGTCGCCTAATTATAGGAAGGATGTCAACAAAATAGAGAGCATACAGAGGAGATTTACTAGAATGTTGCCTGGGTTTCAGCAACTAAGTTACAGAGAAAAGTTGAACAAGTTAGGTCTTTATTCTTTGGAGCACAGAAGGTTAAGAGGGGACTTGATAGAGGTCTTTAAAATTATGAGCGGGTTAAACAGAGTGGACGTGGATAAGCTTTTCCCATTGAGAGTAGGGAAGATTCAAACAAGTGGACATGACTTGAGAATTAAGGGACAGAAGTTTAGGGGTAACATTAGGGGGAACTTATTTACTCAGAGAGTGGTAGCTGTGTGGAATGAGCTTCCAGTGGAAGTGGTGGAGGCAGGTTCGATTTTATCCTTTAAAAATAGATTGGATGGGTATATGGACGGAAGGAATGGAGGGTTATGGTCTGAGTGCAGGTAGATGGGACTAGGGGAAGTAATTTTTTTAAAAAGAAGAAAAAAAAGTGTTCGGCACGGACTTGAAGGGCCGAGATGGCCTGTTTCCGTGCTGTAATGGTTATATAGTCTTACTGTCTCCGACTACATTCTATCTCTGTCCCGCCCCCTCCCCTGACATCAGTCTGAAGAAGGGTCTCGACCCGAAACGTCACCCATTCCTCCTCTCCAGAGATGCTGCCTGTCTCGCTGACTTACTCCAGCAATTTGTGTCTAACTTCGGTTTAAACGAGCATCTAGTTCTTTCTTTTAAAAGCTCAGATACACGATGATTAATGTTAGCCAACAAAGGCCAGTCATTTTGTCAGCAAATCTGTACAAGGGGCAGCTGATCAGAGATAAGATCAACTCAATTTACAGCAAGACAACGGGCTTGGATTAACGGAGAACACTACAGCACAGGAAGAGGCCCTTCGGCCCAAGTCTGTGCCGAACGTGATGACAAGACCAACTCTTATCCAGCTGCAGGTAGACAAAAAATGCTGTTCCTTCGCTCTATAGATGCTGCCTCACCGTTGAGTTTCTCCAGTATTTTGTCTACCTTCAATTTTTCCAACATCTGCAGTTCTTTCTTAAACCTATATAGCTGCACATAATCCATATCCTTCTATTCCCTGCATATCCATGTGTCTATCTTAAACACCACCATTGCATCTGCCGCCATCATCACAGAGGATGGTCGGTATATCAAACTAGCCGCCAGGGGAAGTAGTCGAGTTAGAACCTATAACAACATTTAAAAGACATTTGAACAGGTACATAGAGGAAAGGTTCAGAGGAACATCTTGGTTGGCATGGGCAAGTTGGGCCGAAGGGCCTGTTTCCATGCTGTATGACTCTCACTTTAAGCACTGGGGTAACAATAGGTGCAGGAGTAGGCCATTCGGCACTTCAATGTGATCATGGCTGGTCATCCCCAATCAGTAACCCGTTCCTGCCTTCTCCCCATATCCCATGACTCCGCAATCTTTAAGAACTCTATCTAGCTCTCTCTTGAAAGTATCCAGGAGAACCGGCCTCCCACCGCCTCTGAGGCAGAGAATTGCACAGACTCACAACTTCTGGGTGAAAAAGTGTTTTCCTCATGTCCGTTCTAAATGGCTTAGCCCTTGGTTCTGGACTCGCCCAACATTGGGAACATGTTTCCTGCCTTTAGCATGTCCAAACCCTTAATAATCTTATATGTTTCAATAAAACAGTCTCTTCCCCCCCCCCCCCCTCTCTCTCTCAGGGACTCAGACCTCTGGAGAACATGGATAGGTGATGTTTCGGATTAACAATCTTCTTTTGCCCCAAAACATCTCAGTGATGCTACCTGACCCACTGAGTTACTCCAGCACTTTGCTTTTTTCTGTAAACCCTGCATCTGCAGTTCCACGTGTCGCACCAATAGTCTGTTTTTACTCAACATTTCAGCTTCTGCAGTCTCTTGTCTCCGATCATTTACACAAAATCAAATAGTTCAGTAAAATATTCTAAATAACAAGATAATATGATAGAACAGGGCCACATAAAGAGAAATTGTGCAGACAACTTAACATTCAGGAGATAGTAGACACAAAAAGCTGGAGTAACTCAGCGGGACAGGCAGCACCTCTAGATAGAAAGAATGGGTGACTTTTCTAGTCAAGACCCTTCTTCAGACTGAATCAGGGGAGAGGGAGATACAGAGGAAGCATCTGCAGTTCCTTCCTATAACATTCAGGAGACATTTCTGAGGAGACTTTGAGGGGGGGAGATAGGGGGTGAAGAGAGGGGGGAGGAGAGAGGGGGGGGAAGAGAGTGGGAGGGAAGAGAGGGTGGAAGAGAGGGGGGTGAAGAGTGGGGTGAAGAGAGGGGGGGGTGAAGAGGGGGGAAGAGAGGGGGGTGAAGAGAGGGGGGGGGTGAAGAGAGGGGGGGGTGAAGGGGGGTGAAGGGGGGGTGAAGAGAGGGGGGAAGAGAGGGGGGGTGAAGAGAGGGGGGGTGAAGAGAGGGGGGGAAGAGAGGGGGGGTGAAGAGACAGGGGGGTGAAGAGAGGGGGGTGAAGAGAGGGGGGGGAAGAGAGGGGGGGAAGAGAGGGGAAGAGGGGGAGGGAAGAGAGGGGGGTGAAGAGAGGGGGGGTGAAGAGGGGGGGAAGAGAGGGGGGTGAAGAGAGGGGGTGAAGAGAGGGGGGGGAAGAGAGGGGGGGGAAGAGAGGGGGGGGAAGAGAGGGGGGGGAAGAGAGGGGGGTGAAGAGAGGGGGTGAAGAGAGGGGGGGGAAGAGAGGGGGGGGAAGAGAGGGGGTGAAGAGAGGGGGGGAAGAGAGGGGGGGGAAGAGAGGGGGGGGAAGAGAGGGGGTGAAGAGAGGGGGGGAAGAGAGGGGGTGAAGAGAGGGGGGGTGAAGAGACGGGGGGGTGAAGAGAGGGGGGGAAGAGGGGGAGGGAAGAGAGGGGGGGGAAGAGAGGGGTGAAGAGAGGGGGGGGAAGAGAGGGGGGGGAGAGAGGGGGTGAAGAGAGGGGGGGGAAGAGAGGGGGTGAAGAGAGGGGGTGAAGAGAGGGGGAGGAAGAGAGGGGGTGAAGAGAGGGGGGGGAAGAGAGGGGGGGGAAGAGAGGGGGTGAAGAGAGGGGGGGGAAGAGAGGGGGTGAAGAGAGGGGGTGAAGAGAGGGGGGGGAAGAGAGGGGAGGGAGAGAGGGGGTGAAGAGAGGGGGGGGAAGAGAGGGGGTGAAGAGAGGGGGTGAAGAGAGGGGGGGGAAGAGAGGGGGGGGAAGAGAGGGGGGGGAAGAGAGGGGTGAAGAGAGGGGGTGAAGAGAGGGGGGGGAAGAGAGGGGGTGAAGAGAAGGGGTGAAGAGAGGGGGGGGAAGAGAGGGGGTGAAGAGAGGGGGAGGTGAAGGGAAAGGCCTGAGGCCTGGACGACGACCCCCACTACCCACAGTCACGGCCCCTCCCCTCACTCCCCGGCCTGTCTCCCGCGGGGCCCTCGGCCTGTCCTGTCCTGTCCTGTCCCCGGTACCTGCTCGCCGCCGTCGGCCTCGCTGCTGTAGCAACAGCCCATGGCGGAGACGCGCGGCGGCCGCGGCCTCTTCCCAGCGTCACCTGACCCGCCCGGAAACCAAAGCCTCACATCCGTTCCCGTCCCGGCCCCGCCTCCCCGCGGCCGCCAATCACACGCAGCTCCCGCCCACCCGCTGACGTCATTGCCGCCGCCCCCAGGCATGTCAATCAGGGCGCTGGAACGCCCCCTCCCCGCCCAGTACATTACGTCATTTCGTCCGACGTCATACCGTGATTCCGCCAACCCGCCCTGTCTGACGTCTTGTTAAAGAAGGAACTGCAGATGCTGGAAAATCGAAGGTACACAAAAAAATGCTGGAGAAACTCAGCGGGTGCAGCAGCATCTATGGAGCAGCATCTATGGAGCTCCATAGATGCTGCTGCACCCGCTGAGTTTCTCCAGCATTTTTGTGTACCTGTTTGACGTCTTTAAGTTAATCCCGCCTCCCGATCTGACGTCAGGACGTAATTCCCCCCCCCCCCCCCCCCCCGCCTGCCTGCCTGCCATTCACCCTCCAGCCCCGCCCTGTGCCGTCGTGTCGTTCCGACCTCCTGCACTCTGACGTCATGACGCCGTGCCGTAATTCCCGCCTCCTGCACTCTGACGTCATGACGCCGTGCCGTCACTCCCGCCTCCCCGTCCAGCTGACGTCATGACGTCGTGCCGTCACTCCCGCCTCCCCGTCCAGCTGACGTCATGACGTCGTGCCGTCATTCCCGCCTCCTGCACTCTGACGTCATGACGCCGTGCCGTCACTCCCGCCTCCCCGTCCAGCTGACGTCATGACGTCGTGCCGTCATTCCCGCCTCCTGCACTCTGACGTCATGACGCCGTGCCGTCACTCCCGCCTCCCCGTCCAGCTGACGTCATGACGTCGTGCCTCGTCCCGCCCCGCCCCCCCGCCAGGTGACCATTGTTCACCTGTTGCAGGTTGGAACCAAATGGAACTGCAGATGCTGCTGGGTCCCAAACCGAAGACAGACACAAAAGTGCTGGAGTAACTCAACCGGGACAGGCAGCATCTGTGGGGAGAAGGAATGGGTGACGTTTCGGGGTCAGTCTGGAGAAGGGTCTCAACCCAAAACGTCACCCATTCCTTCTCTCCAGAGATGCTGCCAGTCCCGGGCTGAGTTACTCCAGCACTTTGTGTCCAGTTTAGTTTATTGCCACGTGTACCCAGCTTTTATTGCGAGCTATCCAGTCAGCAGAACGACAATACATGATTACAATCTGATTTTATTTTATTTTATTTCTTGTCATTTGAACCTCAAAGAGGCTCAAACGAAACTCCGTTTCCACAGCCATACAAACAAAACAATTCCTACACGACACACAAACAATTCAATCTACAGAAAAACATCCATCACAGTGAATCTCCTCCTCACTGTGATGGAAGGCAAAGTCTTTTCTCTCCCCTGCACCATCCTTCTCCCGATGTTGAAGCCCCAGGCGGGCAATGTTAAGTCCCACGGCCGTTGAGGCTGCGCCGGGCGATGTACGGCCCCGCTCCGGGTCGTTCCAACCAAGAAACCAAGAACCAAGAACCCCGCGACACGGGCGGGAGAAGTTGCGTTGCGGGAGCTCCGGAAAGCGGTCTCTCACCCGGACCCGCGAGCTCCCGATGTCCCAGTCCACGGGTCTGCAGCTGGAGCTGGAGCTCCGGAGTCGGGCCGCAGCAGCGAGCCACCACCACTCCTCACGCTCCGAGGCCGGCCAGCCCCACGATGGTAAGTCCACAGCTCCACAGGCTCCGCGACTGTAGCCCGCAGGTCGTCCCGGTCGGAGGCCGTTCCACGGAGCTAGGTCCCAACGACAGGGAAGAGATTTTTTTAAGTTTCCCCCTCCCCCCACATATACACAATTCAAAACAATATTTAAAAAAACACAAACAACTACATTTAACTAGACAAAAACAAAAAAAGACAGACGGACTGCAGCCGCCGCCACTTCCTGACCGGCTGGATGTAGGAAACATGTTCCCCATGTTGGGGGAGTCCAGAACCAGGGGTCACAGTTTAACAATAAGGGGTCGACCATTTAGAACGGAGATGAGGAAAAACACTTTTCCACCCAGAGAGTTGTGAATCTGTGGAATTCTCTGCCACAGAAGGCAGTGGAGGCCAATTCACTGGATGGTTTCAAGAGAGAGTAAGATTTAGCTCTTAGGGCTAACGGAGTCAGGGGATATGGGGAGAAGGCAGGAACGGGGTACTGATTGGGGATGTTCAGCCATGATCACATTGAATGGCGGTGCTGGCTCGAAGGGCCGAATGGCCTACTCCTGCACCTATTTTCCTATGTTTCTATCTCTCCCTCCCCCCCCCTCCCTTCATATATAATGCTCCAGGTTCGGGGTAGGGTTAGAGGCAAGATTAGGAGCAGGGGACTGGGATGGGGATGGGGCATTGGACAGGTTTTGGGGAAGGAGCTGGGAAAGGGGGCTGGTGTAGGGGCAGGTGGCTGGGTTAGGGACAGGGACATTGGTCTGGGTTAGGGTTAGGAGCTGGGTTAGGGTTAGAGGCTGGTTTAGGGGCAGGGTTGGGATTCAGGGCTGGGTTAGGGGTTAAGGGCTGGGTTAGGGTTAGGGGCTGGGTTAGGGGCTGGGTTAGGGGCTGGGTTAAGGGTTAGGGGCTGGGTTAGGGTTAGGGTTAGGGGCTGGGTTAGGGTTAGGGGCTGGGTTAGGGTTAGGGGCTGAGTCATTGGGCTGGGTTAGGGCAGGGTTAAGGGTTAGGGGCAGGGTTAGTGTTAGGGGCTGGGT
>JAXLNO010000757.1:231333-286271 GCA_038087875.1 Malacoraja senta | reverse complement strand
TATCTAACTCCTCTCTTAAATCCATCCAGTGACTTGGCCTCCACTGCCCTCTGTGGCAGGGAATTCCACAAATTCACAACTCTCTGGGCGAAAACGTTTTTTCTCACCTCAGTCTTAAATGACCTCCCCTTTATTCTAAGACTGTGGCCCCTGGTTCTGGACTCGCCCAACATTGGGAACATTTTTCCTGCATCTAGCTTGTCCAGTCCTTTTATAATTTTATATGTTTCTATAAGATCCCCCTCATCCTTCTAAACTCCAGTGAATACAAGCCTAGTCTTTTCAATCTTTCCTCATATGACAGTCCCGCCATCCCAGGGATCAATCTCGTGAACCTACGCTGCACTCCCTCAATCACAAGGATGTCCTTCCTCAAATTAGGAGACCAAAACTGTACACAATACTCCAGATGTGGTCTCACCAGAGCCCTATACAGCTGCAGAAGAACCTCTTTACTCCTATACTGGTTGTGTGTTGTATAGCCGTTACACCTGTTGAGCCTACCTGTTGAGCCTCTTGCAGGATGTGACCAATGCTTTGTTGAGGTGTGGGAGGGTGGTGGCTCCGGCCTTAACAGCCTCCAGGTCCAAAGGATAGCTGGCCTTCAGGTACTCGTGCGACATGGTGGTCATTCCGTTGGCGGCACTGTACGGAGAGGAGCAAGAGAACAGGTTCAGGAGGGGGGAACGCAGGCTAGCCGGGATAGTCCCACCAGAGGGGCCGGAGAGAAGACCCCCGAGAACACGCCCGCAAGGTCCAGCCCCGCAGACCGGGAACCCACCCGGGAGGCCCGGCACGCCCGCGATGGACCGAGGAAGGAGAACCTGCCCGGCACGTCGCTGGAGTCCGGGAATTCATCCGCTGCGGTCCGTGGAGCGATGCCGCAGACCCTGGGCCCGCACGGATCGTCCAGCACGCCCGCTGCAGAGGGGCCACGGAGGGAGCGGCGCCCGGTCCAGCCCAGCCGCAGGCAGCTGCCGTGTCTCCAGCGGCCCACTCCCCCGTCCAGGCCGTTCACTCCCTCCTGGCCCCCCGCCCGCTAGACTCATCCTCCGCGGATCGAGGTCCATGGACCTCCCACCCAGTGCGGAAGGAGTCGGACGGAGGGGCGGCGAGCGGACCGGCTGCGGGACTGAGTGGACGGCCTGGACATGGGGAGTGGCCGCTGGAGGCCCTGTAGCAGCCTGGGCCTTGGCTGGAACGGGCGCAGCTCCATGAGGCCGACCACGTGGACCGCACGCGGCCGACAGCGGTGGCAGAGGACACGCTCGGCCGACCCTGCAACGTTGCCAGGACAACGGGCCTCCACGGCCAGGTCAAGATCCCTGCACTTACAACAACTGGGACTTGGAAATGGTCCCTAAACTGGCGACTCTATCTACTGTCTCAGTGAACTACTGCTATACACTTGTACCGTATCCGAGATGCTGATCTAAGATGTATCTAAGTGCTTATGTATAGTTTAAGAAAGAACTGCAGATGCTGGAAAAATCAAAGGTAGACAAAAATGCTGGAGAAACTCAGCGGGTGAGGCAGCATCTATGGAGTGAAGGAATAGGTGACGTTTCGGGTCGAGACCCTTCGGGGCTCGACCCGAAACGTCACCTATTCCTTCGCTCCGTAGATGCTGCTTATGTATTGTGATATTTGTACTGAACTGTATACAAAAATAAATGTCACTGTAACTCAGTACATATGACAATCAAGTACAGTACCATGCCATAGGAATCCACTATTAATTCTGTAGTGGAGAAGCAGAAGTGGTTGAGAGTTTCAGGTTCCTTGGCATTAATATCAGCAATGATCTGTCCTGCACCAACTACATCCTGATGAGACTGAGGAGATTCAGCATGTCGCCAGTGACTCTTACAAATTCAACAGACACACCACAGATAGACACAAAATGCTGGAGTAACTCAGCGGGACAGGCAGCGTCTCTGGAGAGAAGGATTGGGTCGAGACCCTTCTTCAGACTGTCCCGCAGAGTTACTCCAGCATTTTGTGTCTACCTTCGGATTTAAACCAGCACCTGCGGTTCTTTCCTGTGCATTTTGTCCGAGGCAACACTGTCGGGTTGCATCACAGCTTGGTTTGGGAACAGCTCTGCCCAAGACCACAAGAAATTGCAGAAGGTTGTGGATGTAGCCCAGTCCATCATACAGACCACACTCCCCACCATCTACTCCAACCACACTTCATGCTGCCTCTGGAAAGCAGGCAACATAAAGTCTGAAGAAGGGTTTCGGCCCGAAAAGTTGCCTATTTCCTTCGCTCCATGGATGCTGCTGCACCCGCAGAGTTTCTCCAGCATTTTTGTGTACCAACATAAAGACATGTCCCACCCCGGTCATTCCGCCTTCTAACTTCCAGCAGAAGGTACAGAATGATCCTTCCATAAGTCAGGGTACTGTCCGATTCACCTCTACCCCATTGTGGACATTGGACTTTGTCTCTGGAACTGATGCGCTACAATGCTGAGAACTATATTCTGAACTCTGTATCTTCCCCTTTGCTCTACCTATTGTAATTGAGTTTGACTTGATTGTATTTATATCTGGTATCTGATTCTCTGCCTCAGAGGGCGGTGGAGGCCAATTCTCTGGATAATTTCAAGAGAGAGCTAGATAGGACAAAGATAGCGGAGTCAAGAGATATGGGGAGAAGGCAGGAATGGGGTACTGATTGTGGATGATCAGCCATGATCACATTAAATGGCAGTGCTGGCTCGAAGGGCCAAATGGCCTAATCCTGCACCTATTGTTTATCGTCTATATACTATCACTCAATTGGTACTGTCTTCACTAAGGAAGACATAAATAATCTGCCGGAAATAGCAGGGGACCGGGGGTCAAATGAGATGGAGGAACTGAGTGAAATCCAGGTTAGCCGGGAAGTGGTGTTAGGTAAATTGAATGGATTAAAGGCCGATAAATCCCCAGGGCCAGATAGGCTGCATACCCGAGTACTTAAGGAAGTAGCCCCAGAAATAGTGGATGCATTAGTGATAATTTTTCAAAACTCTTTAGATTCTGGAGTAGTTCCTGAGGATTGGAGGGTAGCAAACGTAACCCCACTTTTTAAGAAGGGAGGGAGAGAGAAAATGGGGAATTACAGTTAGTCTAACGTCGGTAGTGGGGAAACTGCTGGATATCAGTTATTAAAGATGGGATAGCAGCACATTTGCAAAGTGGTGAAATCATTGGACAAAGTCAGCATGGATTTATGAAAGGTAAATCATGTCTGACGAATCTTATAGAATTTTTCGAGGATGTAACTAGTAGAGTGGATAGGGGAGAACCAGTGGATGTTATATCTGGACTTTTAGAAGGCTTTCGACAAGGTCCCACATAAGAGATTAGTATACAAACTTAAAGCACACGGTATTGGGGGTTCAGTATTGATGTGGATAGAGAACTGGCTGGCAGACAGGAAGCAAAGAGTAGGAGTAAACGGGTTCTTTTCACAATGGCAGGCAGTGACTAGTGGGGTACCGCAAGGCTCAGTGCTGGGACCCCAGCTATTTACGATATAAATTAATGATTTGGACGAGGGAATTGAATGCAACATCTCCAAGTTTGCGGATGACACGAAGCTGGGGGGCAGTGTTAGCTGTGAGGAGGATGCTCGGAGGCTGCAAGGTGACTTGGATAGGCTGGGTGAGTGGGCAAATGCATGGCAGATGCAGTATAATGTGGATAAATGTGAGGTTATCCACTTTGGTGGCAAAAACAGGAAAGTAGACTATTACCTGAATGGTGGCCAATTAGGAAAAGGGGAGATGCAACGAGACCTGGGTGTCATGGTACACCAGTCATTAAAAGTAGGCATGCAGGTGCAGCAGGCAGTGAAGAAGGCGAATGGTATGTTAGCATTCATAGCAAAAGGATTTGAGTATAGGAGCAGGGAGGTTCTACTGCAGTTGTACAGGGTCTTGGTGAGACCACACCTGGAGTATTGGGTACAGTTTTGGTCTCCTAATCTGAGGAAAGACATTCTTGCCATAGAGGGAGTACAGAGAAGGTTCACCAGACTGATTCCTGGGATGTCAGGACTTTCATATGAAGAAAGACTGGATAGACTCGGTTTGTACTCGCTAGAATTTAGAAGATTGAGGGGGGATCTTATAGAAACGTACAACATTCTTAAGGGGTTGGACAGGCTAGATGCAGGAAGATTGTTCCCGATGTTGGGGGTCCAGAACAAGGGGTCACAGTTTAAGGATAAGGGGGAAATATTTTAGAACCGAGATGAGGAAAACATTTTTCACACAGAGAGTGGTGAATCTCTGGAATTCTCTGCCACAGAAGGTAGTTGAGGCCAGTTCATTGGGTATATTTAAGAGGGAGTTAGATGTGGCCCTTGTGGCTAAAAAGATCAGGGGGTATGAAGAGAAGGCAGGTACAGGATACTGAGTTGAATGATCAGCCATGATCATATCGAATGGTGGTGCAGGCTCGAAGGGCCGAATGGCCTACTCCTGCACCTACTTTCTATGTTTCTAATAACAACTACATTTTTCTCCCCTGTTCCCTCTGGAATGGCCCCGAGTCACGGTGCCCTGGTCAGGTTGCACATCCTACCTACAGTCGTCTAACTCAGTCCTCATCTCTGTTCCCCTGCCTGCCTCACTAGCAGTCACACCCTCCATGTCACCATGGACCACGTTGGAAGCAGCGTCTCTAGCGGACATACCTGCCTCCAGAAACACAGCGTCCACTTAATTCTCCCCGTCCCTGATGTGCTTCAGCGTTTGAAGCTCAGACTCCAGGTCGTCCACCTTCAGTCTTAGTTCTTCAATCAACCAGCATCTGCTGCAGATGTGGTCGCCAGGATTGACCAAGTACTCCACCAGCTCCCACATCGTGCAGCTCCTGCATCGCCTCTCCTTTGCGTATGTCATAATCCATCGCCAAGCTTCTTTCTTGCTGCTGCTCTGGGTTTTGCAGGTCCGCTCCTCTCTCCTCAGCCCCTCCCCGAAGCCTCCCGAGCCAAAGCCTCGAGATGCACTTTCCCTGCACACAGCACTAGCCAAAGCTTCAAGATGCACTTTCCCTCCACACATTTAAGAAAGAACTGCTGATGCTGGAAAAATCGAAGGTAGATAAAAAATGCTGGAGAAACTCAGCGGGTGAGACAGCATCTATGGAGCGAAGGAATAGGTGATGTTTCAGGTCGAGACCCTCTTCAGACTGAAGAAGGGTCTCGACCCGAAACGTCATATTTTCCTCCACACGGCACTTCCTCGCAACACGGCAGCTCCCAACAGGCCGCTCCGCTAATCTGCCTTCCCTTCTATCTGCTGCAAACTATCTCCAGCTAAGCCTAGCGGACACCTGCTTCACACTAATGTCTCCCCTCCACAGTTAGGCAGGTTCTCTGGATGCTTTCAAGAGAGCGCTAGATAGGGCTCTTAAAAATAGCGGAGTCAGGGGATATGGGGAGAAGGCAGGAACGGGGTACTGATTGGGGATGATCAGCCATGATCACATTGAATGGCGGTGCTGGATCGAAGGGCCAAATGGCCTACTCCTGCACCTATTGTCTATTATCTATTGTCTATTAGCACTCTGAAACTGCAACTCTAACTTCTTCCCACCGACTTTTTTTAAATCCTTTGTCCTTTAAAAAGCAGATTCTAACTTGCAGCAAGATTCCTCTTCTCCCTCTGCCTTCATGTTTTTGCAGGCACGGACTCAGTGGGCTGAAAGGCCTGATTCCATGCTGAATTACTCCAGCACTTTGCGTCAATCTTCAGTATGTACCAGTGACTGTTGTTCCTTTCTATACTTCTCCTATTTGTGTTGCACAGTGTGGTCTGAATCTACAATCTTCCTACTTTGAGGCACGACTGCTTTCAAAGAGCACAGTTTACTGCTGGAGGTGTTGTTACTTTGAGCTGCAGTATCGCAACTATAGTTTGAACCTTTGGAGGTTTATCAGTTTATAAGGTTTATCAACCTTTATTAGTTGCCAAGTTGCAGACATAAAGATATAACATGTAATAATATATAACCAGAGGGCTTGTATACAAAAACAGGGATGTAATGCTGAGGCTCTATCAGGCGCTGGTCAGGCCACATTTGGAATATTGTGAGCAGGTTTGGGCCCCGTATCTGAGGAAGGATGTGCTGGCTCTGGAAAGGGTCCAGAGGAGGTTTACAAGAATGATCCCAGGAATGAATGGGTTAACATACGATGAGCGTTTGTCGGCGCTGGGCCTGTACTTGCTGGAGTTTGGAAGGTTGAGGGGGGAACCTCGTTGCGACTTACAGAATAATGAAAGGCATAGATAAGAGTGGATGTGGAGAGGATGTTTCCACTGGTGGGAGAGTCTTTGAACCAGAGGTCTTGGCCTCAGAATTAAAGGGTGCTCTTTTAGAAAGATGAGTAGGAACTTCTTTAGTTAGAAGGTAGTTCATCTGTGGAACTCATTGCCACAGAGGGCTGTGGAGGCCAAGCCAGTGGATATTTTTAAGGCAGAGATAGACAGATTCTTGATTAGAACAGGTGTCAAGGGTTATGCGGAGAAGAGAGGAAAATGGGGTTAGAAGGCAGAGATCAACTATGATTGAAGAAGGGTCTCGACCCGAAACGTTGCTTATTCCTTCTCTCCATAGATGCTGCGCATAGATGTTTCTCCAGCATTTTTTGTCTAGCCATGATTGAATGGCGGACTAGGCTCGATAGAAATCCGATGCGATTGAACCCTGGGCTTCCTGTTCAATGCAGCATTGTTCAAGACTAGACATACTCCATCTGTGCTAAACCATGCAACCTGCAGCCCTCAGGGACAGCTGCTCTTCCCCTTTTAACATCAGAACGTAACGCTGGTCCACCCAAAAATAGACTGCACTGCGACTGCACAACGTCTTTGATTCAGAGGGAAGCCAGATAAATGAGAGAAGGTGGCAGGAGAATAAGATTTGGCCAATAAGGTGAAGAGGTTATGGGGAGAGGGCAGGAGAATGGGGTTGAGAGGGGAAGATAGATCAGCCATGATTGAAGGACATTCTTACTATTGAGGGAGTGCAGCGTAGGTTCACCAGGTTAATTCCCGGGATGGCGGGACTGTCATCTCATGAAAGAATGGAGCGACTGGGCTTGTATTCAATGGAATTTAGAAGGATGAGAGGAGATCTTATAGAAACATATAAAATTATTAAGGGATTGAACATGCTAGATGCAGGATGTTGGGAGTCCACAACCAGGGGCCACAGTTTAAGAATAAAGGGTAGGCCATTTAGAACTGAGATGAGGAAAACCTTTTTCACACAGAGAGTTGTGAATTTGTGGTATTCTCTGCCTCAGAGGGCGATTCACTGGATGCATTCAAAAGAGAGTTAGATTTAGCTCTTAGGGCTAGCGGAATCAAGGGATATGGGGAGAAGGCAGGAACGGGGAACTGATTGTGGATGATCAGCCATGATCGCATTGAATGGCGGTGCTGGCTCGAAGAGCCGAATGGCCTACACCTGAGCCTATTGTCAATGTATCTATGAATGGCGGAAAAGACTCGATGGGTTGAATGGCCTAATTTGATCCATGCAGATGCTGGAAATGGTAGACACAAAAAGCTGGAGTAACTCAGCAGGTCAGCAAAGGAATTGATGACATTTTGGTTCAAGTTACTTCTTCGGACTGAGAGTCAGGAGAAAGGGAAACAAGAGATGTAGACCCGGTGATATAGAGAAAAAAATAGAACAAATGAATGAAAGATTGTAGGAAGGGACTGCAGGCTGGTTTAAACCAAAGATAGACACAAAATGCTGGAGTAACTCAGCGGGACAGGCAGCATCTCTGGAGAGAAGGAATGGGTGACGTTTCGAGTCGGGACCCTTCTTCTGAATGAAGATATGCATTAAAAAAGTAACGATGATGAATGAACGCTTTACTTGAACCCTGACGTTGTTCAAGGATCAAGGTAAGGTAGAGCCCACAATGGTCCATTGTTGGCTGTCGGCTGGCATCCACAATTTCTTGCGGTCTAGGATCAACGCTCTATACCTAAACTCTCGCCATCGCTGTGTGAGGAGCCGTTGCTGAGGCATCCTCACGTGCACAGTCAGTCCCCGCGGGGTGGGTATGCCCGCAGTTACCTCTCAGCTGTGCCGTCCTGTGCCACGGGGGAGAGGCAGGGACCGGTGCTGCCCGTGAAAGTGCTGGTGGAGGCAGAGCGCGGGGGCAGCGGCGGCTTGTCATCTTCACCGTCTACAAAAAGGAGAAACCAGTGACAGGAACTCGACAAGGTACAACGTCCACTGTGAATGGGCGCATGGTGAAAGGACAATGTTGTACATATATGACGTTGGTGAGAATGCACATTCCTTTGCTAATAACAGTAAAGTTTATCACAAGTTCAAAGGACAACTCATATACTGTTCAAATGAACCGTCAATGCAAAAAAAAGTATATACAGTAAACCCTCCTTGGTACAGATTTATTTATAATGGATATTGCCGACAGCAGACTGTCTCTTTGCGAACACAGGCTGCTGTTACACAACAGAGGTCAAGCCGTGGGAATTGACAAGGCGTTGGAATTGACAAGGATAAGGAATTGGCAAGGCGTAGGAATTGACAAGCCGTTGGAATTGACAAGCCGTAGAAATTGACAAGGCGTTGGAATTGACAAGGCGTTGGAATTGACAAGGCGTTGGAATTGACAAGCCGTTGGAATTGACAAGGATAAGGAATTGACAAGCCGTTGGAATTGACAAGCCGTAGGAATTGACAAGCCGTTAGAATTGGCAAGGCGTTGGAATTGACAAGCAATGCTTGCAGTCTTTTGTCCAGGGACGAGGATATTAAAAGTAGAAGCCAGAGGCTTATGACATGAGGGCAGGCATTTAAGAGGTACATCAGGAGCATTTTTTTTTAAATTCAGAGGGTAGTCCGTATCTGGAATGAGATGCCGGAGGAAGCTATAGAAGTGGGTACAATTATGACTATCAAAAATCATTTAGTCAGATATATGGTCGTGGTCAGGTCGGGGGGAGTTCCCCCCGCCATAGGTACCATGTAATCCCGTGCTACCTGCTCCATGGTCGAATGGTCGGCGACTAAACCGTCTCCCCCACCTGGTTTGCCAGGTGAGGAGGTGGCTGTGGACCCCCCAGCAGGACCAAAAAACAAGACCTGTCAAAGGGCAGATGAGCTTCTGAGCGAGCCAACGGCCATCCACACTTCAGTAGAAGTTGCGATCACTGTGGTACACGGCATTGTAAGGAATGATGATAAAGCACACACACCAAAATCCTATACTTCCAGCGGCGGAAGTCCGCAGAAACTGGAGGACAGAGATGTGTGGTGCGTCCGTCACCGTTCCCGTCGGAAACCAGCACCACTGCGTCGCTAATGTTTTCAACGATGATGAGATATATGGATATGGAGGGTTTAGAGGGAATTAGGGCCAAATGTACACAAATTGGATTAGCCCGGTGTGCCAACTTGCTCGGCATGGTAGAGATGGGCCGAATGGCCTGGTTACCTGCTGTGCTGGCTGGGCTGGGCAGGATGAGTATATACGGGTGTCAGTCTCCATTCATTAGAACGGAGACGAGGAAACACTTTTTCTCACAGAGAGTTGTGAGTCTGTGGAATTCTCTGCTCGAAGGGCCGAATGGTCTATTCCTGCACCTATTGTCTATTGTCTATTACCAGTGGTCAGGCTAAAGACAGCAGCCAATCACCAGAGGATACATAGCTGTTTCCACAGCAAAGTTACCTGAGTAATCCTTGTCCTCTGCCGTCTCCTTCTTGTCCTCCCTCTCCACCACGTAGAGCAGGGTGCTGACCAGGCCCTGGTTTGGCTGCAGGTAGGACGTGATCAGCTCATTCAGGGTTTTGAATCTCCTCACCTGCACCCCTTGCGACGTCTGATTCAATGGAAAGCACAAGGTTGTATCACGGTGGACATGACGATAACACACCCATGACAGACACAAAGTCTAGTTTAGACAATAGACAATAGGTGCAGGAGTTGGCCATTCGGCCCTTCGAGCCAGCACCGCCTTTCAATGTGATCATGGCTGATCATCCCCAATCAGTACCTCGTTCCTGCCTTCTCCCCATATCCCCTGACTCCGCTATCTTTAAGAGCCCTGTCTAGCTCTCTCTTGAAAGTATCCAGAGAACCGGCCTCCACCGCCCTCTGAGGCAGAGAATTCCACAGACTCACCACTCTCTGCGAGAAAAAGTGTTTCTTCGTCTCCGTTCTAAATGGCTTACCCCTTATTCTAAAAATGTGGCCCCTGGTTCTGGACTCCCCCAACTTCGGGAACATGTTTCTTGCCTCTAGCCTGTCCAAACCCTTAATTATCTTATATGTTTCAATAAGGTCCCCTCTCATACTTCTAAACTCCAGAGTATACACGTCGGTACCTGATCTCACCTGTATCCACCTCACCTGTATCCACCTCACCTCATTTTCCCCCAACCACCACAATCCACCACAAGAAGTGTCCCGACCAAAACATCGCCTCTATCCATGTTCTCCAGAGATGCTGAGTTACTCCAGCACTTTGTGTCTTTTCTTTTTAAATCGGCATCAGCAGTGCTTTGTGTCTACATGGATAGCATCTCTGGAGAACATGGATAAGTCACATACACGGGGGGTCTTTTTTCTCCTACCTGTACTGCCAGAAAATCAGCTTCATCGGGTAAGATCCTGTAAGTATGCACGTGTTTTTGAAACCTAGAGCAGACAAGAATAAAATTAGTATATTTACCATTTAAACTGGTCAGATATTAAGTTCAATGCAGTTAGAGTTATTGAATCATATGTGGAAACAGGCCCTTCGGCCCAACCCGTCCATGCCGACCCAAAATGCCCCATCTAAGCTAGTCCCATATGCCTACCAAGCCGATTAACCTACAAAACTGCACGTCTTTGGAGTATGGGAGGAAACCGTAGATCTCGGAGAAAACCCACGCAGGTCACGGGGAGAACATACAGACTCCGTACAGACAGCGCCCGTAGTCGGGATGGAACCCGGGGTCTCCGGCGCTGTGAGGCAGCAACTCTACCGCTGCGCCACCGTCATCTGCAATTGGAAGTTACCCCCATGCTACACATCTTCACTGACTTGGAAACACAGTCACAGAGTCATACGGTCCCTCAGATCCACATCAGCTGGTCTCCTCTCCACTCCGAAAGCAAACCTCTGCACTTTTGGAGGCAGAGCCTTCTCCAGGGCAGCTCCCAGGCTCTGGAATTCCCTCCCACAACCGGTCTGAAATTCTGAGTCCCTCACCATCTTCCAGTCCCGCCTCAAGACCCATCTCTTCACCTCTGCATACCCTTAGTCCCATGTTCCCCTCCCCTCTGTCTTACTGCTCTATTTTGTTTTGTTTATTCCTGACTCTCAATGTAAAGCGACTTTGAGTCCTGAAAAGCGCTATATAAATAAAATCTATTATTATTATTATTATTATACCGCATGGAGTTTATTTGGCGAATGTCAAATGAGAAACTCATTCCGTTGATCGCTTTAGTGAGTGAATTAATGAGCTTGACGTTTGCTGCCAAGCATCTGCTGATGTAAACAGTGTCTGCTTACTGCAGCTCAATCACTCAAGTCTGAAGAAGGGTCTCCACCCAAAACCTATCCATGTTCTCCACAAATGTTACCTGACCCTCTGAGTTACTCCAGCACTCTGTGAAACGTCACCTATCCATGTTCTCCACAGATGCTGCCTGACCCGCTGAGTTACTCCAACACTCTGTGAAACGTCACCTATCCATGTTCTCCACAGATGCTGCCTGACCCACTGAGTTACTCCAGCACTCTGTGAAACGTCACCTATCCATGTTCTCCACGGATGCTGCCTGACCCGCTGCGTTACTCCAGCACTCTGTGTCCTTTTAGTCAGTCAGTCATAGACAGCATGGAAACAGGCCCTTCGACCAACTTGCCCATACCAGCCAACATGTCCCAGCTAAACTAGTAGTCCCACTTGCCTGCGTTTGGCCTGTCCTATCCATGCACCTATCTAACTATTTCTTAAATGTTAGGATAGTCCCTGCCTCAACTACCTCCTCTGGAAGCTTGTTCCATACACCCACCACCCTTTGTGTTACCTCTCAGATTCCTATTCAATCTTTTCCACCTTAAACCTATATCCTCTGGTCCTCGATTCGCCTACTCTGGGCAAGAGACCCGATCTATTCCTCTCATGATTTTAAACACCTCTGTAAGATCACCCCTCATCCTCCTTCGCTCCAAGGAATAGAGTCCCAGCCTGCTCAACCTCTCCCAACAGCTCAGACCCTCCAGTCCTGGCAACATCCTCGTAAATCTTCGCTACACCCTTTCCAGCATGACAACATCTTTCCTATAACAGGGTGCCCAGAACGTCTTATACAACTGCAACATGAGCTCCCAACAGTAGACAATAGACAATAGGTGTTTAAGAAGGAACTGCAGATGCTGGAAAATCCCAGGTACACAAAAATGCTGGAGAAACTCAGCGGGTGCAGCAGCATCTATGGAGCGAAGAAAATAGGCAACGTTTCGGGCCGAAACCCTTCTTCTGACAATAGGTGCAGGAGTAGGCCATTTGGCCCTTCGAGCCAGCATCGCCATTCAATGTGATCATGGCTGATCATCCCCAATCAGTACCCCGTTCCTGCCTTCTCCCGATATCCCCTGACTCCGCTATTTTTAAGAGCCCTATCTAGCTCTCTCTTGAAAGCATCCAGAGAACCTGCCTCCACCGCCCTCTGAGGCAGAGAATTCCACAGAGTCACCACTCTCTGTGAGAAAAAGTGTTTCCTTGTATCCATTCTAAATGGCTTACCCCTTATTCTTAAACTGTGGCCCCTGGTTCTGGATTCCCCCAACATCGGGAACATGTTTCCTGCCTCTAGCGTGTCCAAGCCCTTAACAATCTTATATGTTTCAATGAGATTCCCTCTCATCCTTCTAAACTCCAGAGTGTACAAGCCCAGCTGCTCCATTCTCTCAGCATATGACAGTCCCGCCATCCCGGGAATTAACCTTGTACACCTACGCTGCACTCCCTCAATAGCAAGAATGTCCTTCCTCAAATTAGGGGACCAAAACTGCACACAATACTCCAGGTGTGGTCTCACTAGGGCTCTGTACAACTGCACAAGGACCTCTTTGCTCCTATATTCGATTCCTCTTGTTATAAAGGCCAACATGCCATTCGCTTTCTTCACATAGAAACATAGAAAATAGGTGCAGGAGTAGGCCATTCGGCCCTTCGAGCCTGCACCGCCATTCGATATGATCATGGCTGATCATCCAACTCAGTATCCCATCCCTGCCTTCTCCCCAAACCCCCTGATCCCTTTAGCCACAATGGCCACATCTAACTCTTAAATATAGCCAATGAACTGGCCTCAACTACCTTCTGTGGCAGAGAATTCCACAGATTCACCACTCTCTGTGTAAAAAATGATTTTCTCATCGGTCCTAAAAGACTTCCCTCTTATCCTTAAACTGTGACCCCTAGTTCTGGACTTCCCCAACATCGGGAATAATCTTCCTGCATCTAGCCTGTCCAACCCCTTAAGAATTTTGTAAGTTTCTATAAGATCCCCCCTCAATCTTCTAAATTCTAGCGAGTACAAGCCGAGTCTATCCAGTCTTTCTTCATATGAAAGTCCTGCCATCCCAGGAATCAGTCTGGTGAACCTTCTCTGTACTCCCTCTATGGCAAGAATGTATTTCCTTAGATTAGGAGACCAAAACTGTACGCAATACTCCAGGTGTGGTCTCACCAAGACCCTGTACAACTGCAGAAGAACCTCCCTGCTCTTATACTCAAATCCTTTTGCTATGAATGCTAACATACCATTTGCTTTCTTCACTGCCTGCTGCACCTGCATGCCTACTTTCAATGACTGGTGTACCATGACACCCAGGTCTCGTTGCATCTCCCCTTTTCCTAATCGGCCACCATTCAGATAATAGTCTACTTTCCTGTTTTTGCCACCAAAGTGGATAACCTCACATTTATCCACATTATACTGCATCTGCCATGCATTTGCCTACTCACCCAACCTATCCACGTCACCTTGCAGCCTCCTAGCATCCTCCTCACAGCTAACACTGCCCCCCAGCTTCGTGTCATCCGCAAACTTGGAGATGTTGCATTCAATTCCCTCATCCAGATCATTAATATATTTTGTAAATAGCTGGGGTCCCAGCACTGAGCCTTGCGGTACCCCACTGGTCATTGCCTGCCATTCTGAAAATGATCCGTTTACTCCTACTCTTTGCTTCCTGTCTGCCAGCCAGTTCTCTATCCACATCAATACTGAACCCCCAATACTGTGTGCTTTAAGTTTGTATACTAATCTCTTATGTGGGACCTTGTCGAAAGCCTTCTGAAAGTCCAGATATAACACATCCACTGGTTCTCCCTTATCCACTCTACTAGTTACATCCTCGAAAAATTCTATAAGATTTTCAGACATGATTTACCTTTCATAAATCCATGCTGACTTTGTCCAATGATTTCACCACTTTCCAAATGTGCTGCTATCCCATCTTTAATAACTGACTCCAGAATTTTCCCCACCACCGATGTTAGACTAACTGGTCTGTAATTCCCCGTTTTCTCTCTCCCTCCCTTTTTAAAAAGTGGGGTTACATTAGCTACCCACCAGTCCTCAGGAACTACTCCAGAATCTAAAGAGTTTTGAAAAATTATCACTAATGCATCCACTATTTCTGCGGCTACTTCCTTAAGTACTCTGGGATGCAACTTATCTGGCCCTGGGGATTTATCGGCCTTTAATCCATTCAATTTACCTAACACCACTTCCCAGCTAACCTGGATTTCACTCAGTTCCTCCATCTCATTTAACCCCCGGTCCCTTGCTATTTCCGGCAGATTATTTATGTCTTCCTTAGTGAAGACAGTACCAAAGTAGTTATTCAATTGGTCTGCCATGTCCTTGTTCCCCATGATCAATTCACCTGTTTCTGACTGCAAGGGACCTACATTTGTTTTAACTAATCTTTTCCTCTTCACATATCTATAAAAACTTTTGCAGTCCGTTTTTATGTTCCCTGACAGTTTTCTTTCATAATCTATTTTCCCTTTCCTAATTAAGCCTTTTGTCCTCCTCTGCTGGACTCTCCCAGTCCTCTGGTTTTTCTGGCTAATTTGTACACTTCATCTTTTGTTTTGATACTATCCCTGATTTCCCTTGTTATCCACGGATGCACTACCTTCCCCGATTTGGCCAACTTCTATGTTTAAAATCTGGTCAACTTCTATGTTTAGGAAGGAACTGCAGATGCTGGAAAATCGAAGGTAGACAAAAATGCTGGAGAAACTCAGCGGGTGAGGCAGCATCAATGGAGCGAAGGAAATAGGGAACGTTTCGGGCTGAAACCCTTCAAGGAAATAGGCAAAGTTTTGGCCCGAAACGTTGCCTATTTCCTTCGCTCCATAGATGCTGCCTCACCCGCTGAGTTTCTCCAGCATCTTTGTCTACCTCCCAACTTCTATACCCATATCTTCATCATCATTGGGTCTAACTCTTGGGTACTAAGGGAGTAGCGAAGTGAGAATGCGGCAACTCAAGGCACCGTCGCCTTTACATGGGCAACAAGCGATGGGAATAAATGCCACCCTTGTCACAAACGCCCAGATCCCATGAGAACAAAACCATAAGTGCGAGAATGCGGGGAAAGTCAATAAAAGATTAAGAGGTGTATTAAAACATAGAACAGGTTAGACAGTGTTAGAACAGGTACTTTAGCCCACAATGTCCGTGCCGAACACAATGCCAAGATCAACTATTATTTGTCCGTGTGGGAAGGAACTGCAGCCGCTGGTTTACACCAAAGATGCTGGAGTAACTCATCGGGTTAGGCAGCATCTTCTGCAGTCGGAAGAAGGTTCTCGACCGGAAACATCGCCTATTCCTTTTCTCCAGAGAATACTGCCTGACCCGCTAAGTTGCTCGAGTATTTTGTGTCTGTCTTATTTTTCTGTACATGATCTGTATACATCCATTCCCTGCATATGCATGTACCTATGCAAACATATCTTAAACACCACTACCGTATCGTAGGTTTACAAGGTTAATTCCCGGGATGGCGGGACTGTCATATGCTGAGAGAATGAAACAGCTGGGCTTGAACACTCTGGAGTTTAGAAGGATGAGAGGGAATCTTATTGAAACATATAAGATTGTTAAAGGCTTGGACATGCTAGAGGCAGGAAACATGTTCCCGATGTTGGGGGAATCCAGAACCAGGGGCCACAGTTTAAGAATAAGGAGTAAGCCATTTAGAACGGAGACGAGGAAACACTTTTTCTCACAGACAGTGGTGAGTGTGTGGAATTTTCTGCCTCAGAGAGCGGTGGAGGCAGGTTCTCTGGATACTTTCAAGAGAGAGCTAGATAGGGCTCTTAAAGATAGGGGAGTCAGGGGATATGGGGAGAAGGAAGGAACCGAGTACTGATTGGGAATGATCAGCCATGATCACATTGAATGACGGTGCTGGCTCGAAGGGCCAAATGGCCTACTCCTGCACCTATTGTCTATTGTATCTGCCTCTACTACCTACCCTGGCAGTGCATTCCAGGCACTTATCACCCTCTGTGTAAAAGAAAACTTGCCCCGCATATCTTCTTTAAATGTTTACTTCTCCTGCTAATGCCCTCAGGTCTTTGACGTTTCTACCCTGAGGTGAGCGATTGACGACACCGGGCCAGTACTCGCTGGAGTTTAGAAAGATGAGGGGGGGACCGACCAATACACTATTTACCGAATAGTGAAAGGCTTGGATAGAGTGGATGTGGAGAGGATGTTTCCACTAGTGGAAGAGTTTAGGACTAGAGGTCACAGCCTCAGAATTAAAGGACGTTCCTTTAGGAAGGAGATAAGGAGGAATTTCTTTAGTCAGAGGGTGGTGAATCTGTGGAATTCTTTGCCACAGACGGCCGTGGAGGCCAA
Source organism: Malacoraja senta (assembly GCA_038087875.1). Lineage (NCBI taxonomy): Eukaryota > Metazoa > Chordata > Chondrichthyes > Rajiformes > Rajidae > Malacoraja > Malacoraja senta. The sequence continues at coordinate 269,327 of JAXLNO010000757.1, read as the reverse complement.
GTCAGTGGATATTTTTAAGCCAGAGATAGATAGATTCTTGATTAGTACGGGTGTCAAGGGTTATGGGGAGAAGGCAGGAGAAGGGGGTTAGGAGAGAGAGATAAATCAGTCATGATTAAATGAATGGTGGAGTAGACTCGATGGGCCGAATGGCCTAATTCTGCTCCTGTCACTTATGACCTTATGAAAGTTGTCGTGCTAATACTAAGGTTAGGACAAACTGTGTCACTGTGGGGGAGACCATCAGGCTGAAGAAAGAGATGAGTGCACCAGTGAAAGAGAGTGCCATTTAGTGGCTGTAAAGTCAAAATCCACTAAAGGTTAAGAGGCGAATAAAAAAATGATTGAAGAAAGATCCCAACCAGAAACATCACCAATCCATCTTCTCTTCGACCGGCCTGACCCGATGAGTTACTCCAGCACTTTGTGTCTAACCATGTGCCACTTGGGATGGTGAAACATTTCTGTGACAATTTTTTTATTTGCCTCTTAATCTTTAATACATTTAAACTTTACAACGACTTCATGGCTAAATGACTGATTTTCTCTTTTGCTTTCTCTCCTCTGAAATCCATTTCAGACGGTTAGGTGGTACAGAATATGCTCTTCCCCGAGACCCCACTTACTGGTGCCCTCCCCATTTAGAGGGATTTAGGGGAGGGCACCAATAAGTGTGCAGACGAACTGTACACTGCAAGGGCCAGGAAGCGAGCGGGCAAGATCATCTCTGACCCCTCTCACCCTGGCCACAATCTCTTTGAATCACTTCCCTCTGGAAGGCGACTCCGGACTGTCAAAGCTGCCACAGCCAGACATAAAACAGCTTTTTTCCACGAGTAGTTGCTCTACTCAATAACCAAATATCTGTAGCCTCCTTTTGCTCTGGTATATTATTTAATTTGCATGTTTAATCAATAATGTTTTATTATTAATGTTTAATGTTTTATGTATCATTCCTAACTGTCACTGTATGTCATGTTAGATAATAGATAATAGACAATAGACAATAGGTGCAGGAGTAGGCCATTCGGCCTTTCGAGCCAGCACCGTCATTCAATGTGATCATGGCTGATCATCCCCAATCAGTACCCCGTTCCTGCCTTCTCCCCATATCCCCTGACTCCACTATTTTTATGAGCCCTATCTAGCTCTCTCTTGAAAGCATCCAGAGAACCTGCCTCCACCGCCCTCTGAGGCAGAGAATTCAACAGACTCACCACTCTCTGTGAGAAAAAGTGTTTCCTCGTCTCCGTTCTAAATGGCTTACTCCTTATTCTTAAACTGTGTGGCCCCTGGTTCTGGACTCCCCCAACATCGGGACCGTTTCCTGCCTCTAGCGTGTCCAAGCCCACCAATGCCCGTCTGCAGTCTGTTGAGATGGCGCCAGGTTATCCACGGTTGGTCGGAAACCTGGTGGGAGTTTCTCGGAGGGATCGATTGCCATGTGAATGTCTTCCGGAGATTTCTTTAGTCTCTCTTCCCAGAGTTTGAGCCTTCTGGACGATACTGGTGCCCTCCCCTAATTCCCCATTTACTTTTGGCATGTTGGCCTTTATAACAAGGGGAGTTGAGTATAGGAGCAAAGAGATCCTTCTGCAGTTGTACAGGGCCCCAGTGAGACCACACCTGGAGTATTGTGTGCAGTTTTGGTCCCCTAATTTGAGGAAGGACATTCTTGCTATTGAGGGAGTGCAGCGTAGATCCACAAGGTTAATTCCCGGGATGGCAGGACTGTCATATGCTGAGAGAATGGAGCGGCTGGGCTTGTACACTCTGGAGTTTAGGATGACAGGGGATCTTATTGAGACATATAAGATTATTAAGGGACACAAAAATGCTGGAGAAACTCAGCGGGTGCAGCAGCATCTATGGAGCGAAGGAGATAGGCAACGTTTCGGGCCGAAACGTTGCCTATCTCCTTCGCTCCATAGATGCTGCTGCACCCGCTGTGTTTCTCCAGCATTTTTGTGTACCTTCGATTTTCCAGCATCTGCAGTTCCTTCTTAAACACTAAGATTATTAAGGGTTTGGACACGCTAGAGGCAGGAAACATGTTCCCGATGTTGGGGGAGTCCAGAACCAGGGGCCACAGTTTAAGAAGAAGGGGTAAGCCATTTAGAACGGAGACGAGGAAACACCTTTTCACACAGAGAGTTGTGAGTCTGTTGAATTCTCTGCCTCAGAGGGCGGTGGAGGCCGGTTCTCTGGATACTTTCAAGAGTGAGCTAGATAGGGCTCTTAAAGATAGCGGAGTCAGGGGATAAGGGGAGAAGGCAGGAACGGGGTACTGATTGGGGATGATCAGCCATGATCACATTGAATGGCGGTGCTGGCTCAAAGGGCCAAATGGCCTACTCCTGCACCTATTGTCTATTGGTGCCCTCCCCTAATCCCCCATTACGTTAGGTAGACAAAAATGCTGGAGAAACTCAGCGGGTGAGGCAGCATCTATGGAGCGAAGGAGATAGGCAACGTTTCGGGCCGAAACACTTCTTCAGACCCCATTTACGTTAGGAGGCTTTGTCTTTGATGTTATTCCAGTCCTCACAACAAACCTCCAAACTATTTCACATAGAACATAAAACAGTACAGCTCAGGTACAGGTTCTTCAGCCCACAATATCCTGCCGAACTAGATACCAAGATAAACATCTTATGTGCTGGCACGTCATCCGTATCCCGCCATATCCATGTGCTGATCTAGAAGCTTCTTCTACACCACCATCGTATCTGCCTCCACCACCACACATGGCATCGTCTTCCAGGCACCCACTGCGTGGAAACAGGCCCATCGGCCCAACTTGCCCGCACCGAGCAACATGCCCCATTTACATGAAGTCCCACCTGCCAATATCCCTCTAAACCTATCCTATCAACGTACCGGTCTAAATATCTCTTCAACGTTGCAATAGTAAACATAACGATAGAAAAATCTATTGCAATTGTTGTGTGTACTTCCCTTCCACAGATGCTGCCTGACCCACTAATTTCCTGCAGCAATGTTGACCAAAGGATTCTGACAAATTCCAGGATAGCTCACAACTCTTAACATTGAAACTCTGGACCTGGATCTGAGCTACTATCTACCACATCGGGGACCATCAGACTATCTTTGTTTACACTTTACTAGCTTTACCTAGCACTAAACGATATTCCGTTATCATGTGTCTGTACACTGTGAATGGCTCGATTGTAATCACTAGAGCCAGGATTTTGCCATAAATGCAATGTGCCTTTTCATGCCTTTTTTTGATGATTTCATCATGATAATGCCTTTTTCACGATCGAGTGCCTAAATCAGCCTTTTTTTGCCATTTTGCTAAAAGGTCGTGCTGTTTTCTCTAGTTGTATTGTGATTACAATGACGTTTTCTATGTAGACACATTAATATTAATGTTATTATTAACGTGTTAACATAATATAAATTACAAGAAAACCTCCACCACCGGGGCGAAACCGGGGGCGCCACCGTCGGTCGTTCATTCATTCGCGGCACTGCCCGCTGGTTCACTCTTCTCCAACATCTATTTATTGCATCCAATTTTGCAAACTTCACCACTTCCCGTGAGAAACGTGGCGAAACATTAGTGAATAACTTGCAGGTTTTCAACAAAGTAACTGACGATATTCGTAAAGCTCCTGGCGATGTAGGCAAAGACATACAAGGAAAATGTGAGATTAGCTAACAAAGATCTTGAAGAACTACAAAACATAGCTAAAGTTCTCAAAGGTAGTTGTAATGCACAAGATATCAACATGAATATAGTCTGTAGCTTGTTTCGGGTATGCACCAGTGACCTCAGCTTGTAGAAAGAAGTTTTTCACAACTGAAGCATATTCTGTCTGACAGACGGCATAGTTTAACACCAGATAATTTGAAAAAAATGCTAGTAATTAGTGCAACCAGGCAACTTTGGTCATTTAATGCAGAATACCTCTATAATATTATTTTTAACCATATTTTGGTGGTGGGAATAAATGCCCTTTTAAGCCCTTTTTTGTCAATAAATGCCTTTTCATGCCTTTTTTTTGTAATTTTATTATGCCTTTTTGCCTGCCTATTTCAGAGTTTTTTAGTGCCTAAACAGCCTGGCTCTTGTAATCATGTCTTTCCGCTGACTGGTTAGCATGCAACAAAAGTTTTTCACTGTACCTCGGTACACGTGACAATAAACTGAACTGAAGTAGCTGAACAGGAAGATCTCTGCTTGATGTTTTGTTCAACTGTGCTTAAATCATCAAATCCAGTTCCGGTACACACTGCGTCATCACGGCTTTCCCTTCCCCTTCCCCTTCCCCTTATCTTCACAGCACCACAAGACTTACGGGTGAGTGTGCAGTCTCGGAGGAATTCAACTCCGCCAGAAACCAGACCTTACTCACTAAATAAACCCATCAGAAGTTCACGTTAAATTTCACAATCTCCCAACTGCATTCCAAACTATTAGACATAAATGAAAAACTTTAGTACTTGTCGTCATTATTTTTGGTTTAAAATAACGAACCACTCTTCACATTTTAATAAATAGGCCAGTATGGGATTGGTAGACACGGGGACAAGGTACAAACTCCGTACAGACAGCGCCCATAGTCAGGATCGAACTGTAAGGCAGCAGCTCTGGCGCTGTAAGGCAGCAGCTCTACTTCTGCGCCACTTTGCCACAGCTGACATTATGGAAGAGGTGATTGTCCTGGCACCGTGTTACTAAGCTCTTTATCACCTTCCTGTACTTCGTCTCATCATTATTTGAGCTCTGCCCTGGAGTAGTTGAGGTGAATATCACAGAAACATGGGTATGATGTTTAGGAAGGAACTGCAGATGCTGGTTTGCACCGAAGATGGGCACAAAATGCTGGAGTAACTCTGCGGGACACGCAGCATCTCTGGATAGACAGAATGGGTGACGTTTAGGGTCGAGACCCTGCTTCAGACGAAAGTCTAAAGAAGGGGCTCGACCTTAAACGTCACCAATTACTTCTATCCAGGGATGTTACCCGTCCCGCTGAGTTACGCTAGCATTTGATGTCAATCTCATAATCATAATCATACTTTATTAGCCAAGTATGTTTTGCAACATATGAGGAATATGATTTGCCATACAGTCATACCAATAAAAGGCAACAAAACACACAAAATATATTGATGTACACCAGGGTAGACGAAAATGCTGGAGAAACTCAGCGGGTGAGGCAGCATCTATGAAGCGAAGGAATAGGTGACGTCTGTCCTAATGGACAGGCGAGATGCTGTCTCACCCGCTGATATTGGGGAAGTCCAGAACAAGGGGTCACAGTTTAAGGATAAAGGGGAAATCTTTTAGGGCTGAGATGAGAAAAACATTTTTTACACAGAGAGTGGTGAATCTCTGGAATTCTCTGCCACAGAATGTAGTTGAGGCCAGTTCATTGACTATATTTAAGAAGGAGTTAGATGTGGCCCTTGTGGCTAAAGGGATCAGGGGGTATGGAGAGAAAGTAGGTACAGGATACTGAGTTGGATGATCAGCCATGATCATATTGAATGGCGGTGCAGGCTCGAAGGGCCGAATGGCCTACTCCTGCACCTATTTTCTATGTTTCTATGTTTCTATGCAAGTTGGAGTATTGCATGCAAGTTGGAATATTGCGTGCAAGTTGGAGTATTGCATGCAAGTTGGAGTATTGCGTGCAAGTTGGAGTATTGCGTGCAAGTTGGAGTATTGCGTGCAAGTTGGAGTATTGCGTGCAAGTTGGAGTATTGCGTGCAAGTTGGAGTATTGCGTGCAAGTTGGAGTATTGCGTGCAAGTTGGAGTATTGCTTGCAAGTTGGAGTATTGCGTGCAAGTTGGAGTATTGCGTGCAAGTTGGAGTATTGCGTGCAAGTTGGAGTATTGCGTGCAAGTTGGAGTATTGCGTGCCAGTTGGAGTATTGCGTGCAAGTTGGAGTATTGCGTGCAAGTTGGAGTATTGCGTGCAAGTTGGAGTATTGCGTGCAAGTTGGAGTATTGCTTGCAAGTTGGAATATTGCGTGCAAGTTGGAGTATTGCATGCAAGTTGAAATCTTGCATGCAAGTTGGAGTATTGCGTGCAAGTTGGAGTATTGCGTGCAAGTTGGAGTATTTCGTGCAAGTTGAAATCTTGCATGCAAGTTGGAGTATTGCGTGCAAGTTGGAGTATTGCATGCAAGTTGGAGTATTGCATGCAAGTTGATTGCGTGCAAGTTGGAATATTGCATGCAAGTTGGAGTATTGCATGCAAGTTGGAGTATTGCATGCAAGTTGGAATATTGCGTGCAAGTTGGAGTATTGCATGCAAGTTGAAATATTGCATGCAAGTTGGAGTATTGCGTGCAAGTTGGAGTATTGCGTGCAAGTTGGAGTATTGTATGCAAGTTGATTGCGTGCAAGTTGGAATATTGCATGCAAGTTGGAGTATTGCATGCAAGTTGGAGTATTGCGTGTAAGTTGGAGTATTGCGTGCAAGTTGGAGTATTGCGTGCAAGTTGGAGTATTGCATGCAAGTTGATTGCGTGCAAGTTGGAATATTGCATGCAAGTTGGAGTATTGCATGCAAGTTGGAGTATTGCGTGCAAGTTGGAGTATTGCTTGCAAGTTGGAGTATTGCATGCAAGTTGGAGTATTGCGTGCAAGTTGGAGTACTGCATGCAAGTTGGAGTATTGCGTGCAAGTTGCAGTCTTGCGTGCAAGTTGGAGTATTGCGTGCAAGTTGGAGTATTGCGTGCAAGTTGGGAGATTGCATGCAAGTTGGAGTATTGCATGCAAGTTGGAGTATTGCATGCAAGTTGATTGCGTGCAAGTTGGAATATTGCATGCAAGTTGGAGTATTGCATGCAAGTTGGAGTATTGCGTGCAAGTTGGAGTATTGCTTGCAAGTTGGAGTATTGCATGCAAGTTGGAGTATTGCGTGCAAGTTGGAGTATTGCTTGCAAGTTGGAGTACTGCATGCAAGTTGGAGTATTGCGTGCAAGTTGGAGTATTGCGTGCAAGTTGGAGTATTGCATGCAAGTTGGAGTATTGCGTGCAAGTTGGAGTATTGCGTGCAAGTTGGAGTATTGCTTGCAAGTTGGAGTACTGCATGCAAGTTGGAGTATTGCATGCAAGTTGGAGTATTGCATGCAAGTTGGAGTATTGCATGCAAGTTGATTGCGTGCAAGTTGGAATATTGCATGCAAGTTGGAGTATTGCATGCAAGTTGGAGTATTGCGTGCAAGTTGGAGTACTGCATGCAAGTTGGAGTATTGCGTGCAAGTTGGAGTATTGCATGCCGATCTGGTCATGCCATTACAGGAAGTCTCAACATTTTGGTTGAAAGACAAATATATTTTGTGGTTGAAGTCCAAAGGTTGGGGTAGACCAGTACAGTGAATGAAGATGAGATATTGTAAATCAGGAGGTAGTGTTGATGTTGTAGGAAGCTTGTATGGTATAAACCAAAAAGAAAAATGTAAGCAAAGGTCAAGGAGGAACTATATAAATCCTACAGGAGAGAAACTAGACAACAGACTAATCATCTGCATGGCCATTTACAATCCACGTGAATCCCTTCCTGCTTTGGCTGCATATCTTGGCCTTCAGCAGATCTTTCGATTCCTTTTTCTCTCACATGGTTAACTAGATGTCTCTTGAACACGTCGGCACTTTGGACTGGGACCGCTTCAGGTGGAGGGAGTTTGTTATTCTCACAAGTGAAACAAGTTCCACTATTCCCAGCCAGCGTGGCTCCTCTGTTTAAAGCCCATCATTTTTGGGCACTTCCGTATTCTCTCTTGTACCCTGTTCAACCAATCCATAATCAGAAATGTCTCTATCCAATCACCGCTTCTCCTCTCCAGAGTGGCACGGTGGCACAGTGGTAGAGTTGAGAGGGAATCTTATTGAAACATATAAGGATTAATAAGGGTTTGGACACGCTAGAGGCAGGAAACATGTTCCCAATGTTGGGGGAGTCCAGAACCAGGGGCCACAGTTTCAGAATAAGGGGTAAAGTAAGCCATTTAGAACGGAGATGAGGAAACATTTCTTCACACAGAGAGTTGTGAGTCTGTGGAATTCTCTGCCTCAGAGGGTAGTGGAGGCCGGTTCCCTGGATGCTTTCAAGAGAGAGCTAGATAGGGCTCTTAAAAATAGATGAGTCAGGGGATATGGGGAGAAGGCAGGAACGGGGTACTGATTGTGGATGATCAGCCATGATCACATTGAATGGCGGTGCTGGCTCGAAGGACCGAATGGCCTACTCCTGCACCTATTGTCTATTGCCTTACAGCTCCAGAGACCCGGGTTCGATCCTGATGATGGGTGCTGTCTGTATGGCGTTTGTACGTTCTCCCCGTGATCTGCGTGGGTTTTCTCTGAGTTTCAGTTTTCTCCCACACACCAAAGACATGTAGGTTTGTAGGTTAATTGGCTTGGCATAAATGCAAATTGTCCCTAGTGGGTGTAGGAAAGTGTTAATGTGCGGGGATCGCTGGTCGGTGCGGACTCGGTGAGCTGAAGGGCCTGTTTCCACACTGTATCTCTAAACTAAACTAAACAAGTGAAACAGTTCCCCTATCCCCAGCTAGTGTTGCTCCTCCATTCAGGGCCCACAATTTTGAGCGCTTCCATATTCTCTTCTATATCCTTTTCAACCAATTTCTATCCAGTCACCGCCTAGACTTCTATTTAGACACAAACACAAAATGCTGAACATGTCTCATGGCTTCAGGTCACAGTTCTGGAAAGAGGTTTGTTGCACTTTCCATCTCCCCCCATTTTATCTTTAAGTCCTTCGCTTAAGCAAAAGGGATTAGTTCAATTTATAGAAACAAAGAACTGCAGATACTGGTTTACAAAAGAAAACACACAATGTGCTGGAGGAACTCAGCAGATCCGGAGAATATGGACAGGCGTCAGTTTGGGACCCACAAAGCCCTCCCCTTCACTGGGCTCACCTCCTGCTTCTCCTCTCCTCCAGTTTTCTTCCCTCCCCCTCCCCCCCCCCCCCCCAACTTACTATAAGTCTGAAGAAGAGTCCTGACCAAAAACGTCATCTGTCCATATTCTCCCAGGATGCTGCCTGACTCGCTGAGTTGCTCCAGCACTTTGTGCCTTTTTGTTTTAGTTTATGATAGTTTGGTTTTAGAGATACAGTAATTGAAGCAGGCCCTTCGGCCCACGAGTCCATGCCGACCATCGATCACACCAGTACTACCTTCTTAAGAACAAAGAGGTCCTTCTGCAGTTGTACAGGGCCCTAGTGAGAACACACCTGGAGTATTGTGTGCAGTTTTGGTCCCCTAATTTGAGGAAGGACATTCTTGCTATTGAGGGAGTGCAGCGTAGGTTTACAAGGTTAATTCCTGGGATGGCGGGACTGTCATATGCTGAGAGAATGGAGCGGCTGGGCTTGTATACTCTGGAGTTTAGAAGGATGAGAGGATATCTTATTGAAACATATAAGATTATTAAGGGTTTGGACAAGATAGAGGCAAGAAACATGTTCCCGATGTTGGGGGAGTCCAGAACCAGGGGCCACAGTTTAAGAATACGGGGTAAGCCATTTAGAACGGAGACGAGGAAACACTTTTTCTCACAGAGAGTTGTGAGTCTGTGGAATTTGCTGCCTCAGAGGTCGGTGGAGGCAGGTTCTCTGGATGCTTTCAAGAGAGAGCTAGATATGGCTCTTAAAGATAGCGGAGTCAGGGGATATGGGGAGAAGGCAGGAACGGGGTACTGATTGGTGATGATCAGCCATGATCACATTGAATGGCGGTTCTGGCTCGAAGGGCCGAATGGCCTACTCCTACACCTATTTTCTACTGTCTATTAGTCATAAATAAATGTATTCATTCTCTCTCTCTCTCTCTTTTCTGTGGTTACTATGTCAAGCTCCAGCAAGCAAGAATGTCATTGCTTCATTACCGATGCATGTGACAATTAAACACACTCTCTCTTGACCAGAAATAGGCCGTGACCCCAAGCAGCCGAACTAGTGCCCACCCCATGGATTAACGTCATCTCACTAGTTGCTTCTAAAAATCAACCCCCCCGTGCTTAGCTGCCATGTTTAGATTCGTAGTCATCTCATGATACTACTCCTTTGTGAGTTGCTCCTCATCCCTGATAGAGCCGCTGCCGGACAGCGCCAGAGACCCCGGTTCCATCCTGATCCGGGCGGGCGGGCGGCGCTGGATCAAAAAAACACCACGGAGTCGAAGCTCCAAACCGGCACGGCCTGAAGTCCACGGGCGTCGCAGTCTCCGGGGAAGGAGCAGCCGCTCCAGACATTTCCAAGCTGCTGAGGACTTTTCCACCTGATGCGGGTGGGCAAACAATCGGGCTGCCGTTGCGGCGACTGGCTGCGGTGGCCTCAAACTGGCCCCGACCTCGGGTGGACTAGGAGGAGGAGGAGGACTGGACATTTTAGTGCCTCCCTCACAGTGGAGAGTGTAGATTCTACTGTGGGGGGATGTTTGTGTTTGTGTAAAATCTCTTATAGTGTGTTGTGTCATTTTTTCTACCTCTTTTTATTATTTGTATGGTTAGTTCACTGTAAAGCACTTTGGCTTTTGATTCAAATCAATTGGAAAATGTGCTATATAAATAAATGTTACTACTTACTTACTGAGATTGGGTGCTGTCTCAAATGTGGCGTTTGCACGTTCTACCTGTGCTCTGGGTTCCTGTCGGATCCCAAAGACGTGCGGGTTGGTCGGCCAATAGGCTTCTGTACATTGCCTCTAGTGTGTAGAGTGGATGAGAAAGTGAGATAACATAGAACTCGCATGAACGGGTGATCAATGGTTTGGCGTGGACTCGATGGGCCGAAGCGCCTGTTTCCACACTCTATCATTCGACACGAGGGACTGAATCAACAGCCCTGATAAAACAATGATCAAAAATGAATGTCAAAGGGTAGCAAGGAAGATGAAAGGCAAAGTTAAGGGATGACATATTGAACAAGGTTATTCTCATCCAGATTAGAAGGATTCCCATAGATCTCTCCAATGCCCCAAATAATATTCCACATCTTAGATTGGTTATGGGCTGTGTCCAGAGAAGACGTTGATGTATGTATGAAGGAACCGCAGACCGAAGATAGACACAAAAAACTGGAGTAACTCAACGGGACTGTCACGGTGGCGCAACGGTAGAGTTGCTGCCTCGCAGCGCCAGAGACCCGGGTTCCATCCCGACTACGGGTGCTGTCTGTACAGAGTTTGTACCTTCTCCCCGTGACCTGCCTGGGTTTTCTCCGAGATCTTCAGTTTCCTCCCACACTCCAAAGACGAGCAGGTTTGCAGGTTAATTGGCTTGGTATAAAATGTAAATGTCTGGTATAAAATTGTCCAACTTCCAGTATAGTCCCTGGTGGACTCTTCGGAAGGTACAAGGTACAAGGACAGCTGGAGGGAAGGAATGGGTGACGTTTCGGGTCGAGACCATTCTTCAGACTGAAGTTCTCTGACCCTTCTTCCCGCTAAGTTACTCCAGGTTTTTGCAGAGATATTGTGATACAATATATTAATGATTTCCAGACACTTCTAGTGATGAAAAGGTGAGTAGGCGTCAGATGATCTTTCAAGTAGACAAGAGGTAAAGCAAATATGAAAGTGAGTCAAGTCAAGTCAAGTCACTTTTATTTCTATAGCACATTTAAAAAACAACTCTCGTTGGCCAAAGTGCTTTACATTGGTGGAGGTACTAATGTTATACAACAGTGGTTCATAGATTAAATACATACATAAATACATACATCTAGCCCTCAGAGGACGTCAAGAAAGGCTTGAGAGTAAAGATGAGTTTTAAGTCTCGACTTAAAGGAGTCGATGGAGGGGGCAGTTCTGATGGGAAGAGGGATGCTGTTCCACAGTCTAGGAGCTGCAACCGCAAAGGCGCGGTCGCCCCTGAGCTTATGCCTAGACGGCGGGATATTCAGTAACCCAAGTCGGCCGATCTGAGGGACCTGGAGGGGTTGTGGTGGGTAAGCAGACTTTTGATGTAGGTGGGGGCAAGCCCAGTAAGGGCTTTGTAGACATAAAGGAGGATCTTTGTAGACATAAAGGAGGATCGTGGGAGGGGGGAGGTTGTAGGGGAGAGAGGGCGGGAGTCAGTTTAGTTTAGAGATACAGCGTGGAAACAGGTGCTTCTGCCCACCAAGTCTGTGCCGGCCAGTGAGCCCCCTACACTAGTTCTACCCTACGCAATTGACCAAAGCCATTTAACTTACAAACCTGCACGTCTTTAGAGTGATTCAAGATACAAGTGAGTTTATTGTCATGTGTCCCTGATAGGACAATGAAATTCTTGCTTTGTTTCAGCACAACAGAACATAGTAGGCATTGACTACAAAACAGATCAGTGTGTCCATATACCATTATATAAATATATACACACATGAATAAATAAACTGATAAAATGCAAATAAACAGATAAGGGGCAATTAATGTTCAGAGTTTAGTCCGAGCCTAGTTTAATAGCCTGATGGCTGTGGGGCAGTAGCTATTCCTGAACCTGGTCGTTGCAGTCCTTCAGGCTCCTGTACCTTCTACCTGAAGTTAGTAGGGAGATGAGTGTGTGGCCAGGATGGTGAGGGTCCTTGATGATACTGCCAGCCTTTTTGAGGCAACGACTGCGATAGATTCCCTCGATGGGAGTGTGGGGAGAAAACCGGAGCACACGGTGAAAAACCCACGCGGGTCACGGGGAGAACGTACAACCTCCGTACAGACAGCACCCGTGGTCAAGATCTAACCCGGGTCTCTGGCGCTGTGAGGCAGCAACTCTACCGCTGCGCCACCGTGCTGCCCGAGTGGTGGCCAGCCATCAATCCATGTTCTCGGAAGATGCTGCCTGACCCGCTAAGTTACTCCAGCACTTTGTGTCTGTTTTTGTAAACCACAAACTGCAGCTCGCCACATCAACAACCATATCAATCAGTAGTTATGCCTTGAAACGGATTGGAAAAGAAAGCTTGGTCGAAACTCAAGTGATGAGTCATTTCAGTCAGACACAAGGAAATGAACAGCCTCTACTTTAGAATAAACCACTGAATGGTAACGGAGGCAACAGTAAAAGGGAGAGACGGGGAAATTATCTCCACAGAGAATATAATTTACATGCATCTTGAAAACATCTGCCATAACAGCAGCACCACAGCCAATGGATTACTTTGACTTGTGGTCACTGCTGCAATGTAGCCACAAGATTCACTTTGTGATCATGGCTGATCATCCCCAATCAGTACCCCGTTCCTGCCTTCTCCCCATATCCCCTGACTCCGCTATCTTTAAGAGCCCGATCTAGCTCTCCCTTGAAAGTATCCAGAGAACCGGCCTCCACTGCCCTCTGAGGCAGAGAATTCCACAGGTACAGCAAGTGATGAGAAAGGCAAGAGGTACATCGGCCTTTATTAAAATAAGAAATTGCATATCTCCTTCGGCCAAGCTCAAACTTTTCACCCTGGCCATTCCCACTTCTCCTCGCCCACATCGGGTAGAAGATACAAAAGCTTGAAAGCATTTACCACCAGACTCAAGAAGAGCTTCTTCTCCACTGTTATCACTAGTGTACTGAACGGTCACCCAGAAGCTAAGGTGCGGACCCGATCTTCCAACTCGCCTCATCACTGAAATTGGACTTTCTCCCTGATACTGTAATGCTACATGCTGTACATCTACACTAGGGATTTGTCTCTTTGCGCTATGTCTTGCATTTGTGTATAGAACAGAAAGGGTGACGTTGCAGGTCGAGACTTTTCTTTAGGTCTGAAGAAAGGTCTCGACCCAAAACGTCACCCATTCCTTCTCTCCAGAGATGCTGCCTGTCCCGCTGAGTTACTCCAGCATTTTGTGTCTATCTTCGATTTAACCAGCATCTGCAGTTTTCCTCCTACATATTGTGATTAGAACAGTTTGGGTTAATGTACGAAGTGCGTTTGACTGCTGTGGGCCTGTACTCACTGGAGTTTAGAAGGATGAGGGGGTATCTCATTTAAACCTACCGAATAATGGAAGGTCTGGATAGAATGGATGTGGAGAGGATATTTCCAGTAGTGGGAGATTCTAGGATCAGAGGGCAAAGCTCCAGAAAAAAAAGGATGTCCTTTAAAATGGAGATGAAGATTATTCTTTTTAACCAGAGGGTGGTGAATCTGTGGATTGTCACCTTGTGGTGGTGAAGAAGCTTGTGTGGTCCTGAGATCCTGAGAGCGATGCCGTCTGGAGCTATGCTCCTGGTAGGGCCACCCATGGCAGTAAGGTCGAGGGGGAAGTCTCTGACAAAGAGCGATCCAACCAAGACCTCAATGGTGGAACAGGCGGAGGACGATGGTTGACCTTAGTGGAGCGTCACAACGGCTGGATCCTGACCCAGATCCGTGAAGGACCGTGGGGTGGTTGTCTGTGCACCAGTCTCCCCACGTTAAACAAAGTCACGCACAGGCGTCCTCCATATAGGGAATAGCACCCTGGAGACACCCATGGTCAGCCACGACTGAAGGGGGTCTACGGTGAATCTGTGAAATTCATTGCCAGAGACAGCTTTGTATATTAAAAATGGAGATTCTAGGTTAGTACGGGTGTCAGAAGTTATGGGGAGAAAGGCAGGAGAATTGGGTTGAGAGGGAAAAATAGATCAGCAATGATTGAATGGCAGAGCAGACTTGATGGGCCAATTGGCCTAATTGTGCTCCTATCTCTTATGATGTTATGACTTGACTGCATTATACTCAAGTACTGTATAGCATTATTCTTCAAAGCAGCTTAAATATCAGTTGGGAAGACAGAAGAACCAACGTCAGCCTGCTGAATGAAGCGAAAACATCTAGCATTGAAGACTTCGTCATCAAGAACCAACTAAGATGGGTTGGTCATGTTGTTCGGATGGAAGACGAGCGTCTACCAAAGCAATCCTCCTACTCCCAGCTTAAAGAAGGCAAACAGAAAAGAGGCGGACAAAATGAAGAGATTCAAAGACGCCTTAAAAGCCAGCATGAAGAAATATGAAATCGACAATTGGGAAACGAATGCCAAGGACAGGAAACTCTGGCGAACCATCATCCAAGAAGGAGCAGCGACCTTCGAAGCCAAGGGATGCGCAGAATTAGAAGAAAAGAGAAGAAAAGGGAAAGAGAGGCAGCAACAACCAAAGCCCGATCTGCCATCTGGAATTACCTGTCCTGAATGTCGAAGAACTTTCAAAGCCAGGATTGGACTCATAAGCCACCTGAGAGCCCATAAAAACAACAGAACGTAGACCATCATCCTCGACGTCGAGGGAAAGCCATAACGACGATAGCATTATGTTATTTAATTGGGTAGCATGCGGGCAAAAGCTTCCCACTGTATCTCAGTAAACATGGTAATAAAAAGGCAATTCCAAAAGGTCAGAGCAATGGTCAACAACGCGCTCATCACCAGGAGACGAGACCGTGTCACCGCACTTAATTAGAAAACCCACCAAACACTCGGGCATTCAAATATTTAATCAACCCTGAACAAATTTCAACGCGAAAGACCAGAGGCTGTAAAAAGTGCAATTATTGCAGAACAAGAGAGAAGCTGAAGATAAACAAGAATATCAGAGCTTCCTGGGTCACACATCTGTCTGAGCCCATAAGCAGAGTATTTGAAGTGCACGGTAAGATAAGCCCATTGTGCAGCCTCTGACCAAAGATCAAATCCTATCCCAGGTAATTGTACCTCACCGGTTGCTGGGAACTGGCTGGTTATCAATTATGACGCCGCTTATTCAATAACAGTCTCAAGGTGCACGTTCCAGTCACCGATCCATGGTGACAATAAAGGGAGAGATGTATAAACATCAACGTTTGGGTAGCTTAGTTTTAGTTCAGTTTAGTTTATTGTCACGTGTACCGAGGTACAGTGAGAAGCTTTTGTTGCGTGTCCAGTCAGCGGAAAGACAATACATGATTACAATCGAGTCATCCACAGTGTACAGATAATAGACAATAGACAATAGACAATAGGTGCAGGAGTTGGCCATCCGGCCCTTCGAGCCAGCACCGCCATTCAATGTGATCATGGCTGATCATCCCCAATCAGTACCCCGTTCCTGCCTTCTCCCCATATCCCCTGACTCCGCTATCTTTAAGAACCCTATCTAGCTCTCTCTTGAAAGTCTCCAGAGATGATACATTGATGATAAGGGGAATAACGTTTAGCACAAGGCAGAGCAAGTAATGTCAGGTCAAAGATAGTCCGAGTGTTTAAGAAAGAACTGCAGATGCTGGAAAAATCGAAGGTAGACAAAAATGCTGGAGAGACTCAGCGGGTGAGGCAGCATCTATGGAGAGAAGAAATAGGCAACGTTTCGGGTCGAGACCCTTCTTCAGAAGAAGAGGAGTCTGAAGAACGGTCTCGACACGAAACGTCGCCTATTTCTTCTCTCCATAGATGCTGCCTCACCCGCTGAGTTCCTCCAGCATTTTTGTCTACTAAAGATAGTCCGAGGGTCACCAATGAGGTAGATAGTAGTTCGGGACTCTAGTTGTGGTAGGATGGTTCAGTTGCCTGCAATATGTGGAGCAAAGGAGAAGATACAGAGTTTACAGCCCAATTGGATGAACATTGCATTCTCCAATTTCAAGTAATATTCCGTTACCCCTCCTCACTTTCTTCTGCCCCCCCTCCACTCCAGTGCACATATATTCCCTTCCCCCATCCCCCCCCCATCCCTCCATCTCCCACCCCACACCCAGTCACCCTGCTCCTCTGTACACTCATCTCCCATCCCTGAGTCTCCCATTTCACTTTTATTCCCCACCTCTTCCTTTCCGAGGATGTTGCCAGGACTAGAGGGTGTGAGCTACAGGGAGAGGTTGAGTAGGCTGGGTCTCTATTCCATGGAGCGCAGGAGGATGAGGGGTGATCTTATAGAGGTGTATAAAATCATGAGAGGAATAGATCGGGTAGAAGCACAGAGTCTCTTGCCCAGAGTAGGGGAATCGAGGACCAGAGGACATAGGTTCAAGGTGAAGGGGAAAGGATTCAATAGGAATCTGAGGGGTAACATTTTCACACAGAGGGTGGTGGGTGTATGGAACCAGCTGCCAGAGGAGGTAGTTGAGGCTGGGACTATCCCAACATTTAAGAAACAGTTAGACAGGTACATGGATAGGACAGGTTTGGAGGGATATGGACATAGCGCAGCAGGTGAGACTAGTGCAGCTGGGACATGTTGGCCGGTATGGGCAAGTTGGGCCGAAGGGCTTGTTACCACACTGTGTCACTCTAAGCCTCCATGACTTTTGCCTCCCTCCTGTCGCCTTGCAACTTTTTATATCACTCCTCCTCTTCTCTCCTTATCTGACACCATTTAGTCGCCTTTCAACTGCTTAGTTTAGTTTAGTTTAGTTTAATTTAAGAGATGTAGCGCGGCAAAAGGCCCTTCGGCCCACCGAGTCTGTGCCGATCAGCAATCCCCGTACACTAGCACTATCCTACACACTGGGAACAATTTACAATTTTTAACAAAGCCAAATTAACCTGCACGTTTTTGTAGTGTGGGAGGTAACCGGAGCACCCAGAGAAAAACCCACGCAGTCACGGGGAGAACGTGCAACCTCAGAATAGACAGCACCGTAGTCAGGATCGAACCCGAGTCTCTGGGTCTGTGAGGCAACAACCGTGCTACCCTTTAACTTCTGGAAAAGTGTTGGGTGTGAGACAAAGCCTGGTGAGTGATGGGTGGATGCAGGTGAAGGGGGGGGGGGGGGGGGGGAGGGTGAATGCCAGATGGGTGGAGTAAAACAACACCTCTAGCCTTTGTCATGTACTACACCTATCTGCCAAACAATCACCTTAAACAAATTACTGAGCGCCAAACATGCAATGGTGCTTTGGCTGCATGGAATTGCCACCCAGACACATACTTGGAGCATCAGTTGCTGCAGGGCATTACTGACACTGTCGATGGGCACACCAGTCTCCTTATCATCGGTGGTCACTCCAAACGAGTATGACTGTCCTCTCCTCTCCATACGGAGGATGCCTGTGCATGACTTTGTTTAACGTGGGGAGACTGGTGCACGGACAGCCACCCCACGGTCCTTGACAGATCTGGGTCAGGATCCAGTGGCATGGAGTCCAAGACGACCGGAGACCCTTTTCTGCTACAGCCTTCATCCGCCTTCCCAGCCGTCATGACGCTCCACTAAGGTCAGCCATCGTCCTCCGCCTGTTCCACCGTTGAGGTCTTGGTTGGAACGCTCTTTGTCAGAGTCCTCCCCCTCGACCTTACCGCCATGGGTGGCCCTACCAGGAGCATAGCCCCAGACGGCATCGCTCTCAGGATCTCAGGTCCACACGAGCTTCTCCACCACGGACAAGGTGACAATCTGCACATTGTCTCCTAGTGAACCCATCACTAACGTAGGAGGAGTGGCAGTGAGATCACTGGCCTCTGGTGGGGGAGGTATGCAACTGCGACTGTGACCAGTGGCAGCTCCAGACACAAGGGTGAGGATCAGGGGACATAGCATTCGTGCTGAGGCAGATCATTGGTGAGAAGATGCTTGTAGGAGATACTTTTCCTTCGTTTTCAGGATGTGACCAGCAGTGGCAAGGATGCTGGGCATTAGCAGGCAGTCACATAGTGTGGGTAAGAGTCTTAAACCAGCCAGACTGCTTGGGACATTAGCACACAAGGACACTGCTGGAGTAACTCAGCGGGTCAGGCAGCATCTGTGGAGAACATGGATAGGTGACGTTTCACAGAGTGCTGGAGTAACTCAGCGGGTCAGGCAGCATCTGTGGAGAACATGGATAGGTGACGTTTCACAGAGTGCTGGAGTAACTCAGCGGGTCAGGCAGCATCTGTGGAGAAGATGGATAGGTGACGTTTCGGGCCAGGTAAATGGGACTAGTGTTGAAAGGGCAGCAGATAGATCAGCCATGATTGAATGGGGGAGTAGACTTGATGGACCGAATGGCCTAATTCTGCTCCTATCACTTCTGATCTATGATCACGGACTTGGTGGGCTGAACGGCCTGGTTCTGTGCATTCTCTCTCTGTGACTAAATTAACTCAGCGGGTCAGGCAGCATCTTTGGAGAACATGGATAAGTGACGTTTTGGGTCCAGACCCTTAAGTCAATTCACCCTATGTCATTAGGTTTAGGTTTATTGTGGTCACGTGTACTAAGGTACAGTAAAACACTTTGTTCTGCATGCCATCAAAACAGATCAGATAATACTATTCATGGACACAATCACGTCAAACTCAAGTACAATAGGAAGATACAGAGCGCAGAATACAAGGTAGATAAAAATGCTGGAGAAACTCAGTGGGTGAGGCAGCATCTATGGAGCGAAGGAATAGGTGATGTTTCGGGTCGAGACCCTTCTTCAGACTGATGTGGGGGTGGAGGGTGGGGGCGGGAAGAAGAAGGGAAGAGGCGGAGACAGTGGGCTGTGGGAGAGCTGGGAAGGGGAGGGGAAGGAGGGAGAAAGCAGGGACTGCCTGAAATTGGAGAAGTCAATGTTCATACCACTGGGGTGTAAACTACCCAAGCGAAATATGAGGTGCTGCTCCTCCAATTTGCGGTGGGACTCACTCTGGCCATGGAGGAGGCCCAGGACAGAAAGGTCAGATTGGGAATGGGAGGGGGAGTGAAGTGCTGAGCCACCGGGAGATCAGGTTGGTTATTGCGAACTGAGCGGAGGTGTTGGGCGAAGCGATCGCCGAGCCTGTGCTTGGTCTCACCGATGTAGAGCAGCTGACACCTAGAGCAGTGGATGCAATAGATGAGGTTGGAGGAGGTGCAGGTGAACCTCTGCCGCACCTGGAAAGACTGCTTGGGTCCTTGGATGGAGTCAAGGGGGGAGGTAAAGCGTTCTCAGCATTGTAGCGCATCAGTTCCAGAGACAAAGTCCAATGTCTGCAATGGGGTCGAGGTGAATCGGACAGTACCCTAGCTTATGGAAGGGCCGTTCAGAAGCCTGATCACAGAGGGCTAGAAGCAGTTCCTGAGTCTGGTGGTACGCGCTTTCAAGCTTCATGTTCCACTTGGATAGCTTATCTCAATGGTAAGAGCATTGACTCATCCAATTTCAAGTAATATCCCCTGTAGGTCTCTCTCTTATGCCTCCCCCACACCCACTCTCCCACCATCTCAGTCACCCCTGCTCTTTATATTTGCGCATCTTCCATCCCCAAGTTCCCTATTTCCCCATCTTTCCCCTCCCCATCCCTTTCCACCCATATCCCTCCCTCCAGCTTCATAATTCACTCCTCCTTATCCGACACCTTTTTGTCTCTTTTTCACCTCTAGCCTTTGTCACTTGCTTTGTCCTGCCCCAACCTCTCTTTTCTAGCTTTCTCCCCCCCCCCCCCCCCACTCCATCAGTCTGAAGAAGCGTCCCGACCCAAAACATCACCTGTCCATTCATTCCACAGTTGCTGCCTGTCCCACCGAGTTCCTCCAGCACTGTATTTTGCTTAAGATTTCAGCATTTGTCTTTTCATATATATTGAAATAAGATTATTAAGGGTTTGGACACGCTAGAGGCAGGAAACATGTTCCAGATGTTGGGGGAGTCCAGAACCAGGGCCCACAGTTTAAGAATAAGGCGTAAGCCATTTAGAACGGAGATGAGGAAACACTTTTTCACACAGAGAGTTGTGAGTCTGTGGAATTCTCTGCCTCAGAGGGCGGTGGAGGCCGGTTCTCTGGATACTTTCAAGAGAGAACTAGATATCTTAAAGATAGCGGAGTCAAGGGATATGGGGAGAAGGCAGGAACGAGGTACTGATTGGGGATGATCAACCATGATCACATTGAATAGCGGTGCTGGCTCGAAGGGCCGAATGGCCTACTCCTGCACCTATTGTCTATTTCCTTTCCCCTTATCAGGCAATTTTTAAAAAGCCTTTTCTTTGTTGGTGCCTGCCCGTAGATCTTATTAAATGTTATCATAACTAACTTCTGGAATGCAGGTGTTTTGTAAATATCAGCACCACTGTCCCGGATTCACAGTAATTATAGAACCTTTGCTCCTAGATTCCAAACACTCGTAGGTTTATACCGAAGATAGACACTGGGTTAACGGGTCAGGCAGCATCGCTGGAGAAAAAGAACAGGTAATGTTTTGGTTCGAGATCCTTCTTCAGACCCAATTCTTCAGATCTGCAGTTCCTTCCTACGCTCATAGGTTTATTATGCGTTATTGTCACGTGTACCGAGACACAGAAAGAAAACTCTGTTTTGCGTGTTGCGTGACAGATCATACGATACGTGAGCACAAGCATACCATACACAAGCGGTGTTAAAGAGAAAATAAACAGAGTGCAGAAAACAGTGTGAAAAACAAGGTGCTTGTGGAAGGGAATGGACAGGGGGCTCTTCATGTCGGGCCCCTTCTTCAGATTCCCCAGTTTCCCTGCTCCCTAACATTGTAAAACAGTGCGGATATATCTGCCATCCTCCAGTCGACACAAACTAACCCAGAGATTTAAAACCAATTTCTCCATTTCAATCTTTCAGGTTCCATAGAGTCATACAACACAGAAACAGGCCCTTCAGCCCAATTTGCCCATGATGCCCCACCTGCGCTACACCCATCTGCCCGCGTTTCGTTGATATCCTTCTAAACCTTTCTTATCCGTCTACCAGTCCAAATATCTTTTAAATGGCACTTAATTGTTTTGTTCATCAGTCTCTGAAAGTAAGCATGTGGGTACAGCAGGCAGTGAAGAAAGAGAATGGCATGTTGGCCTTCATAACATGAGGAGTTGAGTATAGGAGCAAAGAGGTCCTTCTGCAGTTGTACAGGGCCCTAGTGAGACCACACCTGGAGTATTGTGTGCAGTTTTGGTCTCCAAATTTGAGGAAGGACATTCTTGCTATTGAGGGAGTGCAGCATAGGTTTACAAGGTTAATTCCCGGGATGGCGGGACTGTCATATGCTGAGAGAATGGAGCGCCTGGGCTTGTATTGTCTGGAATTTAGGATGAGAGGGGATCTTATTGAAACATATAAGATTATTAAGGGTTTGGACACGCTAGAGGCAGGAAACATGTTCCCAATGTTGCGGGAGTCCAGAACCAGGGGCCACAGTTTAAGAATAAGGGGTAAGTCATTTAGAACGGAGATGAGGAAACACTTTTTCACACAGGAGTTGTGGGTCTGTGGAATTCTCCGTCTCAGAGGGCGGTGGAGGCCGGTTCTCTGGATACTTTCAAGAGAGAGCTAGATAGGCCTCTTAAAGACAGCGGAGTCAGGGGATATGGGGAGAAGGCAGGAACGGGGTACTGATTGGGGATGATCAGCCATGATCAATTGAATGGCGGTGCTGGCTGGAAGGGCCGAATGGCCTACTCCTGCACCTATTGTCTATACGTTGCGCTGGTCAAGAAGGCACAGCAACGACTGTTCTTATTGAGGACATTAAAAAAGACTGGTCTGCCCCAACAGCTGCTGACAACGTTCTACCGCTGCACCACAGAGAGCATATTACACACAGAGATGGCATCTCTGTGTGGTATCTCAGCTGCACGGAGGCGGAGAGGAGAGCTCTTCAGCGCGTCTTCCACAGAGCGCAGAGGATCATTGGGACAGAGCTACCAGCCTTGGAGGGCATCTACCACACACGGTGCCTCAGGAAGGCCGTCAGCATAAGGACTCATCACACCCTTGTAACGGACTGTTTGAACTACTTCCCTCCGGCAGACGTTACAAGGCCTTCTACGCCCGAACCTCCAGACTCAGAAACAGCTTTATTCCAAGAGCTATAGCGGCTCTGAACCGGCCCTGCTGAGTGCCCCCCCCCCACCCACCCCCCCTGGACAGTCTCCCTCGGATGGTCACGTCACTCAGCTTGCTTATTTATTTATTTTACTTTTCTTGTACATCGGTGGAGCTGCATACTAAATCTCGTTGCACTGACGTGCAATGACAATAAAAGATATTATTATTATTATTATTATTATTGCTATAGTACCTGCCTCAACTTCCTGCACTGGCAGCTTGGTCCATATACTCACCACACTTTGTGAAAAAGTTGCCCCTCGGGTTGCTATTGAAACTTCCTCCTCTTACTTTAAACATGTCCTCTGGTTCTTGATATCCCCCACTCTGGGTAAAAGACTCTGTGCATTCACCCCATCTATTCTCCTCATGATTCTATACACCTCTACGAGATCACCGCTCATTTGGTTAAAGATTGGTGGACCCTTCTCATTGGGATCAAGATCGGTGAGCTCTTTCATTGGGTTAAAGA
Source organism: Malacoraja senta (assembly GCA_038087875.1). Taxonomy (NCBI): domain Eukaryota; kingdom Metazoa; phylum Chordata; class Chondrichthyes; order Rajiformes; family Rajidae; genus Malacoraja; species Malacoraja senta. Next base: position 246,110 of record JAXLNO010000757.1, on the reverse strand, counting down.
TTGATGGACATGGCTCATGGGTTAAAGATTGATGGTGGCCCATTTGGTTAAAGATTGATGGACAAGGGTTAAAGATTGATGGACGACTCATTGGGTTAATGATTGATGGACATGGCTCCTTGGGTTAAATTTTGGTGGGAGCTTCTCAATGGGTTAAAATTTGGTGGACATGGCTCACTGTGTTAAATATTGGTGGGCACTGGTCATTGGCTAAAAACTGGTAAGCAAGGCCCATTGGATTACAGATTAACAGCCACTCCCCATTGGACCTTATCAAAACGTTATTCCCTTATCATCAGTGAGACAACATTCCCTACATCGGTGAGACCAAGCGCAGGCTTGGCGATCGTTTCGCCGAACACCTCCGCTCGGTCCGCATTAACCAACCTGATCTCCCGGTGGCTCAGCACTTCAACTCCCCCTCCAATTCCGAATCCAACCTTTCTGTCCTGGGCCTCCTCCATGGCCAGAGTGAGCACCACCGGAAATTGGAGGAGCAGCACCTCATATTCCGCTTGGGCAGTCTGCACCCTAGCGGCATAAACATTGACTTCTCCAATTTCCGGTAGCCCTTGCTGTCTCCTCCCCTTCTCAGCTCTCCCTCAGCCCTCTGGCTCCTCCTCTTCCTTTCTCCTTTCTTCTCCCCGCCCCCCCACCCGGTACACGTGACAATAAACTCAACTAACTAACTAACTTTTGCTTCACAAAATGGTGATGAATTCAACACATCAAGTCACTTCAGTGCAGTGAGATTGGGAGGAACATTGTGGAAAGTTGCCAACTTCTCAAAAAGGTACAGAAGGGATTTTTTTAATATTCAAAACAGTTATAAAATGATCTCCTGTTAACAGGGAATGCAAATTTAGATGTAAATTCTCCCATGCAGAACGGTGTCGTTTATAGCTCCGACCCAGGCCTTGCAAGACAAAATACAAAACATGATGCAAAGCTGAAAGCTGTGGTGCAACGCTGCTATTGGCAGCGAGCCTCTCTCCGGTTTTGCAACTTCAAGAGAGACAATGAATATTTGCATTCCACAAATCAAACATATTATCCAGACACAAAGAGCTGCAGATGCTGGAATCCTGAGCAAAAGAAAAAGGGCAAAAGAAAGTCAGCAGGTCAGGCAGCATCCGTGGGGGGGAATGGACGGACAATGTTTCGGGTCGGGGCCCTTCATCAGACTGATTGTAGAGCGGAGAAAGCTGGAAAAGAGAGGTGGGGGAGGAACAAAGCCAGGTAAGTGATAGGTGGATACAGGTGAGGGGGTGGGAAGGAGATGGGTGGAGTAAGAGATTAAGGCTGGAGGTAAAAAGGGGACAGAAGGGTGTGAGATAAGATAATGGCAGGAGTAGGCCATTTGGCCCTTCGAGCCAGCACCGCCATTCAATGTGATCATGGCTGATCATCCCCAATCAGTACCCCGTTCCTGCCTTCTCCCCATATCCCCTGAGTCCGCTATTTTTAAGAGCCCTATCTAGCTCTCTCTTGAAAGCAGATAAGGAGAGAAGAGTAGGAGTGAAATGTAAAGATTGGATGGATGGATATAAGTGGAAGGGGACAAGGAGGAGGAGAAAAAATAGGAGGGATAAAGGGGGAATATGGGAAAGGACGTGGGTGACTAGTGAGTGGGAGATGGTGGGAGGAATATGTGCCCTTAATCCAAGGAACAGAAGGCCAGGTCAAGGAATAAGCCATCGTGACCCCAAAGTAATTATATTAGGAGGATGAGGCCTTTACATCTTACATAAGGGCTTTTATCTTACACAGGACTTTAATATCACGAGGGGAAATGACACTCTTTTACTATAGCATAACGGGGTCAAGGAAAGAGCGTTCACGTCGTGGCCCTGTTTCCACCGATCTTTCCACCACCACGCACAAGAAGCGACAAGACAGACACCATTGTATGCAGATGCCGAGAAGTGTGTTCAGCTCTGGCTGAACAACTTCTAATCTTGTGTGTGGACTCGATAAGAAGACTATACCATAACAATATTTACAAGGCATTTGGATAGGTAACATGGATAGGAAAGGTTTAGAGGAATATGGGCCAAACGGAGGCTGGTGGGACTAGCTTAGATGGGTCAGCATGGACATAACGGCCTGAAGGGCCTGTTTCTTTGCAGTGTGATTCTAATTGCAATGATGAATTAGTAGTTGTAGTGTCCAAATTATTCTGCCAGGCCTCTGATATACTCTTCCAGTAACTCAACCAATGCGTTCACACACCAAGTCTTGCCTAATACATTGGAATGGCTGTCAGGGGTTATGGGGAGAAGGCAGGAGAATGGGGTTGAAAGGGAAAGATTGCTCAGCCATGATTGAATGGCGAAGTAGACCTGAAGGGATGAATGGCCTAATTCTGCTCCTATCACATGAACTTATGAGGAGAATGAGGTTGAGAGGGAGAGATAGATCACCCATGTTTAAGAAGGAACTGCAGATGCTTGAAAGTCGAAGGTAGACAAAAATGCTGGAGAAACTCAGCGGGTGAGGCAGCATCTATAGAGCGAAGGAATAGGTGACGTTTCAGGTCGAACTCGACCCGAAACGTCGCCGATTTCCTTCGCTCCATAGATTGCCTCACACGCTGAGTTTCTCCAGCATTTTTGTCTACGATAGATCAGCCATGATTGAATGGCAGAGTAGACTTGATGGGCCGAATGGCTTAATTCTGCTCCTATAACATGAACATAACTATATCTTCAGTACACAAAAATGCTGGAGAAACTCAGCGGGTGAGGCAGCACCTATGGAGCGAAGGAATAGGTGACGTTTCAGGTCGAGACCCTTCTTCAGACTGAAGTGGGAGTGGGGGTCCATAGACGCTGCCTCACCTACTGAGTTTCTCCAGCATTTTCGTTTTTTCCAGCATCTGCAGTTTTTTCTTAAACATAACTATATCTTAAGTCAGTGCACAGAGCAAAAACAAATCAGGACAGGATCAGGAGGGGAAATGCACTGAGAAACATATCAGCAGGAAACTCCCTTGAAAAATAACATGTCCCATTGTTTAAAAAAAAAACATGCAGAGAGCCAAATGCAATTGAAAAGGAATTATTGTTTCACTGGATACTCCAGTAAGCTACAGGTTCACACTCATGGGGAAGAAATCTAAAATAAACTCTTGTCGAGGAGTTGAGACCTCATTATCAAAATGCCAGATCTGTGGACAGCTCTCAAAGCGCAGATTGTATTTGCTTCCTTTGTGTGAACCTTCAGCCAAAAGGCCTGAAAGACCAGGAAATGCTTTAACCAATTTTAAATTTGTCCAGTCTCCAAGGGAGAGACCCAACAGGCAACATTTTTTCACCGAAATGCAGAATTAAGATTTCATGAAATGCCACCATCCTCACACCAACTCACAATTTCTACAAATGCGGTGTCAATTTCACCAACAACTTGTCCAGGATCAACCACATTGAAACGATGGCAAAGAAAGCACACCAACACTGTGGTGGTGGGCCTGATCTCAGACAACGATGAGAAGGCGGGAGGAGGTGGCTGATCTGGCACTCTGGTGTCGGGACAACAGCCTAACTCTTGAACATCAAAAAAACGAAGGAGCTGATCGTGGACTTTAGGAGGGCACATCATCCAAGGACGTACACACCATTGAGGATAAATGGGGATACTGTGGATAGGGTAAGCTGTTTTAAATATCTGTGAGTCCACATCTCTGAGGATCTGACATGGACATCACACGCTGCATCACTCGTTAGTAAGGCAAGGCAGGGCCTTTACCACCTCAGGCAATTGAGGAAATTCAGTGTCTCTGAGGATCCTCCAGTGCTTCTACTCAGCGGCTGTGGAAAGCATCTTGTCCGGAAATATCACGATTTGCTTTGGGAACAGCTCTGCCCAGGACAAGAAGGCTCTGCAGAGAGTAGTGAGTTCGGCCGAACGCACTATGGGAACTACACTCGCCCCTCTGCAGGATCTATACATCAGGAGGGGCAACTCCAGAGCAAATAAGATCATGGGAGACCCCTTCCACCCCAGCAACGGACTGTTCCCGCTGCTACGGTCAGGCAAACGCCTCCGTTGCCATGCTGTGTGAACAGAGAGGTTGAGAAGGAGTTTCTTCCCAGAGGCCATTAGGACTGTAAACACCTCTCAACAGGGACTAACTTTACTGGACCACTCGACTGGGTTTTAAAAATTGCTGTTTTTTTTCCTTTTTCTTTCCTCCCACAATATGTAATATGTGAATATGTGATTCTGTTCCATTCTGTTTGTAGTTTGTTTGTTTGTTTGTTTGTTTTTTGCACAGTCCGCGAGCATCGCCACTTTTCATTTCACTGCACATCTCGTATGTGTATGTGACCAATAAACTAAACTTGAAACTTGACACGCCTCCACTTCCTCAGCAGCTTAAGGACATCTGGCATGTCTCCAATGACTACAGATGCAACATAGAGAGCATCCTATCGCGATGTAAGACAGTGTAGTTTGGGAACGAAGAGTTGAGGATGGTGCCCAGTCCATCACACACACACACACACACACACCAGACTCTCCACTACTGACCCCATCTACACTTCATGTTTAAGAAAGAACTGCAGATGCTGGAAAAATCGAAAGTGGACAAAAATGCTGGAGAAACTCAGCGGGTGAGGCAGCATCTATGGAGCGAAGGAATAGGTGACGTTTCGGGTCGAGACCTTTTTTCAGACCCATCTTCTTAAACACTTTGTCTACTCCACTGTGAAATCTCCTCAAGGTATGCCTACTTTGAAGAAGTTATCCTCCTCCCTCCGAAGACAATTTAACAACCTCCTCTCTGACCGCTCCCCCTCTGTGCCTCCCCTTCTCAGCTCTCCCTCAGCCCTCGGGCTCATCCTCTTCCTTTCTCCTTTCTTCTCCCCACCCCCCCCCCCCCCCTACATCACTGAAGAAGGGTTTTGGCCAGAAACGTTGCCTATTTCCTTCGCTCCATAGATGCTGCTGGACCCGCTGAGTTTCTCCAGAACTTTTGCCTACCTTCGATTTACCAGCATCTGCAGTTCCTTCTTATACACTTCATGATAACTTGGCAAAGCAGCCAACATAATCAAAGACTTGTCCCGCCTGGATCTCCGGAGAAGAGCTCCGACCACCGGCCTGCGGCCTACAACATCCCGAAGCCGCGGTCTCCTGTAAGAAAGTGCCGATGGGCCTATACATCGGGCTGTCCGTAGCGGCAACTATGGAGGGTTCACGGGTGAACAAGGAGGAGGCCTGACTGAACTTTGTGAAGAGTACTGTGGTGGATGTTTGTGTTAAATCTTATTGTGTATTGTGTGTTCTTTTTAAGTGTATCGCTGCTGGCAAATTCATTTCACTGCACCTTCGGGTGCACGTGACAAATAAAATTGATTTTTTTAAAAAACTTTTCTCCCCTCACCCATCAGGCAAAAGGTACAAAAGCTTGAAAGCGCGCACCACCAGGTTTAAGAACAGCTTCTTCCCTGCTATTATCGGATTACTGAATGTATCCCCCACAAGCTGATCTCCCAACCTACTTCATTCCTGCTCTTGCACTTTTTTTTTTAAAATCTGCACTTTCTCTGCAACTGTAATGCTGTAACACTATATTCTATACTTTGGGTTTTTTCTCTTTGCACTACGTGTTGTACTTGTGTATGGCTTGTGAAGGCACAGCGCACACGGCAGCCAAAAGTCGCTTGTCTTTTTCTTTTCTTTTTTCACATTTAATTTAATTTTAATTTCAAGTTTCCGTGTGTCACTACCTCTGTCATCCCACTTTCTCATCCATGACAAGGTATTAGGGAGATGATCAGAGGCTCGGTCATAGAGATAACCTTTAAAGCAGAAGAGAGTGGTGGTGAGGATTAGGGAGGGAATTCCAGGGTTTCGGACTTTGGCAGCTGAAAGCAGGACCACTAATTTAAATTTGACATGATCCGCATGGGATTCCTAATCCTGAGACAGCTGGAAATGTTCAAATTTTAAATAGCTGGAAATAGAAAAGATGCACGCTCACAGTAGATGTTATCACAGAGCTACCAGACTACCAGAAGTAACCCGAATGATATACAAATGAGGCCGGAGTCTAGAAGGATGAGGGAGGAACCTCCTTGAAACATATCGAAAAATGAAAGGCTTGGATAGAGTGGATGTGGAGAAGATATTTTCACTAGTGGGAGAGTCTAGGACCAGACGTCATAGCTCCAGAATAGAAGGACGTTCCTTTAGGAAGATGAGGAAAAATGTATTTAGTCAGAGGGTGGTGAATCTGTGGAATTCATTGCCACAGAAAGTTGTGGGGGCCAAGTCAATGTATATTTTTAAGGCAGAGATAGATTCTTGATTAGTACGGGTGTCAGGGGTTATGGAGAGAAGGAATGAGAAAGGGGTTAGGAGGGAGAGATAGATCAGCCATGATTGAATGGCGGAGTAGACTTGATGAGCCAACTCGCCTAATTCTGCTCCAATCACTTCTGACCTTATGAAAAGACATTGTACCAGATGTGAGGCCACCATCTTTACTGAGCAGGTTTACAAGTGACTCACGAGGCATGTTGTTGGATTCCGTGCGGACTATGCTAGGAGACTTTAAAGATCATAAGAGTTAATCAGGCAAGGAGAATTCAAATCTTGCGTATGCTAAACTTTAAGAGAGATTCCTGCTCCTGAAACAAGTTGCTGTATTTCTGATGCAAGAAATTGGACAGTTTAGTTTATAGACAATAGGTGCAGGAGTAGGCCATTCGGCCCTTCGAACCAGCACCGCCATTCAATGTGATCATGACTGATCATCCACAATCAGTACCCCGTTCCTGCCTTCTCCCCATATCCCCTGACTCCGCTATCTTGAAAGTATCCAGAGAACCGGCCTCCACCGCCCTCTGAGGCAGAGAATTCCACAGACTCACAACTCTCTGTGAGAAAAAGTGTTTCCTCTTCTCCGTTCTAAATGGCTTACCCCTTATTTTTAAACTGTGGCCCCTGGTTCTGGACTCCCCCAACATCGGGAACATGTTTCCTGTCCAAACCCTTAATAATCTTATATGTTTCAATAAGATGCCCTCTCATCCTTCTAAACTCCAGAGAAAACAAGCCCAGCCGCTCTAGAAATACAACATGGAAGCTGGCCCTTTGGCCCATCGATCACCCATTCCTACTAGTTCTATGCTATCCCACTTTCTCATCCACTCCCTACACACCAGGAGCAATTTACAGAGGGCCGATTAACCTGCAAACCCACACATCTTTGGGAAGTGGGAGGAAACCGAAGCACCCGGAGGAAACCCACGCGGTCACAGGAAGAACATGCAGACTCTACACAGACAGCACCGGAGGTCAGGATAGAGCCCAGGTCTCTGGCGCTGTGAGGCAGCAACTCTACCCACTGCACCACTGTGGGGCCCTAGTTGCAAGTTGGAAAATTACTTGCCTTGCAAATAATGCATGGACCAGAGGTCTAGAGATGTATAAATCTCACCATAAGAGCTGAAAGTTTAAATTTAGTTAACTAAATAACTAGTTAACTAAATAAATCTGGAAACAGAGTAATGCGGCTCAGTACCGGGTCCTTCAAACCAACTGAGATCCAAGAAGAAGATGAGGAGAAATGTACTTAGTCAGAGGGTGGTGAATCTGTGGAATTCATTGCCACAGAAGGCTAGGGAGGCCAAGTCAGTGGATATTTTTAAGCCAGTCTCCAGTTGGAAGCGGCCGATTCGGAAACTTCAAGCCTCTGAGTATGTTCCGTTCCGTTCCGACGTCGGAGTTTCGATCATCCCGGCGAGAGGGCCTGTACATCGGGCCGTCCGGAGCAGCGACTGCAGAGGGTTCAAAGGCCCCGACCACGGGTGAACAAACGATAGATTCTTGAGTACAGGTGTCAGAGGTTATGTGGACAAGGCAGGAGAATGGGGTTAGGAGGGAGAGATAGATCAGCCATGATTGAATGGCGGAGTAGATTTTGATGGGGCCGAATGGCCTAAATCCACTCCGATCGCTTATGACCAAACAATAATTTGTCATTTCTCGGTCATGTGCGGAACGAAGGGGATTCAGTGGTTCCGGCTTGTTGAATGGCCGGCTTTGCTTCAGACGTTTGAAATGGTTTTGTGGATGTTGAGCAGATTAAAACCACGTGCTTTGCTCGGTTGCACTCAGAGCATTAAAATAGCTTGATGTTGATTCAGACTTTTGCTGTGCTTGTGAGAGTGGCAATGCAAAGTCTTCATCACTGTGGTGTGAGATAGTGAGCCGGCACTTGCGGTTGCTTATGTTTTCTGAATCCCACTGCGCTATCTTGCTCATCTTGAGAACATCAACACCTCCACTCCCTTAGAAGATTGAGGAGATTCTGTAGGTCAACAAATTCTCCTTTGAACTTCTACAAGTGTACAGTAGAGAGCTGACTGACTGGTGGCATCACGGCCTGGTTCGGCAACCCGAAAGCCCAGGAACGAAGGTGGTGTGGTAGTCACTGCCCGCTCTATCACAGGTTCTCACCTCCCCACCATTGAAGGGATCTATAGGTTGTGACTCTGTGGAATTCTCTGCCTCAGAGGGCGGTGGAGGCCGGTTCTCTGGATACTTTCAAGAGAGCGCTAGATCGCGGAGCCAGGGGATATGGGGAGAAGGCAGGAACGGGTTGGGGATTGGGGATGATCAGTCATGATCACATTGAATGGCAGTGCTGGCTCGAAGGGCCGAATGGCCTACTCCTGCACCTATTGTCTATTGTCTATTGGAGACGCTGCCTCAAAAAGGCAGCCAGCATCATCAGAGATCCACACCATCCTGGCCACGCTCTCATTTCACCCCTGCCATCGGGAAGAAGGTACAGGAGCCTGAAAACTGTAACGTTCAGATTCAGGAACAGCTTCTTCCCTACAACCATCAGGCTATTAAACGCTGCAACCTCCATACAGGCTCCGAACGACATTATTTTTTATTTTGCACTAGCATTATCGATATATCCGATGATGTTTATAAATACAGAACCTTTTTTTGTTTATTTATTATGGGTTTTACAGAATAATATGTTTACATTTAATGTAACGTTTTATTATTAATGTTTAATGTTTATGTGTCATTCCTAACAGTCACTGCGTGTCATGTTGTCACTTGCGGGCGGAGCACCAAGGCAAATTCCTTGTATGTGAATACTTGGCCAATAAACGTATTCATTCATTCATATCTGTTGCACAGCTGCAAGTAAGAATTTAATCGTTCCATTTCGGGGCAGATGACAATACAATTCTCGACTTGTGACACAGGAGAAGTCTTTCCTCTCTCAAACCATTCTGTCGTTTCGCTGATCAAAACCTCAATTGTCAGTATTTTGTTCATCACCCAGTGAAAGGGAGAAATTTAGATATTGGGAGGGATTTGGATAGGCTGCACTTGTTTTCCCTGCAGCAGTAGAGGCTGAATGGTGGGCGACCTGATACAATGCCACTTTATTTCTCAAGTTTCAACTTTCAAGCTTACATTTATTGTCACTGCAATCAATCAATCAATCAGTTTTATTCGTCACATTGCACATAAAGTGCACGTGAAATAAATTTGCCAGCAGCGGTACAATGAAAAAGAACACACAAAAACACAATCAAAATTTAACATGAACATCCACCACAGCATTCATCACTGTGGTGGAAGGCACAAAATTTGGCCAGTCCTCCTCCATTTTCCCCCGTGGTCGGGACCTCAACCCTCCGCAGCCGCCGCTACGGGCGTCCAGATGAGTAAAAGTCAAGGTAAGTCCTGAAACGGTGCCTCCCCCACCGGAGACCGCGGCTTCAGGTTGGTGTAGGCCGCAGGCCGGCGGTCGACGATTTAAAGTTCCCGCCGCGCCGCTGCCAGAAGCACCGCAGACCGCAGGGCCGGTGCTTCTGCACCAATGAAATTTGGGTTGCCATACAGCCACACGAATAAAAATAACACAACACACGATAGAGTTTAACATGAACAGCCCCACACAGCGGAATCAACGTTTCCCACTGTGAGGGAAGGCAATAAAGTTCAGTCATCTTCCTCTTTGTTCCCCGTGGTCGGGGCCTCGAGCCCCCCGCAGTTACGCCGCTACGCAGTCCGATGCCCAGGCCCCCCCCCCTCCGGGATGATCTAAACCACCACGTCGGAATGGAAGAACACTCCCAGCGGCTTGGAGTTTCCGAATCGGCCACTTCTCACACGTACAGTGAAATTTATTTTTGTATACAGTTTAGTATTGTGAGCAATTTTGGGCCCAATATCAGAGGAAGGATGTGCTGGCTATGGACAGGGTCCAGAGGAGGTTTATAAGAATGATCCCAGGAATGAGTGGGTTATCCTATGATGAGCATTTGACAGCACTGGGCCTGTGCTCGCTGGAGTTTAGAAGGATCAGGCCTCATTGAAACTTACCGAATAGTTAAAGGCTTGGATAGAGTGGATGTGAAGAGGATGTTTCCACTAGTGAGAGAGTCTAGGACCAGAGGTCACAGCCTCAGAATTAAAGGACTTTCCTTTAGGAAGGAGATGAGGAGGAATTTATTTTGTCAGAGGGTGGTGAATCTGTGGAACTCTTTGTCACAGTAGGCTGTGGAGGCCGTCAATAGAAATATTTACATCAAAGATTGATATATATTCTTGACTAGTACGGGTGTCAGGGATTATGGGGAGAAGGGGTTAGGTGAGAGAGATAGATCAGTAATGATTGAATGGTGGAGTAGACTTGATGGGCTTAACGGCCTAATTCTGCTCCTATCACTTTTGACCTTAGTACAAGGGCTACTAGCACTTAGATACATCTTAGATAAACATCTCAGATACAGTACAAGTATACAGTAGTTCAAGGTAGACACAAAATGCTGGAGTAACTCAGCGGGTGAGGCACCATCTCTGGAGAGAAGGAATGGGCGACGTTTCGGGTCGAGAAGGGTTTCGACCCTTCACATTGCCCATTCCTTCTCTCCAGAGATGCTGCCTCACCTGCTGAGTTACTCCAGCATTTTGTATCTACCATCGATTTAAACCAGCATCTGCAGTTCTTTTTTACACATACAGTTTAGAAGTGTATGAGGTTACTAGAAGCATAGATAGGATAGTCAAAACACTTTTCCCCATGGCAGGGCATATTCAAGTAGCAAGGAAACAAGCCCTTTGGCTCAACCTGATTTCTGAGGATGCTGCCAGACAATAGACAATAGGTGCAGGAGTAGGCCATTCAGCCCTTCAGGCCAGCACCGCCATTCAATGTGATCATGGCTGATCATCCCCAATCAGTACCCCATTCCTGCATTCTCCCCATATCCCCTGACTCCGCTATTTTTAAGAGCCCTATCTAGCTCTCTCTTGAAAGTATCCAGAGAACCTGCCTCCACCGCCCTCTGAGGCAGAGAATTCCACACTCACAACTCTCTGTGGGAAAAAGTGTTTCCTCGTCTCCGTTCTAAATGGCTTACCCCTTATTCTTAAACTGTGGCCCCTGGTTCTGGACTCCCCCAACATCGGGAGCATGCTTCCTGCCTCTAGCGTGTCCAAACCCTTAATAATCTTATGTTTCAATAAGATCCCCTCTCATCTTTCTAAATTCCAGAGTATACAAGCCCAGCCGCTCCATTCTCTGCCAGAACTCAAGGGTCTGAGCTACAAGGAGAGGTTTGGCAGGGTAGGACTTTATTCCTCGAAGCGCAGGAGGATGAGCTTAAAAAGATGTATAAAATCATGAGTGGAATAGATCGGGTAAACGCACAGAGTCTCTTGCCCAGAGTAGGGAAATCTGGGCAAGTCTCTTGCCTGCCACAGAGTTCCAGTGGCTGCAGTTTTGACTCTGGCAGGCTGGATTTGAAGCCTCAGCTTTGGTCTCGCTTACAAACACCTGATTTGGACAGTGAGGGCACTGCACCTCCACATTCAAGGGCATTCCTGGAACCAAAGTTCCTCTAGCGGAGCAAGATAGACCACTCCTGCTAAATGCAATGGGCTGACGTGTAGTACGCAACGGAGCGGAACGTGGGCCTTTTTTTCATCCATTTCCGTAACCCGACCCGACCCGACTCGCAGTGTAATCAACGTTGCGGGGGAACAGTTTGTGTTAATAAATTTAAATTCTGAAAATGAGGAGAAGATTTTTACCAAATAACTTTTATTTTCACGAGGATGTTTCCGTAACCGGCTTCCGTCTCCGCACTATTATCTTATGGGATCTTTGGTGCGGAGACGGAAGCCGGTTACAGAAATGGGGCCTTAAATTACCCATGAATCTGCCCATGACCGTACTACGTCTTTTTCGTCGAGTGGACTATCTTGCTCGCTGTAGGATCTTTGCCTGGAACTGCTTCATGTGTGGCTCACTGTGATCCAGAGATCTGCTGGAAGTGGATGCGTATTTAAAAGCAGAGCAGGGATTTTTCACACCGTCTGAACTCATCACCCACCCACGGCGACACAGCGGCAGAGTTGCTGCCTTGCAGCGCCAGAGACCTGGGTTCAATCCCGATTACGGGTGCTATCTGTACATAGTTGGTGTTGTTTCGGGTTGAGACCCTTCTTCAGACTGACCCGAAACGTCACCTATTCCTTCGCTCCGTAGATGCTGCCTCACCCGCTGAGTTTCTCCAGCAATTTTGTCTATTCGATTTTTCCAGCATCTGCAGTTCTTTCTTAAACATCTGTACAGAGTTTGCACATTCTCCCCTTGAGCACGTGTTTTTTTTTTTACAGAGATTTTCAGTTTCCTCCCACACTCCAAAGGCTTGTAGGTTAATTGGCTTGGTATAAATGTAAATTGTCGCCAGTGTGTGTAGGATAGTGTTAATGTGCTGAGATCGCTTGTTGGTGCGGTCTCGGTGGGCTGTAGGGCCTGTTTCCACACTGTATGTCTAAACTTAACTAAGTGATCTCATGTTAAACTCCACATATTGCCTGGCTTGACGCCAGAACACCATTTCCTTATTTACAAAGGATTAGGTGGTTCTGCTTTTTATATTCTCCCTCCCCCACCCTTTTATCACAGATATAGAACAGTACAGCATTGCCCCACAATGTCCATGCCCAACATGATTCCGAATCAAACTAATCTCTGCCTGCAAGTAATCCTCACCCTCCCCATTAGCCGCAGATCCATGTCCAGTGATGCTGTCTGACCCGCTGAGTTACTCACACTGTTTGTGTTTATCTTTGACTTATCACTTGCAAGGCATTGGCCCACCTCACCTCTCTTTTCTAACTCTTTCCGCCCCCCCCCCTCCATCAGTCTGAAGAAGTGTCCCGACCCAAAACATTTACAGCTTCTTTGGCCCACCAAGTCTGCGCCAACCAGCGATCACCTGTACAATCGACAATAGACAATAGGTGCAGGTGTAGGCCATTCGGCCCTTCGAGCCAGCACCGCCATTCAATGTGATCATGGCTGATCATCCCCAATCAGTACCCCGTTCCTGCCTTCTCCCCATATCCCCTGACTCTGCTACTTTTAAGAGCCCTATCCAGCGCTCTCTTGAAAGCATCCAGAGAACCAGCCTCCACCGCCCTCTGATGCAGAGAATTCCACAGGCTCACCATTGTCTGTGAGAAAAAGTGTTTCCTCATCTCCGTTCTAAATGGCTTACCCCTTATTCTTAAACTGTGTGGGCCCTGGTTCTGGACTCCCCCAACATCGGGAACATGTTTCCTGCCTCTAGCGTGTCCAAGCCCTTAACAATCTTTTGTTTGTTAAATTACACTAGTTTGAACCTACACACTAGGGACAATTAACCTACAACCCCTGTACTGTCCTGTGAGAGGAAACCGGAGCACCCGGAGAAACCCCACGCGGTCACAGGGAGAACGGATAAACTCTGGACAGACAGCACACGTAGTTAGGATCAAAGGGCCAAATGGCCTACTCCTGCACCTATTGTCTATTGTCTATTGGAGACGCTGCCTCAAAAAGGCAGCCAGCATCATCAGAGATCCACACCATCCTGGCCACGCTCTCATTTCACCCCTGCCATCGGGAAGAAGGTACAGGAGCCTGAAAACTGTAACGTTCAGATTCAGGAACAGCTTCTTCCCTACAACCATCAGGCTATTAAACGCTGCAACCTCCATACAGGCTCCGAACGACATTATTTTTTATTTTGCACTAGCATTATCGATATATCCGATGATGTTTATAAATACAGAACCTTTTTTTGTTTATTTATTATGGGTTTTACAGAATAATATGTTTACATTTAATGTAACGTTTTATTATTAATGTTTAATGTTTATGTGTCATTCCTAACAGTCACTGCGTGTCATGTTGTCACTTGCGGGCGGAGCACCAAGGCAAATTCCTTGTATGTGAATACTTGGCCAATAAACGTATTCATTCATTCATATCTGTTGCACAGCTGCAAGTAAGAATTTAATCGTTCCATTTCGGGGCAGATGACAATACAATTCTCGACTTGTGACACAGGAGAAGTCTTTCCTCTCTCAAACCATTCTGTCGTTTCGCTGATCAAAACCTCAATTGTCAGTATTTTGTTCATCACCCAGTGAAAGGGAGAAATTTAGATATTGGGAGGGATTTGGATAGGCTGCACTTGTTTTCCCTGCAGCAGTAGAGGCTGAATGGTGGGCGACCTGATACAATGCCACTTTATTTCTCAAGTTTCAACTTTCAAGCTTACATTTATTGTCACTGCAATCAATCAATCAATCAGTTTTATTCGTCACATTGCACATAAAGTGCACGTGAAATAAATTTGCCAGCAGCGGTACAATGAAAAAGAACACACAAAAACACAATCAAAATTTAACATGAACATCCACCACAGCATTCATCACTGTGGTGGAAGGCA